>WAAB01003430.1:17294-30948 GCA_013389865.1 Piaya cayana | reverse complement strand
GTTGGAATTGGATCATCTTTAAAAGTCCTTTTAACCCAGAGCATTCTATGATTCTATGATTATAAAGTGTGATTGTTTCTTGTAGTGGCAGGTAGGTTTCTGTTAGGTATCTCAGATCATTAGCATGTTTTAGTTGCTGATTCCAGAACCTTAATCATTTTCACACACGATGTTTTAACTTCCATTCGGAGCAGCCTGGGTAGTTTCATTCTCCTAGCATATTTTGAGTGCCTTTGAAATGAGTGTTTATGGGACTGTTGCAATGTTCATTTAGAAAACAATGTATACTCATTGCACTTGGCTTACATACCAGAAAACAGGCAACTGGAAAGGCAGTTTTGGGCTTGAAATCTCTAAAATACCAGAAAGCCACCACTTTCTCCATTCTATTTGGTACTCATACATAAGAAAACTTATCAACTGTTAACTACATTCTTTGAAAGCTATTTGAATATGCAACAATATATGTGTAAAGATGTGTGTGTTATTTAGATGAAGAAAAAACCCAAAAATGTTACACATTTTCAGTTTTACTTGGAAGACTGTATGTGTAGCTCCATATGACAAAACAGCAGTCAACAATAGTAAAACCTTAAGCCAGGTAAGTTCACTGAATATCACATTTTGATACCACATTGTCTCAAGAAGTGACAGCATTTGTCATCTTTCAGACCTGGAACTCCTTTCTTTGTCACTTTATGCTAGACTCCATTCAAGCTACTTTGGGATGTTTTTTGAGGTTTTGTTCTGAATCTGACCTTTCACACGCTATCACAACTGCAAATTATTTCCTTGCGTATATCCATTCTAGACAATATCCTGACTCTCCATAGAATCTATCATACTAAAATGAAGGTGATACATTAATACTTTGTGCAGGATTCTCTCCATCTTCCTCTGAAAAGATAATGTCCCTCTGTGCATATAATATCTAAAGTAATGAACAGAAATGCAATGAAATACAAATTCTGGGAAAAGACACCAGGGTATGTACATCTAATACTGTTCAATCTAAAGCCTTTAGAAAGTGAAGGGCGATATTTTAGCTTCAGTACCTTTATAGAGTAATTTTCATTGAATTTTATTTTATACGCTTCACAATATTCATTGGCTGTTTAAGCTATGGGGGAAACCAGACATGTCAAATGGAAATTTGAAAGGCACAATTTCACACTTAGAGGCATCTGTAATAATTGCAGATGCCTGATAAAGCATTACTGGAACTGCCTGAACAGAGAGTCCCTATCATGCTAGTCAAGGAAGCAGTGCTTACAGAAAGTTTCAGTGAAGGCTCTTTATATCTGCTTATCAGACTCTATTTCAATCAAAACCAGGACACTCTTCTCCAAACTCTACTGCAAAGAACTGTGCAAGAGAGGCTGAATAAATTTCTTTGATGATACAAATTACTGAAGTAACTCATTGGTATCTCCAGTGTTAACTGCTTTAGTATATATTAGAAATTGATGAACAAATTCCACCTTATTTTAAAAGAGTCATAAATTATAAAACAATTTAGAGGAGTGTGACTGTTGTGTTAATTGTCATTTGTGGTGTGATAAATTAGACTTTTTCTCCTTTTCAGTTACATTGGGTAGTTTCTCACCTTTATGAGCCTGTCTTCTACTATCAGTCCTATGAACAGCTCGCTTCTGTGATGTAAACTGACAGAGCAAGAAGAAAGTGTTTCATTATGTGACCTGAACCATGCATATTTAAATAAATGCATATAGCACAGTCATTACACTTTTTAGATTTACTAAGTTCTAGACTTATTAGTCTAAGTAAGTTAGGTGGTTGTTCCAGTTCTGAATGAGATAGGGTAATTTTTTTTTTTTTTGAGTTGCTTCACTTTTCNATATTAATGTTCAGTTGAAATAGAATTAATTTTCTTCTCAGCAAGTTTTTTTTTTTTCTTTAGATTTTAGTATGAGAAGAATGCTGAAAAATAACTGGTGTTTTTGATTTTTATTAAGGAAATCAAGGACTTCTTTAGTTTCACCTGCTTCACAAGCGAGCAGGTGTAGAAAGTCTGGAAGAGTGGAGCCACATTGACCCAAACTGGCCAATGGAAGTATTCCATACTATGAACATTATGCTATCAAAATAAGTGGGAGGTTTCCCTGGGAAAGCCCTTCTCTCCATGTCTGCTGTCCCTCAGGATCTTGCTTGTCTTTCTGCTCTTGGTGTTCAGTTCCCATCCACTGTGATTTCCGCTTTTGCTGTAACTGCTGTGCTTGCGGTGTACAGCATCTGGCACTCCCTGCTGGGAGTATGTTCTCCATGACTATTAACAGACTGAGCAACATTTTGTATATTTTATTAGTATTAATATTTGGTTTTATTGTTGTATTAAAACTGTTTCTATTTCAATCCATGAGTCTTACTTTCTTTTCATGAGTCTCTTTCCCCAGGTGGGTAATTTGTATGATAGAACAATTGACTATAGTTTAGCTGCTGGATAAGGACTCAACTGTGATATTGGTATAAGCAGTGACTGGGAATCACAGAATCACAGAATAACCAGGTTGGAAGAGACCCACCGGATCATCAAGTCCAACCATTCCTATCAATGACTAAACCGTGTTCCTCAGCACCTTGTCCACCAGCACCTTAAACCCCTCCAGGGAAGGTGAATCAACCACCTCCCTGGGCAGCCTCTGACAGTGCCCAATGACGCTTTCCATGAAATTTTTTTTCTTAATGTCCAGCCCAAATCTCCCCTGGCAGAGCTTGAGGCCATTCCCTCTTGTCCTGTCCCCTGTCTCTTGGGAGAATTGCCCAGCTCCCTCCTCTCCACAACCTCCTTTCAGGTAGTTATAGAGAGCAATGAGGTCTCCCCTCAGCCTCCTCTCTCAGCCGTTCCTCATAAAGCCTGTGAAGCAGAAGTGTACTTTGGAACAGATTTTAATTTGTTAATTAAAAACAAGGTCCAGAGAGCAGAGGTTCTCCCATTCTTTGTCTGATATTTCATGCTTATGGGTATTTTCTTTCGCTGCTGTATGACAGTTCCTGACCACATGAACTCTGGCCTATGAATTGTTGGTTTCTTCTGGTAGCTTATAATTTTGAAACATGAATATGTCAACTTGAGCTCTAAAGGAGTCTGTGTGAATAGGAGTGAAACTGAGCAGAGTGGGGCGAGTCTGGGCTAGGCTAAAGCGGTCACTAAACTGGGTGGAAATGTTGATGTGTTTGAAGGCAGAGGGGCTCTACGGTCCATGATGACATTGCAGTTAGTCCTGAGGGAAGTCATTGATTCTCCACTGTTGCTTCACTGATTAATGCATCTCAGGATCTGACCAAGTACTTGCAAACTTTGAATAACATTTTTTTTGTGTGTGCTAAATGTATCTCTTAAAATAACACTTGGAGCAGTGCTACTTTGCAATTTGTAAGTAACATGGGGACTGCACCCTTATATAATTTCTTGCTCTGTATTATCCTGAAAATGAGCAATTTCACAAATAAAGGATCCTGTACAAGACCAGGTAAACCACAGTTAAAATGTGATGGATACTGTGTGCATTATATTGTTCATGCTCAATTTTATACAAGGAATTTTCTGTACAAGCAAATAGTATTTATTTTTATTAACACCCCTTGCTTGTATACTTTAGATGCAATAATACATATAAATATATTGTGCATATATGTGTGTATACATTATGTATGTGTATAATTATGTGTATGAGTTTATATACAAAATATAATACAAAATTTAATAAAGGTACTGTAACTATTTCATTACGAATACACGAAGCCTATATTGGAAAACAGGGGTTGCAGATCAGACAAATGATACTTGCGACTAAACATGCTAAATGAATCAGTCATGCTTTGTTTGGCGTTGCAAAGAGCATGAATTGAACTGACAACCTAGCTGACAATTTCCAGAAAAAGTTCTGAAGTTTAGATGAGTTTGAGGACAAAAACACTTGCAGATGTAGAGCTGGCACCTTGGAGAGAAAGTCAAGAGAGTGTCTGTCTTGTGTGCAGAGACTCTAACTGTCACTGCCCATCTTGTATTTTCTATGTTCAGAAAATAAATAGCAGATTTAATTTTACAGTTGTGTCAATCCTGCGTCTTTCATAAACGTACAGGACACTTGAAAAAAAAAGGCTGTAGGAAAGACCTAGAACAATCCACTCCAGGCTGTTTTGTACTGATATAGGAAGAGAAATTCACATTAATTTATAAATTAAAACCAACCCATTCTAAGGGTATTTAGTTACCTACAAAAAATGTTGCCCATTGGGTTAACCATTCCCGATATTATTTTTACTTTTAATGGCACTCGAGAAAGAAACTAATAAGTAGACAGCCTGACAAATCTTTAATCAAGGTCACTGCTTGCAAATTATACTGACTGTATCTCAGTGCTGTCTGTACTTGTCACTAGATACTATGACACACTTGAAAATAAAATGATCTTGACAGCAGAAGAGAGTTCTATCTAAAATCAACAAGGACAATGGTGACTGGAATAACAATCAGCTTCACACTACCAGTCTTTCATTTGTTAAAGCTGAAAATGTGCATAAAAACATGGCATTCTCAGGTATGGGCAGACGACTAAACATTCCCTGAACTTTAACTTTGCAATTCTTTCACTTTTTTGATTACTTGGGCTATTATATTTATTTTACTCAGCTCCTTTCACAATAAGAATCTAACTTATTCTTTATATGCATCTATGCATTCAAGGTGTATCATGCAAGAGTATCAATACCTCCTTGTTCCAGTGAAAGGTGTAACTACCATTTGATTTAGTGAGAACATCACACACTTACTTCACGTGAACAATTGGACTATGTCTTTTAGTTATGTGTTTTCTATGCATTGTAAATGGTTTAATTGCATATTTGGCAGTCCTGTCATTAATAACATTGGAATTAAACTTACACGCTTTGGTTCTGTTTCCCTATGGCTTTAGGCAGCCATAATTTTGGCTTTGGTTTTTGGTTGTCTTGTAGCCTTTTTCCTCAGTTTTATCACCTGAAACTCACTAGCCTTGAGAATGCGACCTGCATATGTGATCTTATTATACAAGGTCTTCATGACAGCGAAACTCTTCATAATGATAAAAATCTGTCCAGTTTCCAGTTCTCTGAGATATTGTCAAAGGCCAAACCCAGTCAGCTGTGGATTTAAGAAAAAGGTTTTAAGAAAACCCAAGTGTTTTCTCAGCCAGGGATTTTCTAAAACCTTGAAGATTTCAGGCAGATGTATCTCATTAAATTGAATGGGATTTGGGTGCCTAATACCTTTGGGCTAGACAGAAACTTGAAGAATTATTTATTGCTGGATTTAGATGGATTGCATTCCTATGAGACCTGTGAGGATAGAGACTTTAGTAAATGACTAGCACATGAAAATTGAGACAGATTTTATATTACTGTAAGCAAAATTAAAAAAATGTATAAAAATTTCATAGAATCATAGAATCACAGATTAATTTGGCCTGGAACAGGCCTTCAAAGATTGTGCAGTTTAACTCATGAAATGGACAGGATCATCTATTTTGGTAGATTAGGGTGCTCAAAGACCCATACAACCTGACTTTGAATGTCTCTACTGGTCAGGCATTCACAACTGGGAAACCTGCTCCAGTGTCTCACCACTCTCATCACAAAATATTTCTTCCTTATATACAATCTGAACTTACACTTTATCATTTTAAAATCATTGTTCCTTATCCTCTCACTACAGATTTTGGCAACAAGTCTTCCTTTCTCTCTTATAATCCCCCATCATCATTATGGAACAGATTGTATTCAGCTGTAATAGTAGTACCCACAACATCACCAGGGGTAAGCGTTATTCCTAGAGGTTCACAGAGAACTATTTTGAAGCCTTATCATCAGCCTTCATCATCATTCTTGTCCTATCTTAGAATGCAGCATCTATGCTGCTGGAAAACAGTTTTAGACTAGTTACAGAAGCTGAGTTACATGTACTGAATCAAATTGCTTCATAATCTACAGAGCATATTTTACTAACAATCATGTCCTTGGTAAAAGTATCTATTTTGCTTACAACACTGTAAGAAACAAAAGAGTGTCACAAAATACATGTTCACTTAGTTAATTGTTCTAGTAAACTCTTTGTATACAGTTTATAACCATCAAAATTCACTACATTTCCTTCTCATTATATTTTGCTTCAGGTTGGCAGACATTGCTGAGGCACTAGGTGACATATTTTAATAAGTGTGAGCACATAAATCTCAATATCATTCACACCTGGAAGACCTAGTCATTCAAAAGCCTCACCTTAACTCTCAATATTAACACCTAAAAAATAAGCAATAGAATCTTACTTTCCTATTTGCAGGGTTCTTGAATTAGGGAATGAAGTTTATGGGTATCTCCAGTTTATTGAATCCATTTTTTCAGCAATAAGTTAAACTCCTTTATAGTCTTGGCATGTTCCAGTCAGAAACATGAATATTTAAGGCTTTCTAAATACATTCTACTTAAAATGCCGGTCTTCCTGCAATTTTCATTGTGAGGGTACTGTTGCTGCCTCTGTTATAACTGTCCAAAGTATAAATAAACTAAAAAATCTGGATATGATCTCACTAATTCTGGTGTAAATGGGAAATAACTGCTTAGAAACCAATGCAGTTTCATTAGGGACATTGTTATCTATCTCCTAGACTGAAAGTTGAATATCTGCATTATTGGGAAGGAAAGAAATAAACAAATGTGGTTTTCTTCCCTCTCACAAAAAGGATCATGCACAAAGCAAAATGCATCAATAAATGACTGTTCTGGATTTCTAGAGTTCAGCAAGTGTGTACAGTAGTTCATGGATTATTGTCATCCAAAAGTGTAGTGCTTATTCTTGAGAACTAGCACAAAGTATTAAACAATTGTAACAGGAACTGCAGAAATGACAAACAATGCCCCTCTAATGGAGTCTGTTTTGAGAACATGATGCAACGAACTTCATAGGTATTTGTACACTGCGTCTAATTCATCCCAGACCACAACAAAATGGCATTAAAGTTTGGTGAACGCCTTTAACTGACTGATATAATTTCTATCTTTCCTGACATCTCTATGACAATAATACTATTTGAACATCCTCCTAAATTTAGTTACTTCAAATACATATTGATTTTTTTCTCTGTTCTTAAAAGCTCTAATTTAATATGTGGGAATATAAATAAGCAGGGAAAGTGGACTGCTTTTCTTCATCCTCTCACAATCTAAAGCCAGCTTCTGAAATAGAGTTTGGTATTCAGCTTTCTCATAATTAAATGATTTGATCTGATTTTCTTTCCTGCTGTATAGATGGAGCCTTACACTGTGTTCCACATTGGAATATACTAGCATGTGAGTAAAAGAAGAGCATACCTGCGCTACGGAAACTAAAATAAATGTACATGTGTAGGAGAGGGAAAAAAACAGTCCATGATTAAAGATGCTACATGGGACTATTCCACTATCTACTGTTCTGTGCAAGTGAATGTACCTTCTTTTCCATCACTGCTAATTATTCTGAATGGAAAATTCATGCTGTTTTGGGTAGCTCAGATAAATCCTTTGAAGATAGTTCAGATGTCTCTACATGAGTGTATGGTATGTATGTTGTGGGCACAATCTGCAGGAGAGCTTTTCTTTTTGCCTTTTTTTTAAATTACCACAGTGACCACATCTTTTTCTATGTCACCTGCTCTGCATGTTCATTCAGGTATTTCACTCTCATCTGCTAAGAACTCTGTACTTCTACAGATTTATTTTCTTAGCAACTAGTATCTACCCCTTCCACAGCTTCAAGCTTCCAGAGGCTTGTTTTGTCAAGTCTCACTATTTTAACAAAGGTGACAATTAATGTTCTTTAATGACCTTTTAAATAATCAGACTCTTATTCTCATCTCACTTCAGTGGCTACCAAGCAGATCTAACTCATTTCAGGTGGAAAAAATTGGCAGGGCAGGCTTTGTTCCTAGATTCGGATCCACAGAACAAAAGGTGGGGAAAGAACAAGAGGTCCCACCCCAATTATACATTATTATTTTCTACTCTTTCTTTCCTTCCTGTCTTTGGCATCTGTCACTTGAATGACTCTTTTTGTTTCATCAGAATCATAAAATGATTTGTGTTGGAAGGGAGCTTAAAGATCATCTAATTCCAGCTCCTCCTGCCATGGGACACTTCCCACTGGATCAGGCTGCTCAAGACCCATCCAGCCTGGCCTTGAACACCTCCAGGGATGGGGCATCCGCAGCTTCCCTGGGCAACCTGGACCAGGTCCTCACTGCTCTCATCATGAATAATTTCTTCCTAATATCTAATCTAAATCTCCCTTGTTCTTTGTTCTTATAAAATAAATGAAAATTCATAACAGAATGACACAATTATTGGTTAGTTAATGCATTTTGTACATCTTCTAGAAGAGGAATGATGTAAGGCAAGAAATAATAGCAGTGAGGAAAACAAAGTTATTAAAAAAAAGAGAAAAAAAATGAGGGAAAAAGTCTTATGAAAGAGCAAGTACAACAGAGAATGGTGAGGTAGGTGGCCAATCAAAAACTGTAGTGAAAAAACATAGCATGAGGAGAAACAGTTGCTGAGTTTGAATTGATGAAAGGACCCAATCCACTGTAAGATACTGAGTTTTCCTTTAGACAGTTTCCAAAACTCTGAAATTATGAAAAAAAGAAACAATAAAAATAGAAAAACATGCAAAATACTCAATTTATGAATTAAGTTCCATTTTACTTATTCAGATATCTCTCAGCTTTCTATACATCTTTATTTTTTTGAAATCTGGCCTAGATTAGTCCCGTTCCAGGCTCATTTAATCTTCTGAATCATAAAATTATGCAAAAGAAAGAATTTAAGTGTCCTTTCAGATGTTTCAGTTGATGTGCTTTATAGTTCACAGGTTATTTCCATAACTCTATTTTCTGTATAAAGGCAACGTTTTCCAGAGTAAATACACAAGAGAACTTTAATTCTTTCTTTGTTTTCTGTCATTAGGATTACTGAAGACATTGCAGGACATTGTACACTTTAATAGGATGTTCACGAGTCTGTGTATAAAAAGTCCACTTCAAATCTATGTAAGTTATTACATTCAGAAACTTAAACTGTTCCTCCAGCTATTCTGCTCACAGTAAAATTGAAAAGGAGGTGAGATGCATCTTCAGGAATTGGGTTTTGTTTTTCCTTTCTAATATTTATTCTATTATTTAATCATTTGAATCACTGATGATTTTGTCTTGTAGTAGACTCATAGAAAGATCCATGACAAAGTAGAGTCTGCCCAGTAATGAGTAAAGTATTTGTGGAGAAAGCAGAAGTAGTAGGAGCACAGATACAAGGTTAAGATACATCCTTCTTCCCTCCAAAACAAACAAACAAACAACTTAAAAAAACAATCAATCCCCAAAGAGCCAAAACCAGAAAATCGCAAACAAACCAACTCTTTTATTTTGATAACATGTTATCTTTGCTGTCAAAGAATACAGAACTGGAGTCTAGCATAGAAGCAAGAGGACATATGTCCTTTTATCATTTCTTTGCTTCTCACTCCAGGATGAGAAGTGTTTCCTCCAGATAGGGAGAACTGCACTCCATGGGGCGAGAGTACGAATGTAAGACAACGACCTGATGAGACTTAGAGAAGGTCTGGAAGGTAAAGAAAACAGAGGCTGGAACACGAGTGAAATGAGATTTATTTATTTGTTTTTTAAATCATTATAGTCTGGAAAAACAATCTCGCAGTACAGTTTAGAACTAGGCAGATGTCCTCAATCCAGCTCAAGGCAAAACTATTTCACCTAACATCTTCTATGCCAGGAATTTTAAGTTGAGTACAAGGGGCAGGTTTGGGAATTTACAGAGATCTCTACACCATATAATTTTATCTGTGCGAGCTTTTGAAGTTCATGTATTGTTGGCTCTCTACAGAAAATCTATCAGGAGATAAAAATTCAGTAAAATAAAATTAAAGTAGTATAGGCACAGAGGCAAAACAAAGTGTTATGAGCTGTCAGGCACAGAGTCTAAAGTGAGACTGTGAGCTGTGTCTGCTCTGTGGCTTCACAAAATCCCTGGTAGTCTTATCCCCACTTCTGCAGCTTCATGGCTTTTACATATATGGGAATTCCAGTTCTAAGTTTTATTGCACTTCTTTCTAATACACCTTTTCATTATTTATGTAACCCATCTTTAATCTAATATTACCATCTATTATTAATGGACCCAATTACAAATCTAGGAGTCAATATACATCTACTACCATAATTTATTTTCTTGTAAATCAATGTTCTATGTCCTTCCATTATTTATAGATGCATATTCTATTTTGTATCAGGAATCTGTTTAAAGAATTTTCAGACTCAGTGAAAAGCCTGCTTACTGCAACTTCAAAAAGAAGGCAGAAAGAGTCAAAAGGATCTTTAGAGGTATTAATACTAGACAGAAATTGACAGCCTGATGGACAGGATGAGGAGAAAGGATTTTAAGTAAGCGACTGAAATATTATCCACAAAAATGGCAAATCCATGAGGAGTAGCAACATTTTCCTGTTACATTACAAAAAACCCTACTGATCGATAATCGCAAGTATTTCCAAAACTAATATTGACTGGGGGGTTGTACTGCATTTATCCACTCTGAATTTGATCTTGCTTATATTCACATGGGATTGAAAGTATTAGAAAATCAAACAAATCAAAATTGGCCNCCGATGGGTCTCTTCCAACCTGATGATTCTGTGATAAGGAAAAATTAATTAATTACAAGAGTTGATATGCAATCCATCTATTTATGCATCAATATTCCCAAAGTACAGATTTTCCAAATACTACAGGAATCAAAGAAAAGAGGGAGAAATTCTTTTTAACAATTTTTTTTTTTTTAAGCGAGATCCCTTCACAAGGAGTTTATCTGTTTTGGTTTTGGTTTTGTATCCTGTTGTTAAACAACATGGATGATAATGGTCCATGCTGGAATGCTTACTCCAACCCTACTTTAGTTACTATAGACATACAGCTTATTTTTAAAAAAAAACAGTTATTCAAAGATTGTATAGACATAGAAACAATCACACAGTTTATCTGAAGTCTTACTTCAGCCACATCTTAAAGGTTAATAATTCTTTTAATACCTGCTCTTAAACCAAAGAGCTATAATGTCCACCAACCCATATTTAAAGATACATTCTTGGATGGGATCTCCTACCAAACAGTAAAAATATGAGCTGACTCTGGGCACAGTTTTTAAGCAACAAAATTAAGCAACATGAGGTTAATCATAAGAATAGCTTTTGTGCCTAATGAAGTCTAACACTGCGTAAGAGAATTCTGGGACATACTTGCAGCACCGTTTGGAAAGGTCAACTTGATATTTCTGTGATAGCAGAAATACATCCTAAATGCCATGGAAATGGCAGTAGCATGGTATTTGCATTATGGAAAAAGGCTAGAATGAGCAGTCGCTTTAACAGAATTGGAAAGAGAAAGATACAAAAGAGGGGGTTATAACATCTGTGTTACTAATGAAGAGAGTTACTAATGAATATAAAATATCAGGGGTTTTTTTGGTAGCTAGTGGTATGGGCGATATCAGCTATACAAATGCTAAAGTTATGATAAATCATCTGGAGTTTCCGTGATGATACCGTGGTTATAATTCGATATTCTCATTTACGGTTTGGAAAAGTGGGATATACATGGATTAAGAAAGACTAAAACAGTCTCACTCCAGCTTCTTTATGTGCTTTCCATTAAACTAATCACTCACATTTACTGAAGTAAATTGTGGATTTTCTAATTTCCTCGCCAGATCCTCATAACCAGTTATTTGTCAGAATGAAGCAGGTTTTATGGCTGAAGCAGAAGGAAGGAATAAAGGAGGAAAACAAGTTAAAGCAGTGTGCTAGAAGGGAGTCCTTTAGTAATAATTTAAAAGCAAAGAAAATTAATGTCACTTTACCTCCCTTTCCATTAAAACTTTGAAATGTTTGAAGCCTAAATGAACACACAGTCATTGAGGCTGACTTGCTGTGTAACACAGGCAAAAATGTTTCTGAGCAATAATTCCTGAATCCCTAACTTCTAGAGCTCAACTTCTAGAAGGATGATGGACATTTAAATATAAAGACTGCATGCGATGGAGGATATATCCCATTACTAGGAAATGATCACATATCCTTACAATTTAAAATATAAACTTCATTTTTAAACAGAGGAGGGGTTTTTAACCATCATCCATTGCTATACTTTTGTGTGATAAGTTAAAGTTCTATCTTCCCAAGAAAGTAATTACAGATTGCAAACGAATTACCAGTTCATAATATCTATTTAAGTTTAGTGGCTTGGACACCTTTTAGCCTTTTCTGTAAGGTAGATTTTCTAGACTTCAAATAATTTTTGCATAAAAATCTTAACTTTTTCCAATTTGTAAATAATTTTCCTAAAGTGTGGACACCACAAACAGAATTTCAGATTTTGAGTNTAACTACACTCTCATACTTGAACAATGTAACCATTACCTGGTTTTAGTATTATTAATATGATTTAGAAAATTATTGTGGGATGAGAAAAACATCTAAAAGCATGTGTAGTTCTCTCCTTAGCAAAACCAATGAGTTCTTAACCACAAAAATGAAACCACAAATAAGAGCTGTTATATTGCTTTGTTCATAAAAACAGTAGTTTCCTCAGCCAAATATCTTCTGTAAGAGGGATAGTGTTTATTTCAAGATTTTGTACATTATCAGACCGTGTATTCATATATATTTTACAGAGTTAGAACTGATAGTTTCTAATACATTAAGCATACAGGTTGGGGAAAAGGTTAGGGTTGTCTGGAGCTTTTTTAAATACAAATTTAGATGTGCTTAGGCGAAACAAAGCTTTAGAGTTATGTGCAATTAGTTTCAGATACTTTGTCTTTGACAGATATGTACTGTCTCAGCTACTGGCAGGCTGAAGAACAAAGGTTTATAGAGCAGATTTTCTGTCAGACTGGGAGAAGAGGGAATTCATTACTCACAGAAACCTTCTCTCCATATCTATATATTACAAGCTACTGAGTGCATGCCCATTTTTATTTGCTTTCAGCTCTGGAAGCCAATAACCGGCTAAGAAGCTGAAGTAAGGAATTAAAAGTGTGGGGGAAAAAATGTCTGAATAAGGAAAACACTTTTTCTTTTTTTTGAAAATTTTTGGTGCATCACTTTGTGGCATATCTGAGACTGACATTTACAATTTTAACAGCTATTCTCATTGGCCTTACTTTTCAGTTGACTGCAAAGAGCTTGACTTCTGCCTTTTTCACTCCCTTTCTGCCTGTTGCAGCTGCCCTTTTCACTCTGCCGTCTCTATTAATTCTGAGACGTCTCAAATATTTCAATAATAATACGGCAGTGAAGGCTTAATAGTACAGCTAACCTATTCTTCCGATTCTGACATCAATGATTTCAGAGCAATCATATAATAAATTTTTTGCTACGGTTTGCTGGAGTATTAATTTTGGGGAAAGTTCAATCAGTTACTGGTTATAATGACGTGGTGACAGTCTGTTTCTTAGTGGTAGCACCTAAACCAGTACAAAGTAGGAGAAGCCTGTCTAGAGAGCTGCCTGGAGGGGAAGGACCTGGGGGTGTTGGTCAACAGCCGACTGAACATGA
>WAAB01003430.1:0-17196 GCA_013389865.1 Piaya cayana | reverse complement strand
GGGTGGATGAGGTCCTGAGGGACATGGTTTATTGTTTGATAGGATTGGTTGGACTCGATGATCCGGTGAGTCTCTTCCAACCTGGTGATTGTATGATTGTATGATTGTATGATTGTATGATTCTATATTAACATATCTTAAAATTACCTAATAGGTATCTGTATCTGTTCATTTGCTGAGAAATGGGGAGCCACAAATGAGGAAGAAATATTGGCCTTACTATGCTCTACAATGAAAATAATAAAAGCTTTAATGTTCACTACTGAAACTTTCAGATATGAAGTAGGTACTGCTTTTTCATATTTTTATTTGATTTTCATTTGCTACACATCATAAATATGAGCTCAGCCTTTCAATAAATTATAAGTAAGTCTACGTGTCCCTAATGGAGCTAACTTATAACCTTTACAAGGAAGTGCTATTCCCATATTTAGTTTTGAGGATGACATTTTTAGCTGTTGTCTTTATTATCAAAGAACATTTATGATTTTTAAAAGGATAGATTTGAGTGGGTATTCCCCAACAATGTAGATGTAAACTTAGATGCATGTGTTAGCTTTGCTAAATTTGAGGAATGTAGCCACTGATACAGGAAACTCAGTAAACTTTGCAGAGCGAACCAACCTAAAACAGATCTTTAGAGAAATCTAATGTACACATACTCCTTTGAAGAAAATAGTAGCTGATATGATGGATGCTTTTATGGATAAAGATCGGAACAATCATACCATCGGGATAATATAGATCGGAACAATATAGATAAACAATACTTAAGACTAGAGAGAAGTTTGCTAAATTCAATAAAGGTTTTAGAGGTAGAAAAGTGGCTCAAAACCTCGAAAGGCAGTTAATATGATGTTTGCTTTTCATGCTGCTCTATATTATATAGAACGTATCATTAGAGATTTGTTGGACTTGACAGTGTCATGTTTGAAGCTAGACGCAATAATCTTAAGGGTCTCTTCCAACCTAAATTAGTCTGTGATTCTGTACTCAAGACTCAGAATTTCAGTATCACATTTCACTCTGGAATATAGTTAATATTCATTTCAGAGCATTTCCCTGTCTCGATGCACCTACAAAGAAGCATCAAGAGCTGAAATATTGTGCTAAGCTCATCATTTAGCCTTCTTAATGGCAGTCGTTTCACATCACTCAAAGCCTGTTCCACTTGCTACTGTCATACAAGAAAACTCGGAGACATCTGCACACCAGCTTCACTTGAAGTTGATACAAATGTCATCCAAGAAAAACTATAAAAGTCCTAAAAAATACATAGACAAGAGCTTTCAAGGTTTCCAGATGCCTGCTATAAAGTCAAAAAGCAGTGCTTTCTATCCATCTGGAAAGTCATCTCTAATTAAATTAGATTTTGAAAGAAAGCTTCCACAGAGAGTTGATAGAAGCCTATTTTAGACCAATTAGTGCTTTCTATAAACTTGTGTATCTGTCTCATCGATGAAATTCAAGCCTAACCTTTACCCAGTAGCCTGAGTTTTGTTTTTTTGTTTTGGTGGGTTTGGGAGTTTTTGGGGTTTTTTTGTTTTGTTTTTTTTTTGTTTTTGTGGGGACTGACTGTGATTTATTTTTCAAAATGCACATCTGAGTTGAGGGCTGGGTGATACAATATTAAATTTAAATATAAGAAGTGTCACATCGTATTACAGAAAGTGGGAAGAAGCCTCCAGGAGACATGTAAGTAACACATTCTTTGGCAGCGGAGTTCAGTCAGAGTGCTTTGAAGAGTCTTTGTGGGAAGCAGTCCAGAAAACATGAAAGAAAACCTGTGGGTGATACTTCTAAATCAGTCCAGCAGCAAACAGTCAACAGTCCAACACTTCTAAAGGTTCCATGATCCAAACTAGACTGAGGCAATCGCTGGAGCGTTGCAGACAATCTTAGTTGAAAATAGCTTCAGTGTCTAGCAAGCTCTTATTCTCTCTTCATTTATAGCCATAAGTAAAGCAAGTAATGAAAGAAAACTGAATAACTTGAACAGAAACTTAGTAGGTGTAGGAAAAAATCAGAAAATAAAAAATTACTCAAAATAAAAAATATATAAGCGTCTTCACAGAGAATGATGTAAGTTAAACAGTCAAACAGATTTACCCAATCAGTTAAAACAGGGAGGTATTCAGGTATTCATCTCTTATGAATATTTAAGAAAGAAGCCTCTCATTCTGTAGGAGGAATGGTAAATTATCTTTCCTGAGGGTGATTTCAAAATTGATTTTATTCCTATCCTCTTCTTCCAATGAAAGCAAGGCCAAAAAAAGAGAGGAAGTTAAAGGATGCTGAGTATTGCCTATACAACACCATAACAAATTTGACTACATCACTTTTTGAAGGGGGAAACCTTATTCCAATAGCTTGGATGTGAAGCAAAAATTCCCTGGAAGCTTTCATACTTATAAGAAGTAGCTGTGAATGATTTTTCAGTACAACTACTCTACAATGATCTTGAGTTTATACACTGCTGTTAATTGTACTATTGTGCATATTTTTTATAAAAGCCATCAGCAGTAGTTAATACTAATACTAGAGGTGAAATCTTCAGGTTGCTAGCAAATGCACAGGAACGGTTCAAAGCTACCTCAGAGCTGGTCTTAATTGGTGTTAGGAAGTATTCCTTTAACGAGCTGGTGCTCAAACACTGAAACTTCTTAGAGAAGTGATGTATATCCCATGCTTGTCGGTGTTCAAGAGGCATTTGGAGAATGACCTCAATATCATTCTCAAACTTTTGGTCAGCCCTAAATTCCTGAGGCAGTTGGACTGGATGATGGTTGCCCATCCCTTCCAACTGAAATACTTTTTCTATTGTAACTCCCAAAGGCATCTAAAACTGGAAGAGAACACAGAGGAAAACAATCAGTTGCAGCTACAGTTGCAACCACTGTATTTCCTTCTATTCGTGCAAAGTGAAAATATGGAAAACAAGAGCTTAATAGACAATACTNCAAACTTTTGGTCAGCCCTAAATTTCTGAGGCAGTTGGATTGGATGATGGCTGGATCCCTTCCAACTGAAATGCTTTTCCTATTGTAGCTCCCTTCTATTCATGCAAAATGAAAATATTGAAAACAAAAGCTTAATAGACAATACATTCTTCAAAAATTTACAGTTTACTGACATTGGTAGTTAATATTGTTAAACAAATTCTGTGGGATGAGAAGGACCACAGGAGAGATATTATATTTGGTCAATGCATAAAACTGTTCATGTTTGGCTGGCTGAGTCCACGAGAGACTCTAGTAACAGGCCTTACAAGGAACAGCTGAGAGAGCTGGGGGTGTTAAGCCTGGAGAAGAGGAGGCTGAGAGGAGACCTCATTGCTCTCTACAACTACCTGAAAGGAGGTCGTGGAGAGGAGGGAGCTTGGCTCTTCTCCCAAGTGACAGGGGACAGGACAAGAGGGAATGGCCTCAAGCTCCACCAGGTGAGATTTAGGCTGAACATCAGGAAAATATTTTTCCCAGAAAGGGTCATTGGGCATTGCAACAGGCTACCCAGGGAGGAGGTTGATTCACCTTCCCTGGAGGTGTTTAAGACATGCGTGGATGAGGTGCTAAGGGAGTGGTTGGACTTGATGATCCAGTGGGTCTCTTCCAACCTGGTTGTTCTATGAGTCTATGATTCTAATGCAGGTCCTTTTATTATGCATTGATTACAAAGCAAACTGGGCACAGAGACGGAACAAAATAGAAATTACTTTGCTTTAGGTAACAAGTTTCTGCATCAATTTTTAGATGAATGGAGAATTTAATACATACATTAAATGAATACAGTGTAACAAATACACTTGAAATTCAAAAAATTGGTTAGGAAGTCAATGGAAATACCAAGATGGTGCAGTAGTTATACTAAAAAATAGGGGCTGCAGCTCTTCATATTGATCTTGTGAAAGCATTCACTCTTTAAACATAAATAATTTAGAAATTTGTCTTAATTATTTTGGTACCACAATCATCCAGGAAAGAATAGAACTAATGTCTAAGCGCCACAGTAAAAAAATATTGCAGGAAGAGGCTGCATCAACACTGGAAATGTTCAAGGTTTTGAATGCCTCACAAAGATTGCAATCCACTAAATAATAAAAAAACCCCAACAGGAATCAAGCAAAGTACTTGATGCTTCCTGCAACTTGATTCTTTTCAGGGGGAATTTGCCCCCCTCACTTTAATCCTCAAAAGCAAGGATATTCTTTGCTTTTCTTGTTTTTTCAGAATGATGAGTTGTCAAGCTGTTGTGATGACTGCAACGCTGTTGTTCATGTCTATCAGAGATACACTGTAAGATATCTGAATCAAAACTTGAAATCTCTGACAGACATGAATCAAAAAGATGAAGCTTCATTTACCTTGAACAATGCAATCAGCCTTGAGCCACAGGAGGTTAATCTTCACATATCGCTGTGCTTATTTTCTCACTAGTTGCATGTCAGATCTGAAACCTGCTGCTGTCTCAATCACATATAATTTCCTTTCAAGAAATCCTCTTAGAAGAAAATAAAGATTATAATGCAATTAGAAATAGATCTTTTGGTCATACTGTCTTGAGTTAAAAAAGAGTAAAACAGCTTTCTGTCAGGATCTCGGTCAATGAAAGATCTGTGATGGATCCTTCTTGGCTTTTATAACAAACTCCCCACCACCAAAAAAAAGGGAGATTTCTTTTTCAGTTATGAATTAAAAATGCTAAATTTACAAATGCACAAAATTCAAAAGGTCATGGTTGGAAATAAAAATTATTTATAAACAGATGTTGTCCTGCCTGCTATATTCTTCATTGCTTACACTCATTTCAATAACCTTTTGAGCCAGGATAAACTTTACGTAGTGTCTCTATATTGACAGTCAACTGCAGCAGAAAACTGTAGGAAAATTATAATAGCTTTGAACAATTAATACTGAACATCTAGGGACTGCTTTAATGCATTGCTTAGCAATCTAGTAGCTTATTGAAAGAACGAAGTAACTTTAAAAAAATTGTCATTATCAAGATAGAAGAATAAGATGCTGTCAGAAGGTCCTTGTGATCTTTTTTTTTGTGGCACGTTAGATGTAAATTAAGTACTATGCTTATGAC
The DNA here is from genome assembly GCA_013389865.1 of Piaya cayana. Taxonomy (NCBI): domain Eukaryota; kingdom Metazoa; phylum Chordata; class Aves; order Cuculiformes; family Coccyzidae; genus Piaya; species Piaya cayana. The sequence continues at coordinate 12,108 of WAAB01003430.1, read as the reverse complement.
AACAAATTTAGAAATGTGAAGATATTTTTGCATTTAATTTTACACCTGTTATAAAATAAGACATCAACCTGAGAGAATCAGTGACAGTGAGAACATAATTGTCAAGTTTCTTAGATGCTGATGCAAAAAGCAGTAAAATGTATTATGTTAATAAATAGAATTGGTGGAAAGAAAAGAGAAAATTCATAGCAAAATTTGATGCACAGTCAAATGTCTCATTCCATTTAACACCAAAATAAGACCATAAAGACAACACACTTTCAACCTAATCAATCTAAGTTTAAATATTAATAAATAATGCGTATCAAGAGTGGACAGGTACAGTTGGACTTGATGACCTCAAAGTTTTTTTTCTAACCACTCAATTCTATGATTCTATGATTCTATAATGCATACTCACATTGTGTACAATATTATTTATTAAATACCACAATAAAGAGGCATCATTTAATTTAACACATAATGAAAGGAGGTACAGCTTCAAATATGAGGATAAGATTACAAAATACAATACCAGATAGAGGATTTATTACAGGTAAAAAAAATTAATGAGCATATGAAAAGTCAAAAAATTGTTATCGCTATTAAAAAAAATGCAGAAAACAGAATTCCATTGACTTTTATTAAGAAACACAGGAGGTGGAACTCAATTATAGACATAGGTGTGCAGTGCCAGTACCAGATTCCTGAACTAAAAGGATCAAAGTCATCAAGGATGCAATTATCTCACATGATCCCTATGGCAAAAGAGATTTACTAATGTGACATTTCCAAATAGGAAACGGAAGTGAATGGCTTCCTAGGCTATGGGGAAAAGACCATCAAACAAGTGAAGAGAAAACAAATACACTATTTTCACCTAGGACAAGAAATCCTTAGTAACCAGAGATATGATGATGATCAGCTGAACCTAAGGCAAGATAAATCAGCAGAGAAAAATGCACTATCCTCCAGCTTGAAAACTTTAGCAGTTACTTTCCATTCTGTCAGAGGAAGACTGAAAAATAATCAAACAGTATCAAACATTGGAATGAAGTAATGGATCACTTGGTGGCTAATGAAGTAACTAGCCACTTGGTGGCTAATGGACACGCTGAGAATGGAATAAATTTTAAACTCACACAAATAAAATAGAGAATCGAATTCTTCAGATAAATCAAGGTACCGTATACTGCGACAGTTCTACCCTACCACACAGCACTTTCCAGAAATTCATTAAACTGAATCTGAAAGCCTCAACTTGTTCTCATTAGACCTTGGAGAACTGGGTTCCAAACAGACTCAACTGGAACTTGATGCATATGAATAAGTTTAACTCTAAATCAAAGAAAACATCTTTGTGACCACCTACAAAGGCAAATAACTAAGCTTCACCTAGCTCTAATGATAATAAATCACAGGCTCAACCATACTACCTTGAAGTTACTTATTTAAGTAAATTGAAGCCTCTAGAGACTATTTATCTTTAGCTGCAGTTTTCACATATTAGGAAATATATAAGGCAAAAAGTGCTAACATTTACAAGCTCTGGTTTACACTAGATTTCATGCGGAACATGATAAATATTGATTTTCCTTTCTGAAGTATAAAAAGAACTAACTAGGAAAAGGTCAACAATATAAACTAATGGGCAGACACAGAATCCAATGATTCTGTCATCTATCATACTGATTTAAACAGGGTTTTCAAGTATATGGTGAGGTTATCATTATAACATTCTCTCTACCAATTCTTTGTGTGTATAAAAAGCATATAAGTTTAGCAAAATGACCCAATGCACTAGCAAGCACGCTTATTTTGTGAATGATGCTGGGATTATGACATCGTTATTATGCCAATCATTTGTGTCTTATAGACTGCAAACTAAACCCTTCTGAAAAGAGGCGTTGTGGTTTTAAGAGGAGATTTTTTTTTTCTCCTAAAGAATATCTGGGAAAACAAATATGACGTAGAACCAAAAACATGCTATAGAAAAGAGTGTGTTGCAACGGACTCTGGAGAAAGAAGCCAAAGTGTATTTGGTCAAAATAAACAACAAATCCTTTCTTGGACAATCAATTGTTTTTAATCAATAAGAAAGTATTCTGTTAGACTTAATTTCAGTCTGTATATAAACCTCGGCTTTTATGTATAGTACAAAGGGATAAACTGTATCCCAAGTGAGCCTGAGCAATTTAAAATAAAGTATAAAGGCTGAGTCTAAGGAAGACATGGTTGATCCTTTAAGCAATATTGTTTCCAGCTTCTCAGGCTGCCTGCAGCACATGCTTTCCCGTATCCTGGCATACAGGGTAGTCTCACATGTTCTTTCAATCATATTCTAACTGGATGTATCCTTCATGAAACAATAAATATGGTTTCTCATCTTATGTTGAGAATGCAAAGACATGTATATATAACTAAATTGTATAAAGATATAATGTGCCTATACAGGTACATGGAAATAGAAAAATATGAAGAGAGAGACAGAGAGACTGGGGAAAAGAGAAGAGAGGCGTATTGAAAAGAGGAAATAGAGAATTAATGGGAAAATAGAGTTGAAACTTTCAGAGGATTCTGCCATGAAATATGATGTTGAATTCCTGAAAAGATGGGAGTCTCTGTTGAAAATAGGGTGTCTTCCCCTTTATGAAATAGACGCTGGCTGATCACACCCATATATGCCCACTGAGCCTTCCTTTAGGAGGATTTATGTGTTAAATAGGCTGTAAAAAGATGTTTCAAGGAGGCACGCACAGTTGATCCCGGAGGCACCATGCCACCCCCAACCCCCAAAACCTTCCCAAAATGCAATAATCAATGCTTGACCTCTTTTCATGCACTTGCACACAGAATATTTTAGCAGATGCAAGAGTCTGTGACCTTGTTTTGGTCCTTTTGAACTAGTTTCAACCACTTCATCTCAAAACTTGGCTCAAAAATGGTGTTTAAGAGAAAATACAAGGAAGTTTGTCTGCAGTTTGGAACACAGTCCTTGAAAACACCTTTATGCAATGTATATATTTGTAAAGATTGAGATCTCTTATGGATGATAAGACAGACTGAACATTCTAAGTAAAAGGTGTGCAGTAAATAATGTGATTAGCATGAAACAAGATACAGAAATGAAAAAAAAAAAAAGTAAAGCTAGTCGAGATGGCTTTTTCCTAGTCCAAAATTTCATAGAATCATAGAATCGTAGAATAGCCAGGTTGGAAGAGACGCACCTGATCATCGAGTCCAACCATTCCTATCAAAAATTTTGTATATTCTTACATGTTATCTGAAGGAAGAGGCTCCTACTGAGTCTAATTTCCCTAGAGTGAAGCACATGGCATATAATATGTTTTCTCAGGGATTTTACTATGCTTTTAACCTGGTCAAAACCAGTACAGAGAGAGAAGAGAATTGCTGTTTATGGGTGTTGTGTTTTAATGATACTAACTGCTAATATCTCTCACAGCACCAAAAGAGCTTAATAATGTGTGTTGTGATATCTGTAGTGTCATCATTCCATGCATTCAGACTTGTTTTTCTTTTTTATCACTGCTGATCTCTTCTAGTGTTGTTCTGTTCCATTCTCCTTCAATATTTAGTCATCCTGAAAGGGAACCCATGCAGCCTGCTCATCTGTTCCATTGCTAAAGAATTCTGAAACATCTACATTAGTTTTAAATGATACTTCACATACAATTTTAATTTACGCTTGGTATTAGAATAAGGAGTGGTCCACATTGGCTATAAAACAAGAGCAGGATGCGGGTTAGAAAACAATTTTTATGTATAAAGGATGCCTGAAAGAGAACTCAAAAGTTCTACTTACTAGTTATCTTTAAGAAATACTTTGACGTCTGTGTAAAAATTTTTTCATCAACAAGATTGAGCAGTTTTAAGTTGATTTTAAGCAATACCTGGTATCTTAGTCTTTGTGTAATTGAGGATAACATACCAAAGGACAAGCTGTTCGATTCAGATTAAAAATCAAAACTACATAATCTGGACAATTTTTTGTTGTTTATTTCACTGCATACTCATATCAGACACTGTCATTCAGAGATGCTACCAATGATATTAGGAGAATTCTGGCAAAAGGTTAAACAAATGCTCTCAGCAAACTCATAATTCCCAAGCAGTGATAATGGAATTCAGGGTATGAGGAGAATACAAATCACTTTGTTAAAGGGTCAGTTTTTTAAATGTAGGGAATTTTTGTAAAACAAGTAGAATCATAGGGTTGCTACTTAAAATATAACAGTAAAACATTCCTTGCAATAGATTTTATCACATTGCTTGGATTTGCATATACCTTTTCAGAAAAGATCCTCTGTTTAAAAGAATAAAGAGACAATTAGAAGACTACTTGGTATTATTGATGATGTATTAATACAATTTCAGTTGAAGTGTCTTATGTCATATCAACTTATATTAAAAAATGACACCAGAATTATTTTAAAAAGTGCAAGGGGAATTTAAGATGTGTTCAGAATATGCAGAGCTCTGGTTACAAAATTCAGTAGCGACTGCACTGAGATATTGTTCTAACTCAGGTTTATTACATGGAACAGGTTTCAAAAGTGCAGATGTATAAGTTTCCATTTTATATTAAGAGTACCAAGACTGCATTTTCATAGGGCTGTCTTCTCAAGAATGTGTACCGTGATTTATTTCAAAGAATCCCTCTCCAGCTGTGAAACATATTCTCCACTTTCAGCAAAATACTTATTGTTATAAAGAAACTGAAGGCAACAGAAAAGTTATCTTATTTATGTCACATAGATAATAATAAATAAGCAAAGAATTAGGGAAATCAGTTTTGTTGAACATTTCTCAGATGGAAAAATGAGAATTCTTTAAGACTGTATGTACAAATACATTGTTATTCTTTTACTTAGTTTTAAGAGATATAGAGGAAGATCATTTTTTTTAACCACTCGGGTACTAGAGTAGATGAAAATTTCTGCTGGCAGGTGTATGACAGGAGACCTAAATAACCAATACTGGAACCTAAAGCAGGTACATATTATTATTCAAGAGGTGGACATAGCCTCAGAAATCATGGACAAGTATGTTTGGAAGGTACAGAGTACTTCAAAAGGTCAACTAGCCCATCTCTTATATGTCTGGTATGATTGACTATGATTACATGATTCTTGACAGGTGCTTCTTAAATCTGTTCTTAAAAGCCTCATAAAATGGAAACTACAAGTTTTATGACCCCTATTAGTAAAAAGTTAATTCAACTTTTTCCTTTTCCTTCTGTTACCAGTGAACATGAAATCAGGATAGTACCTTCCTCTTTGTACTTACATTTTCCGTGCCTGTGCCCCAGCCAGACTTTCTTCCAGCAGAATAAACACTCCTTCACTCTTTCCCTGTAAATCCTGTTTTCCAAAAGTCTGTTAATCACACCAATTTTCCTGGGCTCTATTCAAATGCAGTGGCTAAAATAAGAGGTATTATGATGCTAATTCAATCAGTATATTTATTTGTATGTTGTGAAAATGACATTCTTATATATGCATTCTACTACGCATACATACTATGCTACAATTGCAGCAGTACATTATTCACTGTCATCCAATTAATGGTCTGAGAGCTCTTCTATGGACCCACCTTTATTTAACTGCAAAATTTTCCTACCAATTTCAGTTTATTCTGAAAGGCTTCCTCCTGCCTTCTAGAACCACATCTGTTTCATAATGACTGAGCTTCCATGAGTTCATTCTCTTCTTAATCCCAGACTCCATCAGGCAGGAAAAAAAAGCCATTATCTACTCACTATGACTGCATAAGATGATCTGAATATCAAGCTTCCTCCTCTAACAGTCTTATGTTCACAGTACAATGTTATGTTCCCTCTGAGCTCACCCAAGGAAAAAAAATAAAAAATTCAACAAAATGGTCCTTCAATAAGCATGTGCCCGAATTTAATTCATCTCGATATAATTTCCTTTTTATCATTATTGAGCAAGACCACCTTTATTCAATTTACAGTCAAAGAACAGATGTTACTATTCAGTAACAATTTCTCAAAACAATGAAGCAATTCCAGATGATTTTGTTCAGCTTCCTCACCACATAAAGATATTCACTTAACCATCTTATTTCATGTATTTTCTCTTACATTTAGTCTCTAGTTTTAGCCTATGGTAAAGTAAATAGAAAAGCGTTATGTCTTTTATACTCCAGGTATATTCTTTTTTTTCATTGATTTGGGTTCTCAGGGATTAAGAGAAGAAAGGAAGAAATGTAACAATGATTAAAATTATACAGTTTAGCACTGGTAACCAACAACCTTTATGAAGTCCATTACAATAAGGAAAATATCAGAGGATATGACAGAAAATGAAATATGGAATATGTTCTCTAGAATAAACCCACTGTAATAATAGGAATTATAATATCAGGAGCAATACTTTGCTAGTCAAAAGATAGCTTAGATAGTTTAGGTGACCCTCATCTTCATCTGTAATAGCTGTGGATTTCCAGCAGTCAAAATTTTGAGTGTCTAATTTTCTTACTTTATACTTAACAACATAAAACAAAACCTAAAAGGTCTTTGTGCTCATAAATACTAGATTTTATTAGAATATAGACTAGAATAGTTTTTTTAATTAATATTTTAAAATAAGTATTCAAAGAGTGACTTGATAAGAACATGGAAAAGAGATCAAATAGTGGTTATACCAAGGACTGTCTTGCAAACTGCAGATAAAATACTCTTCATTTTTTCTTAATCACTCATTTTGATCCAGATGTGTGAGCAAAAGTGGTTAAAACTCTGTAAGCACCCCTTATTGTTTTAGTTTCCTATTTTAATCTGTATTAGTATTACTTTGTTTTTCTTTTTTATGCCCATGTTAGCTACCAGTCACNATTCTGAAAGGCTTCCTCCTGCCTTCTAGAACCACATCTGTTTCATAATGACTGAGCTTCCATGAGTTCATTCTCTTCTTAATCCCAGACTCCATCAGGCAGGAAAAAAAAGCCATTATCTACTCACTATGACTGCATAAGATGATCTGAATATCAAGTTTCCTCCTCTAAAAGTGTTATGTTCACAGTACAATGTTATGTTCCCTCTGAGCTCACCCAAGGAAAAAAAATAAAAAATTCAACAAAATGGTCCTTCAATAAGCATGTGCCCGAATTTAATTCATCTCGATATAATTTCCTTTTTATCATTATTGAGCAAGACCACCTTTATTCAATTTACAGTCAAAGAACAGATGTTACTATTCAGTAACAATTTCTCAAAACAATGAAGCAATTCCAGATGATTTTGTTCAGCTTCCTCACCACATAAAGATATTCACTTAACCATCTTATTTCATGTATTTTCTCTTACATTTAGTCTCTAGTTTTAGCCTATGGTAAAGTAAATAGAAAAGCGTTATGTCTTTTATACTCCAGGTATATTCTTTTTTTTCATTGATTTGGGTTCTCAGGGATTAAGAGAAGAAAGGAAGAAATGTAACAATGATTAAAATTATACAGTTTAGCACTGGTAACCAACAACCTTTATGAAGTCCATTACAATAAGGAAAATATCAGAGGATATGACAGAAAATGAAATATGGAATATGTTCTCTAGAATAAACCCACTGTAATAATAGGAATTATAATATCAGGAGCAATACTTTGCTAGTCAAAAGATAGCTTAGATAGTTTAGGTGACCCTCATCTTCATCTGTAATAGCTGTGGATTTCCAGCAGTCACAATTTTGAGTGTCTAATTTTCTTACTTTAGACTTAACAACATAAAACAAAACCTAAAAGGTCTTTGTGCTCATAAATACTAGATTTTATTAGAATATAGACTAGAATAGTTTTTTTAATTAATATTTTAAAATAAGTATTCAAAGAGTGACTTGATAAGAACATGGAAAAGAGATCACATAGTGGTTATGCCAAGGACTGTCATGCAAACTGCAGATAAAATACCCTTGATTTTGTCTTAAACACTCATTTTGAGCCAGGTGTGTGAGCAAAAGTGGTTAAAACTCTGTAAGCACCCCTTATTGTTTTAGTTTCTTATTTTAATCTGTATTAGTATTACTTTGTTTTTCTTTTTTATGCCCATGTTAGCTACCAGCCACAATTGCTTCTGTCTTCCCTAAACGAGGAATCATTAGCTCAACTTTCTCATTAAGCAATGGACCCAATTTTTCTCTTTAGCCTTCTTTGTAATCATTTACAGGAGGTTTAATTACAACTATTTATGTTCCTGACTTGACTGAAATATTTACATAGCTCAGCTCTTATACAGTTATATCGCTAATCCAAGGCTGCAGCCTGCTCAATATGTTCTATTTTGTGCAATCAAGACTGAAGCTGAGGTAGCACCTTAAGTTTGTTCTTCAGAACAACTACTTGTACTTTTTTTGGCTGCTGCTGATCCACTTTTTAACTCTTTTTTCCAAGCACGTTAATTCTTGGATTAGAGTTACCGGGTCTTCTGTATTACTAACATGCAAGATGTTTGAAAGTGCAACTTTTGAAAAAGTTCTAAACACAATGATGTAACCATGCTCATCAAAGCCAAACAAGCTGATTAAGAACAAACTCCTAAACAGATTCCAGTCTTTATTACCATTACAATATTACTAAGATTATTGGAGGTTTCGATTTATAATAACGGCAAGGGCACAAGAATTAAAACACCAAAGGCATCTCTTCCTTTCCCTCATCAGATTTTCTAGACATCATTTATGGTTTAGCCAGTGGGATGAGTCTGATCCCAGACTTTAGAATCAAGGACATTAAAGCCATAAACTTTCTTGGATGAGCTGTTGTTGAGCTGATAACAGAACCCTGAGGTCTCCAGAAAGAATAAATCTCAACCAACTCCAAAATTATGGCTCCATCAGTTTCTACTAGTTTTGTCAAATGACTTCTGAAGGACTCTTAACAAGCCAATAGTCCAGTCCCATCAGAATTTGATCTCAGATTCAGATATTTCACTCAGTGGATGAAGAGCTGACAATCTAATCCATCATTATGATTGGTCATTGGTGTCCTCCATTTACATATTTTCCCTTCATATTTCTGATAGGATGCACAGTAGGACGCACTGTTTATGGCACCATAGGCAGGATAAAGAGGTAGAGGTGAAAGGTCAAGTATTCTTAGAAAAAACACCAAAGCTATTAAGAAAAACATTACTAATAATGAATTTCTCAAGGTTCATACTGAAACTTCTCTGCAGACTAAGAGAAATTTCTTCATCCCTTCCATCAAAGCAGCCAAGTCCATCCCCAGAGAGCCACAGAGGTGTGTATACTGCCTCATCAATCCTGAATGCCTAAGATCTGCAACAGGAAACATTATTTCTCAAAAATCATGGATCCATTCTATTTATATCCAGTAAGCAACAACTCACTTGCACTTTCAGAAACAGGAATACCCATTAATCAAGACATATTGAATGCTTGTGAGATTCACAGTCTAAAAGATGCAAGTCTGACTCAAAATTCTTAGATTTATGAGAAGAGAGGCATGAATAACTAGGATGACTCCTGTCCAGAACAGGATAAAAATTTCTTTTGAATACTCATGGAATACACTTGCCTTGGATATTTTTACTGTAGGGAACTGTTTCCCAGAAGTAAGCTTTTTGTTTCTTTAAAGGGTGTGAAGCATTAAGCTAAATTTAACATTACGTATGTATATGATTACAGATAACATTCCAGCCACAAGTCAAAATGCTTTGAACAACTCTACCTGGGCTGCAATGCATCAAAGCATTTCTTCTTCTTAAATTGTTCTTTCACTCCATGCTTATGCATTTTGCACCCAATATATGGTTATTTTACTCACATAATATTTTCCTAGCTTATTTATGAAAACTGAAATGCTGAAGTCTTCTGAAAGTTAAGATACATGATGTCTGGTTTTCCTCCCTTATTTACAACAGGATTTTTACCTTAGATGTCAACTGGAGCATGAAGGAGCTGTTAAATTCAAAATGTACCAAAAATGATTGAAGAAAATTTAACTCACATCAGTCCTAATCACAAGCTTAAAGGTTTCCATTCTTTATCTTTGGCCCAGTGAATTATTAATCATTTTCTCCAGTATGGAATTACATAAATAGGAGAAAACTACAAGTCCTGATCGCCTTTTATTCTACAATCTGCTTTTACCATCAAAATCTACACATCTGCGGTTTGCACAGTCTTCTGAAAATTGTTAAGTTCAGTGCAAAAAAATGTCCTTGTGACGAGATATGGATTGAGTTACATACAACTACAACTCTACAACTNAACAAAAAAAAAAAAAAACATACTAAAGATGAATTTAAAAACACAAGGATTACTCTTTATGCTTTCATTTTAAGGAGATAATTTAACCACTATTCATAGATTTAACAACATTAATGGAAGGCAGTAGCTCCTCTTGGCCCTTAGCTAGATATGCAAGAACTGGTTAGAGGATGAGAATAAAGATATTTGTACTCAGCATCTCCTTATAAAGTCTAGTCACGTCCACACAGAGTTCTTTAAGCATGGGCACCTAATGACCAAGCCAGATACCCAAATCCCACTAATTAGTCAATGAAAATTATATTGCTTAAACTGCATACTGGATCTGTCGTTTGGTTTGTGCATCTTTTCAAGTTGCAAAGCTCCTTGGATTAGTGAGTGATATGTGAAATAAATACATGTCAAAGAATGTTTCTGAAATACGAATATGCTGCCTCATTTAGATAAATAGCACAAGGAACTAGAAATTTGACTTTTCTTGCACAAACTTTAGATCACGTTGCAAACTTTTTTCCTCCTTAGAGAAATCATGCATGTCTTAAAATCAATACCAGATAGGAGTTCACTTAACTACACTGTTGAGAATCATTGCAGATGAATTAAAGATTATCTGGTTTTGCACTCTGCCTGCACACTTAAATTATCACCCGTTTGGCCTTTCTGGTTTCCAACACTTCCCTGACAAATAAACTCTTGTCATTGCAAGTCTTTTTGCAGGCAAGTCTTCTCACTTGTGATGTCTTTAACAGTTCTGATTATGCTTTTGTAATTCCTAAAGAAAACTTGAGACTACTAAAATTATTAGCTTGTCAACAAAATGATCGAATTGCAGTAGCTTTTCATGTTTCCACAATGAACTGTTTTCAACACTGTATAGCGTCACACACAAACTTACGTTAAAAATTACATCTGTGATGCAATGTTTTTCCTGTCAGTGATAAATATATTTGATGGAACACATTGTAAAGTAACTAATTCTTAAATATCAATTCCTTTCATGCTTCCTTTTCCTCACCTACTACCACTTTAGACATTACTCTCCTGCTTTGTGCTATGAACCCATGTACTTTTATTAGATGACATACTTCACTTTATAGTCATGTTTTAAAATCAATGTACTAATTGTTTTGAGCAGAATTTAAAATCTTAAATCTTTTAAAGTTTTATGCTTAGTTAAACGGAAGTCGGAGAGTAGAACTGAATACAAAATAGTGCACATTTTTCAGCTGCTGAACTGCAAAATTCCCTAATCTCTTTATATTTGAGGTGGTTATCTGAACTCCTTCTGCACTCTGTAATGAGAACAAAGGACTCCTGTAAGATTCATCACACTTTAAAGGACACTTCTGGTATAGGTCACACAAATCACACTCTAGAAATGCCTACCTTTCTCCACCAGCTACAGAGAGGACCTACTGCAATTTCTGTGGAGTACTTTTCTGGATAATGTATATACACATTTGGTCGGAAGAATCATCTCCTGTGAATATTATTTTACCATAGCTAGATCAGAGGTACATAGAATACATATTTTGGAGGTTGAATGTGTTTTCTACAGTCCTTCACTCTATTTATAATACTGGAAATAAACACAGTATTAAAAGTAGTCAGTGGATAACACAGTAAAATGAAATAGGCCTTCATGAAATTATAGTGTAATATAGAATGCAGCAGAAAAAAACCCATACATTTCCCAGGGAAATTTTGGGGTTTTTTTCAATGTATCTGTTTGTGAGAGAGTTATTGGAAAGAAACAAGCATCATCTGCTTTACTTTACATCAATAATTTGTGACTAGTTGATAATATAGCCCATTAAATTAGTAAGGACATTATAAATATATGTCTGGCAAAACACATAAGCTC
>WAAB01003429.1:0-48185 GCA_013389865.1 Piaya cayana | reverse complement strand
GTGCATTGGTGTAAATGCACTACTCTCTTGGATGTAATTTGCCAATAGAATGAGGACTGAGCTATGACAGTTTAGGCATCTGGAAACCTTTAGGAGCTCACCAAGCCCTGTGACTGTATTTAATTATGTCACTGGGTTATTGCTTGGTTAATTTAGCTTTTTAGTTATATGACTCATCTACCCCCCACCCCTTCTCACTTAAAACTAAAATAAAGAAGGTTAAAACCCCAAATAAATAAGATCTCTATCACCTAGGTTATCCATGTGCAGTGAAAGGAAGAGTCAGGCTGCAGTCCTGCCCCAGGTGCTTCCCAGAGTGCATGAGCGGCTTCTGTGGGGAAGATTTACCTTGTCCAGGGCTCACACTATTTCTCTACCTCTGTTTTATGTTCTGCTTCCTAGGGAGTGTTGGAAGAACAGCTTGTCCTGGATGGTGACAGTGCCTACAATGCACACTTTGGAGAGAGCATGGCTGCCCTTGGTGACATCGATGATGATGGCTTCCTAGGTAAGTGTGATTTCTTCCTGGGCCCTTTCTCTGAAATGCCAGTGGGCCTGGCAGCACTACGAGTCTCCTCCCATGGCTGAGAGCTGCATGGCATCTATTGCTACTTTGGATGTTAGCATCACCTGGGCTCCCATTAAGGATAAATGTGCTTGTGTAGGATTTTCTGCTAAAGCCTTTTGTAGCAAATTTTCCTTGATAAAAGTTTAGTCCATGTCCACTCAACTCACACCCCAGTTGCATTAATGTTGCTTTGCTTTCCTTGATGCTAAAGCCTACTTATGCCCTATGTCTGATTTCTTTCCCATTACCTTATGTCTTTGAGCCTGTCTGGTTTTGTTGACATAATTGAATTTCTTATCATGAAGTGTAGCTAAGAGGTAGCTTCTCACTCCTGATAGCATGTGCACTATTGATAATTTTTCTCCTACTTTATTCTATCCCTCCTCTTTTTGTGGGCCACTCAGTGTGAGGCCCTATGCAGTGATAGCAATAAATAAATGAAAAGCGTTGATGCTGGCACCTTTTCTGCCCTGATTTCTGGCAGCACAGATTAAGGACTTCCCAACAAAGGCTGACTTGTCCAGTGTGTGCCTGGATTTATTACTTCCAGGCCACTCAGAGCACGGTATCCCATTAAGCCTAACCCAGCCTCACTCCAGGTTGCCCTCACAAATAGTGGGCATGTTCTCCCTCTGTGCTTGGATATGCATTTGTGTATTCTTGCTGCTGCTTGTGGGTCAGATGTGGTGAAGGAGAAACTGCAGACTGAGATGGATCAGTCATAGGTATGCAGCCATCAGGAAGAGTTTGATTTCAGCAACTGTGAAGTCCCGATTCAACTGGAGAGGAGAGCAGGAAGAAGGATCACTCTTCAGGAACATACAGTTAAATTGGATCAAATGTAATTTGAAAGTTCACCTTTGGCAGCCTTTTTTTTCTTCCTGCCTGTCTATTAAATGTAGCTTTCTTAATTTTGGAGGCTTGAATTTTCACACAAATGTATTATAGTACTACAAGAAATTTTTTTGCCAATGCTATCTTGATTCACAAAGTTGATGTTCCACTGGATTGGAGATTTTGATATGAAAGGATTCTAAATTAACTTTTTGAGTATGGTTGCTGGATAATGAACATGTATTTATAACAAATACATGTTTCTCATTAGGCAATGTAGCTGTATGTACATACAAATTCACATATGTTTGTGTATTTTTTTAAAGTTTGTCTTGATAGGAACTCTTTATTAAATTAGGCAAGTTCTAGACAGGTTGCGATGAGCTGCTGATTGTCTTCTTCATGGGGCACTATTTTCCTGTGGGCAGCTGGCTTCTAAAATTAAGAAAAAGCTGAATTAATAGAATGGATTGTGAAATGTTTACAATCTGTACTGTTTTACAGATGTTGCCATTGGGGCACCTAAGGAGGATAACTACGCAGGAGCAGTGTACATTTATCATGGGGATGCCAATGGTATTGTACCTCAGTATTCCATGGTATGTGGCACTCTTGTTTACGGTACCTATCTGAAGTGATTTTCCTGGGGCCTGCAGAAATAAACCATACTTAGGGGTCTCTTTATAGGTAGTCTCATCATAGTTCTACATCCTTTTCTTAGTCCTGGTTTGAAAATGGCTTTTCCCAAAGTTTGACCATCGCTATAGATGACACTTGGAACTACCAACCTGCCAGCCTCACCCCTGTGTCTGCAAAGATCATGGAACAGATCCACCTAGAAGCTCTGCTAAAGCTCATGGAGGACATGGAGGTGATTAATGGCAGCCAGCACAGCTTCACCAGGGGCAAATCCTGTATGACCAATGTAGTCGTTTTCTATGATGGGGTAACCACAGCAGTGGACACAGTTAAACTGATGGATGTGATCTATCTACACTTCTGTAAAGCCTTTGACACAGTCCCCCACAACATCCTTCTCTCTGGATTGGAGAGAGATGGATTTGATGGGTAGACGGTACAGCAGATAAGAGACTGGTTGGTTGGTCATATTCAGAGAGTAGTGGTCAATGGCTTGACGTCCAGATGGAGATCTGTGACAAGTGGTGTCAACCTTGGAGAGATTGAGCACACAAATTATGGAGACGTCAGTTAACAATTGGGAGGTCACTCTTTCTTCCTGCAGAAGCAGGCTTAGCGAGGAGGAAGAGGTATTACGTTGTCTTTTGTTGTTTTTTTTTCCTGCAGAAACCTCTTTACCCATCTTGTTGTCCCTCTCCTAGTGAAGTGACAATATATCACAAGGGTGCTTTTGGGCATGTTCCCCTGAACATTATTATGAAATAAAAATTCGGCTGGACTTTGCTGTGGTGTCTTGTGCGGAAATGACACACAGCAATTTAGCTACTGTAGCCATACAGTAGGGAAGATAAATTTATGCTCATGCTGCTCAACATGTGTCCCCTAGTCTCTGCCTAGCACATTTCTTTTTTTTTCAGAAAGCCTAAATCTTCCCTCCCTCCATGTGTTTGAAGTTCTGGCTGCTTTGTTTTGTTGCTGGGTGGGATCCTTCATAGTAAATCAGTTTAAGCAGAATTCAAGAGTTTAGTGGTTATATTGGAGACTTTTCTAACAGACTGTAGAAGTTTAGTCCTTCTTTCTTTTAACGTGTATGTACCATGTACTGCTTTTTAGAAAAATAAAGAAGTTAAATGACTATGAAAAATGCACTAATGTGGGGCATGTGGAGGATTCTGCTGATTTCTTGGTGAGAACCACTGGTCGGTAGGTTCTTCTGTGGCAGTTCAAAAGCTTGGAGCTTTCCAGCTCTTGCTTAAAAGGAATAGCAGATTTTTTTTTTGTTGGTTTTTTTTTCATGAGAAAATCAAGCATTTTTGAAGGATACCAGATCAGCAGGGGTGCAGTGATACATCATGCTTGTGATCTCTCCCTCCCCACTGGGAGAAGGCCAGCAGACAGGGTGTGTGCCCCTCCACTTGGTCAGTGGGACAAAGCCCCACACAAAGAGTGTGCCAGGGCACCGTGGTCATTGACTCTTGAGACCATTCCTATTGTTGTGCTGCATTCTGAGG
Source organism: Piaya cayana (assembly GCA_013389865.1). Classification (NCBI taxonomy): domain Eukaryota; kingdom Metazoa; phylum Chordata; class Aves; order Cuculiformes; family Coccyzidae; genus Piaya; species Piaya cayana. Next base: position 44,633 of record WAAB01003429.1, on the reverse strand, counting down.
CAGCCAAGGGGGGCACCGCTTACAGGCACTGTCTTTGCCAGTTCCCAGTGTCTGCTGCAGGGCACCAGTCACAGCAACTGTTCATCTATCAGTTGCAGCCAGAAGAGTGGTCCAACAACTGCTGCTCTCTACCTCCCTGTCCTGGATTTGAACCCAGAGGTGAAAGATATTTTGTATCTAATTACTGTACCTCTGAGCCATCTAAGTGCCCTGGATTTCCTTTTTTAAATAAGCTGAACAAGGTGGAGGTAGGAGCCTGTTTTCACCCTTTTCATTTTATTACCTTCCCCTGCCCCCTTTTCTTCATCAGCATCATTCCCTCATGTCCCTTCATCAGCTTTAGTGGTGGCTATGAGCAGGAGCAGCTTAATTGGCTTTGTGGCCTGCTGTTTTCATTCATTTCATTTCACTTAAATGCAGAGCAGCATTATACCTCTGCCTTCTAGTCTGTAATAGCCTGCAGATGTCTGCCAAGATATTTGCAGGAGGGATTTACTACCCTAACTGGGAGCCCCCAAGAGTGTGATGTAAATGTAACGTGGGGAGGAAGTTACTTCCAGTTGTCTTAATCTCATCTGCCTATAAGTAGGAAGAGGAGATCTATACATAGCAAAACACGGTTTTCCCTTTAAACTGGCTGTCAGGATATCTTTCTCCCCCTCAGTTTGTGGTTTTTTTCTACGAATTTCCTGTCTGACCTTTTGTCCAATACTATGTCCTTTTATGGGAGGGCCAGGAAAAGCTGGTCACACGTCACAAGCTGTGAAGCACCACCAACAGCCTTGGAATTACTTCATGGGATAGGTTTCCTGTCTGTAACTTCTGCAGTCAGACGTTGGTTTGAATTCAGGTCTTGCCTTTGTGGCCCAGCACAATGAATGAGAGCTCAGAGACATCTGGTTGCCTTTGAAAATCAGATTTTGATATATTATTTTCCTTCAGACAATAGTATTACAACTCAAATCATTTAGAAAAAGCTTTTGTGCTAGTAGTTTTAAAAAACAAGCTATGCTAGAAGTTAATTAATCTTTGTGCTGGGGAGACAGAAATGAGATACAGCTTCCAAACTGACACAAAATACTGCATAATAGCTGATAGAAACCAGAATTTCCAAATGGGATGAAAATTAATTATTTTGACTTGGAGAATGCTGGCAAAACTTGTGAAAAGGAATGGTTGTGCAGGATTTTCTGTTTCAATTCATCATTAATCTTTTTAGGATGCCTCTTAAAACTTTTTTTTACAGAAATGAAGGTAATGCAAAAAAAAAAAAACCAACCCAAAACCCAACAACCCAACAAAAAGTGAAAGTCTCTAGGGTACAGTTAATGAACACATCAAACAGATTTCTCTGGGTGGGGAAGGAAATTTATTTTGCTTGGGTCTGCATGAGGGTTGTAACACAGGTGTGTTTTTTAATCCAAGTCAACACTGGCCTCCCCTTAGCCCAGAGCAGAAGGGCTTCCTGCGTTTGGCAGACTTCCTGCTTGGGGTTGTGTGAGTGAACTGCCTGCAGGTGTGCAGCACTCCCAGCCCGTGAAAAAGTGCCCTGTTGACCATGAAAATCAGGCTTGAAAGCTTTTTTTGGCTTTTCTTTCTTTTTTTTTTTTTTTTTTGTTTTGGAAGTTACTTCATGTTACTGACTGATTTCAATTGTGTCTTTTCTGCTGCAGAAGCTGTCTGGGCAAACAATAAACCCAATGCTGCGGATGTTTGGTCAGTCCATATCAGGAGGAATCGATATGGATGGCAATGGTTATCCAGGTATGTCCGCTGCTTTAGCAGCGAGAGTGCTGGGGAAATGCAGCTGCAGGCTGAGAAAACAGCAGTACCAGTTGTTTCCAGGATGCTGGTTCCTGTGATTGTGGGAAGCCAATTAAGCTGAGCATTTTCTTCCCTTTTCCCTCTGTTATTCAAAGCTCCTGATAAGAATATGAGCCAATTGCTTGATTCAGGTGTTTAGGCAGTCATGAGATTGAGGTATTATTGAGATATTAAAGCAGAGGATTTCAGTATTTGGCCAAATTGCAAGTTGCTTATAAACTGCCCAGTCATGATGATAATATTAAAAAAAAAATGTAGGCAATAACATAATAATAAAAAACCCCTAAAACCCAATGAATTATAAGTGAAGTAAAGTCACAGACAGAACCCTCCAGTTATAATACTTATGACAATGATATTTGAAGGGACTAGATAGTGATTTGAGTAGGTAAAAATGCTTTTTTTAGATATATGCTCTGTAATTTACCAACTGACTTTAAAGAACTGACTTCTGTGCCTCTTTTTTAACTGTCTTGATGTTACAAACATTTCAGATATGACTGTTGGAGCCTTCTTGTCAGACAATGTGGTACTTTTGAGGTGAGATCAATGTTCTTTTCATATACTGCTGTCTTCTTTTGTGTCTGTTTTCTGTCTTATGTGCTCTAAGTCCTCCATCACTCCAATATTTGTGACCAGAAAAAGCAAGCTGGATTACTTTTGAAGCAGAACCTTAGACTTGGATAGTGTTAAAGAATGCACAATCTAATATAAACGCTGTAGTGAGGCATGACAATATGTGGGACTCCCAGTGCTGTAATGAAACAAAGCGTTAGAGCTAGAAGGAATGTGTTACATCTTAATACCTTTTAGAAAGGTTGCTCTGAATTTGTGAGAAGGCTTTTTTATTGTTCTAACATTTGCATAAAGTAAATAAAATATGATTTAAGGGAATGCAGTTGAACAAAAAGGCAGCTGTGCATGATGCCAGGATGTAATTTTGCAAGTTATAATGAGATACAGAATGAAATAAGAGTCTTCAGAGAAATGAAATACAAAGATGTTTACAATGCACACAGGATTCGGGCCTCTATTTTGAGTGTATGAATTAAGTGCAATTGCTTGTTTTATCTGATGGAGAGAGGTGTGACAGCTTGGTCGACCAAATTATGCAGGTGGAGAGTTAGAGTAGGAATGGGCTTAGGATGCTCAGAGCTGGGGAAAGGAATAGGAAGTTTGAATTTTGCCAGTAGCTCCATTGTTATTCTCGTTAATATTTAACAGAAAAATCCTGTGGATACCTAGATGTCATTAGAGGTAGAAGTCACTTGGGACTCTTGCATCTTAATGGAAGAGACAGGCCTGTAGCGAGACTGGCAAGGAAAATGCTGAAGTTGCAGAAAGGATGTGCCAGTTTGCTTCCTGTTCAAGGCAGGAAAGACTTGTCTCTCCTTCCATTTGAATCAGTTAAACAAAACAAAAAGAAAAGGCAACGGGGGGAAGAAATGCTTTTGATAATCAGTGTGGGAGGTAGTCACATCTTCTGAAGAGTTTTCTGTTCCTTCATCATGCACACATAGGAAGCCACTTGCTGCTTCTGTGAGAAGGTGTGTCATGCCCCAGATGAGATCTTGTAGACCTGCATCTCTGAAACTGCTAGAAAGAAAACTGCGTTTTTCTTGAGCGTTGTTGTTACTTGCAGGGGGGCCAAGGCAATCCAAAAGGCTTCCTGTGATATTTAAAACAACATACATCACAACAGCATGGTGACCTCTGTCCTCACATTTAGTCATACTTGTGCTTTTCAGAGGAAATTAGAGTATTACTGACTGACTTTGTGGTCAGCCTGATTAATTGCTGCTACTGCCGATTTACAGCACGTCCCTCTTGCTATTTAGATTCAAATTAGGATAAAGAAATCGGCTTTTTTCCCCGCCCCATCCTTTCACCCCTCCAGAAGTCTTTGTGAAGTCCTTTGGCCAAAACCAACAAATATTTTGCCAAGTGATATTAAAGTCTTTGGTGGAAGCTGCGGTGGCTTGGGCAGACTGTTGCTGTTGTATAGCTCGCGTGTGTGTATGGCCATTTGACAGATGCATTGGGTTTGGGTTTTTTATTTCCCCAGTAAATAACCAAGTGAGTTATTGCTAAGGAAAAATTACACAGTGCATCATGACCGGAAATACATTTTTCTAGGTCATTCATTATTGCATTTACTCTTTTATGTCTCTTTTTCTTGCTTTTTCCTTCCTTCTCTGCCCCCATTGTTACTGTATGTATTTCTAGGGTTAGTATTTATCATTCATCCCCCATGTCAAAATATGAACTTGCACTCTTATTTCAGTCTGTGATAAAAGAGCCTGAGCAGCTGTCTCAGAGTTTGATGCTCATGACTCTTGTTCCAGTTGATATGAATTAGGTGTTACCACAATCCCCACTCTCTTCTCCCGTCTCTCCCCCACCTCTAAATGAAGTACCTTGTGGAGTGAGAGTCCTTCAGTTGTTCACTTACATGGTCTGGCTTTGCATGGCTGCTGGGACTACCTTAGAAGTGAATCTGCTGGTTGCTGTGCATATTTTTTAGTACTGGAGTTGATTTTGGAAGTACATGTTCACGTTGAACATGTACATAATTGAAACCACGAAAAATAACATTCAGTGAATTTTTGGGCTGAAGTTCTGCACAGGGGATGCCTCAGGAGAGCCTGGTTTTCTGGGCTGCTTTTCCTAGCCTGGAAGGTCTTCTGTATTGTGTGAGAGAGGAGATCCACCTGGGTCCTGATGGCACTTGGCTTGCTTTGTGATTCTGTCTGAGGTCTCCTTCAGCCAGGAATAGTTGTTGTAATAAACCGGTACCAAATCACAAGCTTTCTGGAGCTTTCATCCACAGTGCACTGGGTAACTTCTGAAGCAGAATTCAGCAGCGTGAAGAGTATTCAATCCTTACCACTCTCTGGGAGGGAATTAGCCAAATGTTCCCTCCCTTAGAAAATATGAATGTGATGTCTGTTGTCCCTCTTATACTGTCAGAAATATTATGTATGAATCAACCTCCTACGCATGTGCTTCCTCCTTGACCTTCGGGTCAGCAATTTAACTGTAGATCATTCTCTGGAAGCCTAAGGTCTCTGTGTACCTGTTCCTGGTGATCCAGGTTGTTTAACTCACTTGCATGAGCTTGTTGTTCTTGTTTGCCATTATGCTAATTTTACTATCCTCTTCAGTTACCAGGAAGGCTTTATGCAACTTTTGCTGGAGATGATTATTATTATGTATTATCAATTTCCTCAGCTGCCTGCCTGCAGTCTGTATCTGAGCACTGATCTTCAAGTGTATGCTGTGGTTTTCATTCAGATACTGTTTGTCCTTGCCAGCTAGGTCAGGTGCTGACTTATCTTATGGTTCAAATGCACTTCCTTATTTTTCATGCCTATTCAAAATTGTGCAGTTTACCAAATATGCTTTGTTTTCCCTTCACTGAGAACTTCGCTGTGAATGATTGCTTAATTCCAGTTCTCTGTTGATCTCCAGATCCAGACCTGTCATTACCATGGACATATCCATTTTCCTGCCTGCATCCATCAATATCACAGCTCCTCAGTGCCATGACGGGTTGCAGCCAGTGAACTGCCTTAATGTCACAGCATGCTTTCGCTTCAGTGGCAAGCGTGTTCCTGGAGAAATAGGTAAGGTACCTGCGCCAACCCTGGTGCATGCTAGCAGGTTGACCTGGAGCTGAGGGATCCCTTTGGAGTCAGTAACAGAGCTTTTATATGAAATAAGTTGTTTTGAAGTGAGCTGGACCATACAATTTCAGAGCATTGGAGGCTCCCTGGGAACTTGGGCATCTTTTACCTTCTGATGAGGCTAATGTAATACTGAGGAAATTTCTTCCTCAGTCAGAGGAAGGAAATGTGTCCTTGGGCTTACTGCATGGACAGAGAACACAGAAGCAATTGATGCTTTCTAAATTCAAATTCCATGTTTACCTCTTGATAATATATTTCTATATCCATATCACTGTTATCAGAAGCAGGTGTGAATTCTACAAGGAGCTCTTGAAACAGAGCCCTATGAATCTAAATTCCTGCCAGACATGAACAAATGGTTTTCTGTGCATCAATCTGCCAATCTGTAAAATTATTAAAACCAGCACAGTATTTTTACTGATCTCAAGAAAATCTTTCAGGTTAGTTAGTCTCTGTAAAACACATGGAGTTTCTCAGGTGAATGGAATTGTGTAAGGTGTGTTATTGTGCAAGCCCTTATGTCTTGACTGTATTAAAATATTTCTTATGTCTTTTACATCCTAATGTTTACAAGTCTTAGAAATTGTGTAGAATGGTATGATATACATAAAATGTTCTAAATATTGTAAGGTCTGGGTTTGTTTTGTTCAACCACAATGTTTTACCTTCACCATGCTTTAGGAATGGTAAAGAACTCACAGTGTGCTGCTCGGGGGAGATATTTCAGCCTTGTAGCATGCTCCAGCTCTACAGTGGGTCTGGTGAGGAGCTGGAGGAAGCAATGCCTCCTCCTGCTCTGGGCCCCAGCTTTTCTGAACCACGAATTGAGAAAGCTGAGAGTTTCATTTGTGCATCACAGTATGAAGAGCCTGCTGTGGTATTTGGATTTTAAATGAGTCTGAGAAGGAAAAGGTTTCTTGCTACTTCGCTGCTATTCATATGGAGTGAGAATTACAACAGCTTGTAGAAGTTGCTGTCTGCAGATAGTCCCTTTGTCACCTGAACAGGTCAAAAAAGTGGAGTTACTAAATTTGAGGTTCCTCTGAATTCTAAAACATTGGTGCAACTGAGAATCCAGGGTTTTTTTTGCACTTTTTCCTTCCCTATAAATGATGTGTCTCAGCAGACCAAAACATACTTTGATAAACTATTTTTTTACTGCCTGCTACTTTGTCAGTAGAAAACACATATCCAAGTACTCCAAGGATGTTAATTCCTTTCTGAAAATTACTGATTACATTTTATGAATATCTGGGTTTTCTTATGTTCCTGGGAGTACTGTTTAAAGTGTTTCCTTTACTTTAATTTCGTATCTGTGGACTTGAGCTAAGAAGTGAGCTGTCTTCTTTCAAATCTAAATATCTCTAGGGTTGGGGATGCCCCACCCCTGGAGTTGTTCAAGGCCAGGTTGGATGGGACCTTGGATAACCTGATATAGTGGGATGTCCCTGCCCATGGTAGGGAAGGTTGGAACTAAATGATCTTTGAGGTCCCTTCCAACCCAAACTGTTCTACGATTCTATGGTCTGTTCCCCTTGTTTGCAACAAACGTGTCTTTCTTTTCATAATGTCTTGTAAGAGTCAGTTGAATTTGTCTGTGGTGTCATACAAACTGCACTCCCAGTGATTTATTGTGGTGAAAGCACATGTGCATCTTCTTTGGCATCCATCTCATTACAGGAATTTTTTTACTATTAAGTAGATTATAAAACTTCCAACCATTGTCCTTTTACACAATGCTTCAAGCAAAGTGATTTGTCTTGAAAACATTGCAGCCAGAAGTATCTGACTGTATAAAATCCCTTAGGGAAATGATTTGGGTAAAATATCTCCAATAAGCTTTCAATTTGTAATGTAAAAGTCAGGCCATTTTAATTACGTTGCAGTTGAAAAGTATCAGTTAACAAGGGGTGGAGCAATTAATGCAAATATTGCAATGGTTCCTCTCCTGCATCGTTAAATGTTGAGAAAAAAAATGGAATATCCCTGTAAGTGCATTGTTGTCTGGCTTGGACTCTGAAAGGCATATTGAGGTGTTAAAATGCCATGTCGAAGTTTTGTGGCTGGAAGTTTTGGGACCATCTTGTCTTTGGATGTGTAGGGGTGGTCTGTTAAGTCAGAGGGTGAGAATGTAGCGCTTACCAGGAATGCCACTCCCCTAAGGCTTGTCAGTGCAGATGCTCAGGGCTGTTGCTTACTGGTGGAAAGCTGGATGTTGCTCTTACATTTGGGCAGCTGACGTTCACCTACAACATTTAGAGAGTCACGCTGAACACGCAAGCAACATTCTTCTGTGGCAAATGTGTATCTTCAGTGCTTATTTGAATGCGTGATTCTTTTGTTAACTGGCACATGAGGGAAAGTTGTCTTCATCTACACTGCCTCACACTTGTGTGTAAGCCTTCCCCATCCTCCTTTTATTTTTTCTTCTACTGATTGTTGCAGTGCTACTGGTCATGGTTAACTATCTGAGGATCTGTGTCTGTTGATACTGCTTGATATTGCCAATAATGGTATAATTCCCATCTGTTTTGTGCATACTGTTTGCAGACTACAGGCTTCAGACGTATGCATTTATTGCTGAAATGGTTTTGTCTGAACAGTGAGCCATGGCCTAGTAAAGCATACGCTCTGCACTGTGTGTCAGGTGTTGTCTGACCCCTCACACAGCACTTGCTGGAGAGCTGAGTGTGTAGTCGTACACCTACTGACAGAGACAGCCTCTGATACATCCTAGATGTGTGAGGAATAGGGCATTTTCAGTTTTTGCTCTTTCACCTCAAAATCTCAATTGGGGCTGTTCTCACTTGAGAGGCCATTGATTTGTCAACCCAAGGGTCTCTGTATCTGCAGGAAAGGCAGGGATGAGAAAAAGGCCTTTCCTAGTCTGGATGAGCAGGCTCGAGCTTGTTCAGATTGTGCACTTCTGGGTGGCCAGAACAAGAAAACAGATGCTGCTGGCATCTCTCTGCATAAAATGCTCTTTCTTCATTCATCTCTGCAGGAGTATGGGAGTAGACTTGTGCCCATAGTCTGCATAATTTCCTCTACAGTATTAACAGCAACAGTAATAATAGTGCTGGTGTGAGAGTGTGGAGAATTTTAGTGGCAATGAAAATGATGGGTTTGGGGCATTTGGGTAGATTTAGGCAGATGTGTTTTAAACTTTTCCAAAGTTTCTCCCGTACTCATCACTTCAGATGTGCCTCGCTTGTGTGTTGATTCATTTCTAGGGTAGTACTCCTGTCCTAGATACTGTCACCTGAAAGACTGGTGTGAGATTTAGCGTGGGATAATAGGTGGGTATTTTCTCTGTTTGAATATTGAACATGAACATTGGTTATGTTTATCCTGCTGAGTTTGGTACAGGAGTATTTCTGTCTGTCTCTCACTTTTCCAGTCTGCCTGAGTCAGTGCTACCCTCTGAATGCCTCAGAAGCAGGGATGCTGTAGGAATGTATTGTTAAGTGTATGGAGCTGTGAGAAGGGGAAACTAGGGACAGCACTGGGGGAGAGGATTTGAAAGAATGTTTGAAATAAGATGAAAAGGAAAGCTATATGGAAAAGGATGGGGGGAGATATCCTATGTATATAGTCATTTGCTAGGGAAAGGGATTTTTTAATAATTTTCGTTACCTAGGAATTCTCTCTGCAAGCAAAGTTCATGAATCATCTTCTCCTTGTAATTACTGGTAGGGATGGCAAAGAAACATGTTCCTCTTCCAATGTTTTTTGTTATTATTTAGCCAGTTTTTAATTTTCTCCATGTGGTGCCTCCCCTCCCCCGCCTTGAATCAGTACTATAGCCCATAGTTTAACAAGCACTTACGGATGTGCATATTTCATCTGAGCATTTTGCAGCCTGCTTTTTGTGTGCTGTAACATCATCTGAGTGGGTGATGAAGGGAAGTGCTGGGTGACTCCGAGTTTGTAACCCCTCCATTAGCACAGCCAGCTGTGATTCTCATTATAACTTACAGGATACCACTGCATGATTTCAATGCCTTCTCACTCCTGTTTGCTGCAGGGCTGCCTTCATCCCTGTGAGGGAATGACTTTTGCATCATAGGTGCATATGTGCCACTTAGGATGAAAATCTGTTATAAATTGCCTGCTGCTATTCATTTGGTGCATCTGTTTCTGGCTGGAGTAACTCCCTTGGTCTGCTGGTTGGTGGTCTTCTTGCAGACATGATAAAAAATTTCTCGGAAGGAGCTATTCTCAAAGCTTTTAGGCATTTAGCTTACTGTGGAAATAGAATAGTCATTAGAAGAATCTAGCCCTTCATCTGAGTTTATCAAGTCCATGCCAGGGTTTTATTTGGATCATTTGAAACTGGGCAGGCCAATCCCCAGAAATGCTTCTAATCAATTGCATTTAAAGCTGCTGGACAAATATTTGAAGTTATTACCTGGAAGAGTTAATTTGCCTGTGAAAATTTGCCTCCTGACCTTCTACTGGGGTGAGCAGGAGGAACTTACACCACCAGTGGTGTGAAGTTTGGCCAGTTATCTCCCCACCCTGGTTGCTTTTTGAAAGCAATGAAGCTGGGGAGGGAAAAAAAGAGTCTTACTCATGATATTTCAGTTTTTCCACCGATGTGACATCATTGGATATAACATAGAAACTAGTTGTCAAAATAAAGGAAGGCAGGGTGGAGGATGGCAACTGTACTGCTTGATTGAAAACATCCACAGCCATTTCAGAGAGACAGTAGCTAGGATAGCTTTACTTGTAGTTGTGGTATGGGATTTGCATTGGGATGCATCTCTGTGCCTGTAGCAAGCAGTTGTTCAGTGTTAGTAATATGTTTTGCTTCCTTTGGACAGCTTCTGAGCTTCCCCAGGTGCCCCTGCATGCTCTGCAGCCCTGCCTTCCTTTAGTGCTCCTCCTTTTTGAAGAGGGCTGCATCTTCCCATGAGGCTTTTTGCCTCTGCCTGTGCAGGGCCTGGGTTTCCTAACAGGCTTTCTTGTCTTTGTTCTTGGGACGCCAGTACAGATCTAGGCATGCGTACATGCATGTGAGGTCTTGAAAGCAGAAGGGAGACAATTGTGGATGTGTGTGGGATATGCACACTTCAAAAACGTTAAAAAAAATAAAAGGTTTAGAAAGACATTGCTGGGATTTTAAATAGGCTGAACCCTGTGTTTCTGTTTAGGTGATGCTTTTTAGTGGGACTGAGCAAACCCCACTTCAGTAAGATTTTTTGGTGCTAAGCTTGTCAGAGGTTGAAATATTTTCAAGACATTATCTTTCTAAGCAAGTTATTCTGCTAGAAACAAGGAAAAAATGTTCAGGTGGAGCCCTGTGATGATAGCTACTCTATGGGTTTTCTTACTACCCAGGGTATGTCTCCAGTTGCTTTGTGTGAACTTGTGAATGAGCTTTTCATCAGAATGCAACACACTGCTAACAGATGTGAGGTCAGTTTGAATTATGTGAATTATGAATGTTCACAGAGAATTTTGCACCAAGTTTTACAATGTCATTAAATAAATTCTTCAAAGTAGTGAGAGTTTGATAGAGAAATGATTGGAGGTGATAGCATTGGCAGTAGCGTTAAATTAGAGAGATTAGGATTTTCACTGTTTTGAAATAAACACCACCACAAAAACCAAATAAAACCACACCAAAACCCAGCAAAGGCTGAAATTTGGTATAGAAGGCCTCAGTCTAGGAGTGTGTTAGGTTGACATTGTTTGTTTGTAAAACTCTGGCTTAAAAATGTTTACATTTATCAGGAGTATATCAATCATTTAGGACTTAAAACATAAATAAAAGATGGAACAACAATTTGGCAAACACCCCACATGTGTAACAAATCAGCACAGGAGCTGGTGCTGGCTGTAATTTACAAAGATTACCAACTAATTAAGACATCTATAGTGAGCCAATCTCATGGTATTCCCATTACTGCCTTGATACCAGCTGAAATCAGTACAGGTTGTGGTCTGATGAGTGAAAGAACCTCACAGCCAGCCTTTCCCTTGTCCTTCGGCAGCAGCAGTTCATGCTTCTGTTGCAGCTTCATTGCTTCTGTTCCTTCATTTACCAACCAGGAAGGTATAGGCAGCTTGGATTACTCAATCACTGTACAACTACTTCAGGTAACAATTAAGTTCCCTTTTGGACACATATACATCCAGTCACAAACCAATTGTGTTAAGCTACCTATCCTGTAGAATAGCAGGAAACAGGATTTACAGAGATACAGCCCATTAGTCTCTGGATATGTCTCCTATGTCAAGCCACCAGGGATGTCTAACACCTAAAAGATGGATACCGAGTGCAAGTCATCAACCTCTAGTTAACGTCTGACTGCTAAAATGACTGCAAATCAACAGAAATAATTATCAGGAAATGCCATATCCTGGCTGACGTTTGCATGGTTTGTGCTGTTCTAGAAGGAAAACAAAACTTGAGGCTGCTGTTGTTGTTGTGTTCCTATTTTGCTTTTTTTTGTTAGCAACATAGTTTAAGCATCTCTTCTTTCTTCTTCTTTTTTTTTTTTAAATGAAGCGTGTGTGTATTTTTACACATCATTTCCTAAGGAAAAGGATGGGCTGGAGTATTTATTGACATGAAACCTGGGAGTATGTCAGTAATTGGATTTGGTTTTGTGCAGCCACAGGAAACTGAAAGATTGATTGAGGGCCTTCAAGAGCTGACCTTTCTTCAAGTACACATGCCCCAGGGGCAACAGGATCCATTGATAAGTGGCTAAAAAATAACTATTGTTCGCTTACATCCTTTGTTTTCTTCTTTGAAACAGGTTTGAATTATAACTTGACTGCTGATGTGGCAAAAAAGGAAAAGAGCCAGCAGCCCAGAGTTTACTTTGTGACTTCTGGAGAGACAGTGGGGCAGATTACGGAGAAGTTACAACTGTCGTACATGCAGGAAAAGTGTGAGCATTACCTAGCGTATGTTAAGGTCAGTCCCTTCTTGTCCTTACTTACGTTGGCCTCACTGCAGTTCTACTCTTAAAAAAAAAAATTCAACTAATTAAAGTGGTGCTTGACTTATGATGTTCTTTGTTTTCCTGACAGATGAATTAAGTTTTTTGGGTGGAAGCTCAGAACTTATTGCTTGGCATGATTTGTCAGGTTGAGCACCATTGGGCCTTCAAGACCTGGTGCCAGTAATATGTATTTTATTACTTTTCATCAGGCACATTTGTGGGGGATTTCTTTCTTCTTTTGGCTTGATTCGTTACTACAGTTCATATACTCAAAATAAGGTGGCGATGTTTTGGTTTGACAGGAGCAGCAGGTTTAGCATAAGGTCTGACTGTGCAAGGTGCTGGTGATGCAATCATCTGCAAGGGAATGGCAGGATAATGTGGGGTCTGTCCTGAAGCAACTGGGCTCTTGATTTTGTAGAGCACCTTACGTTTCATGTGAGCATGAAAATAGTGATGGAATAAGTTAATTTCATGTGTCACGGTCTTAGGGATATAGAGTGCTTTCCAGACATGCTGGGACATAGAGAAGGTCTTCTTCTGGTGACAAACGTTTTGTCCAGGGTCTAGTAGTTGTCTTTGATTGGCTGCTGTTGTTGAAGAAATGTCATCCAGGTGCCATTCTGTTTGCAAAGTAAGCACAATAGTTTACTTTCCAGATGAGGAACATAAAGAAAGGACTTCAAAATTATATAGGAAGGAGGTTTATCTTTCAAACCGCATATGTCTTACAAGCTTTAATCTGTATTACCAGTCTAGAGGGTGGTGTGAGGCAGTGTGATTGTGTGGCTGAGTTGCGTATCCTCCTTACTGAAATACATATTCCCACAATATGATCTAACTTCAGTGGATATCACTTGGCACTGTCTTGTTTCGAGAATCCAGCGGGTCCAGACATCCCTAAATGTATAAACTTTTCCAGGAAGCTTCTTTGTACCTAAAAACTGTGAGAACGGGAGATAAAATTCATCCTTTGACTTTATCAACATTTTGTGCATGGCTGTTGAGAGAAAATAAAACAAATAAAGGGACCACCAAGGAGGAGAAGATGTCCTGTTAAGATCTCTGTGTAGACCTCTGGAAAGAGACTGGGTATATTTTGTGGGGGTTTTTTTTGTTTCTGGAACAACCTTTGCTTTCTGCTGTAGACAAGCTCATTAAATAAAATGTAAACATACAGGATTACCATTACTTAGAATATGTGGCTGTAAGTTTACTAATTCTGGTCTTTCTCAAATGCGCCCATCTGTGAGGCTTTAACATGTTGAGTTCAGATGAAAAAAAACCTGTTCTTTTCTGTCTTAAACCAGTAACGATCTCTTTCACGTTAGTCCTGTTGTTGTTTTTGAGTACTGCACAGAATTCGTTAAAGGGCAACATATGTCCAGGAAACCATTTTATTTATTGTAGCATTTCTTGGGAATGCAAAGTTTAGAACTATTTTTCTAGAGAATTCCTGGGAAATTTGACATTTTGACTTTTATAGACAAGAGAAACATTTAACATGTTTAAAAATAACAAGAACTTAAAGCAAAACAGCAGTTTAACAAACAAGGCTACTGGTTTTCTATATGACATAAGCAGCTATTTTTCACACTTGGAAGAATAGCAGGAAGTATTGTTTGTTCATGTAAGGGAGAATGTGAAGTTATGGAGAAAGATAATCCCTGTTCTTTCATGGGAAAGGTGATGTGATTCATGAGGCTACATGATGTTAGAAACATTGAAAGAGAGTCCTGTAGACTCTGAATGAGTGGAAATGGGGTCATGATCTTTCTCTGCTATCCCTCAATAACAGTTAGTAAACCAAAAATTAAACACTTGAAAACAAACAAAAAACCCCCTCGAAACAGAAATCTCCTTGATTGCATAGTTTTGTGTTGGGATAGGTGATAAAAAATGTTGGCTTAAAATATATGAAGTATTTCACTTAGGTTCTTCTCCTTCCTGTAATTTTACTATATGCCTGAGGAGTTCACCTCCTTGGCAAATTGGTTGTTTACAGTCGCATCCTTAATCTGTTCACTTTATTATTGTACATCTGAATCCCTGGTGACAAATAAGTATATAAAGTAACATGAAGTTGTCAGTTCTGGTCTGCTTGTGATAAAGAATAGAGAAATTGCTTGGACTTCTGTGTGATCTCATGTGTTAGTTTGACAAACCCTACTAGGGGAACAAGGTGCCCAGTCCAAATGGTGTGCAACAGATGTCTGTAGGTTACATTAGTTAAGTGAAAGCCTGTGCTGGGCCTTGCTGTAGGACATTGTCTTACCAACAGGTAGTTCTAGCATATTAGAGGCATAAAACAAAGTCTGAGAAAAGTCATGGAAAAACTAGACCTATACAAACTTGCTGCAGTTTCTTCTGACAGATTTGATCTCAAGAGACTCCAGTGAAACTGAGCACTGAAAGTTGCAGGATGTAAATAAGCTGTTAGGGATAATCATTAAATTGTTTTGCAGTTGATGTGTCTCAATGTTTTGAGAGTCGAAATGCCTTTCCTGTTTGTGGTCATCTATCAGGACAGGAACTACTGTTCTAATTACTGCTAATGAATTTGAGTATTACTGTCTGTCTTTCCCCATAACTGCATGACTGAGATAAATCGATCTCAGAAGGTTTGTAGGATGTGTGTAGCACAGAACATGATCTTGTACAAGGCAGGCTACTGAATTATAGTATGAGAAAATGTGTTTTCTTGATTGAGAACAGAGAATGAAATGGAAGTGCTTTGTTTGGTTTTGTGGTGTGGGGGGGGATGTAGAAGAGAAATGCAGTTTTCTTTTTCTTTGTCCTCCCTCCACCGCCTCTTCCTTACTGGAACATGTGTGTTGATTCCTCCTTAATAAACTTCAATTCTTTGGGATTAATGCCTCAGTACACTAATGCTTGCAGGGCTTCAGGTATCATTTGCAAACGTTGCATTTGTTTAAATTTAAACAACTCTTTGGAGATTTGATTGGTATGTTCAGTAGAAAATGGACAGCTGATGCAAGCAGCCGTTAATTGAGAAGTTCAGGAGCATTGATGTTTGGTTTTCATCAGTGCGTAGCTTGTCCCCACAGTCTCTTGGAAGGTGCTCTACTGCTGGACAGTTCCTTCTTTGGCTACCTGGTGATGATGGTGCTGCCAGTCTCCTTCAGTGGTGGTAAAACTAGGAACAGGAAATAAATACATTGCATGGTGACCTTCTGTCAAGTTTGCTGGAGGAAAATGAAGCAAAAGTTTAAATGAAAATAACAAGTTTTTAAAAATTAATTTGTTTTTTTGGTAGAAGGCAAGGCAAACATAAACGTGAGAAAATGGAATGTGGTAGTAAAAGGAGAAGAAAGTGGAAAGAAGGAGAAAAGATAAAGAAAATAGACAGGTTTGAAGGCTTTACAAGTTTGGCCTTAATCTTAATATCTGAAACAGTTTTCTCTTGGGAATTGCACTTACTTGATTATGTTCAGAAGATTTGAGTTGTACGTTCAAGACATGCTGTGAGAAGGGCACCAACTCTGAGGGAACATTATTTCCCATTTCCACGAACTTCCCTAGTTGTTTCCACATTATGTGGGTTCTCCTAATACTTAGTATAGATTTGCCTGTGGATAGGATGAGAGAATTTGATGCAGACATCAAATTGCATGGTGCCTGCAGGTTTATTCAGGGTGAAATCTCGTCTTCCTTGATTTATCACAAAGGTGTAATAGTGATGAAGATGAAAGCCCCTTATAGAATTCCTGTATTTATTAAAGAAGCGCCATCTGGCTTCCTACCACACTGCCAGCTAACCTGGGCTGCCTGTTGCTACCAGTCACTGCTGTCTGTGTGCAGAACGAACGCTGTAATAGCTGCAAAGACCATCAGCAGTCCTGGCCCATGATTATACCAGACACAGCATTTATATTTTCCAAAGATCTTGGTGTCTGTCTAGTTGTTTTAAGCAGTCTCTTAATGGATCCGGCTGTAGCTGATGGGGTGGATGGGGCTGAGCAGCAACAGAAGAGCAGTGACATGAAAGGCTTTTTCTAACATTATGTAGGTAAGGAACTCATGCAGTGTTTGTACAGGCAAGTTTGGAATAAAATGCTGCATTTTCAAAATGTGGTTTTTTTCACTGCTGAATTCTGTAGCCAAAATCATACCTTTTCATCAGTATGTTTCTGGCCTTTGTGTGCCATGCAGCACTGTTATCTCGAGTCCATAAAGATACTCTGGGTGTTGATCTCATATGTCTTCACCACTAGTGCTTACCACTTTTAGCCACTGCCTGTGGTTGTGATTATTTCCTCCCCTGTAGCTGTTTGATCTCATTTAAGGGAGATAGGTGTATTGAAGTCTTTTATTCTTAATCCATAGTAATCTGTCTTTTTTTTCCCTAGAGTCTGGGTAGCAAAACATTTAGTATCACCATCTAATGTGATATAGACATGTTATCATTTTAATCATTTGAAAGATGAAATTACTTCTGACAGTTGCCTGCCTGTGAATTAGCATCTCCTTGTTAAAGTTTGTCTGTTGGTATTACAGGAAACAGAAAGAGAGAGCCAGAGACACTCAAACTTATTTGTTTTTTTTGTTTTTTTCCATACTGTCAACATGGAGACTTTTGAAGAGAGGCTTCTCAGCATGGCTTGATGCTGAAACACCCAAATTAAATTTGGTGGCTCCAGGCTCAGCCTGGTTTCTCACATTTGGTGAGGCCTTTCCTGGGACACCAGTACTGCAAGTGATGGATTGTGTATTAAATGTGGATGATAATCACTGCTTTGAGGAGGAAGAGGTGAAAACTGGTCCCTCAGTGACTGTAGCTTCTCTCAATAGTGACCCATCTCTGGTCCTGCTCACCTTTCCCTGGGAAAGGAGAGAAATCAGAGCAACTCAGGGCATAACACTTGAACCAGAGATTGTTTTCACAGCAGCAACAGCTATAACAACTTAGTCACGGTTATCTAGAATTTCACAGGGTTTGGACCACTGGGCAGACAAAGGGAGGGGTGACCTGTTTCATCCTACAGCAGGAAGTTTATCATCACTGCAAGAAAGATGAAAGCTGCTATGTAGTTTTGCCAGGACTGATGACTGCAGTGAGATTCAACCCCAAGAGCAGAGTTGATATCTTTGGGTTTGTTCTTTTTTGTTGTTTCATATAATTTTGTTTTTCCCCTTTTGCTGAGCCAGCTGAAGTAACTCTCAGGCTGAGCCAGATGCCGTCATAGCATATGTTCAGCCTTAAAGGGCTGTAGGGATAGTTGAGTGCTCGTGAAGCACAAAGGTTTATTTACAGAAGCATACTTCCTGGAACAATTCTGTTTTCCAAAACCGTGCGAAGTGTGCTCATAATCTGTTTGCACAGCCTGCCTCCCCTCCAGCAGAGCAAAGTAAATACAATCTTAGCAAAATAAATATAGAGTTTTCTGTTGCCTTATTCTGTTGGAAAGTGATTGTCCCTCTCTTTTCAGATACACTCTGGCCAACATTGTGTAGAGTTGATGTCTCACCTTGAAAAATAAGCGAAGGAGAAGAGAAGCTGCATTTTTTCCTGTGTAGCTCATATGAGCAAGGGAAGAACAGTTGTTAGCTGCATAACTCAGACTTTCTTTCATTGCCTCTTAAGTACAGGGATTTAGATGTACCAGAAAGAGTATTAGGAGCTGGTGGGAAGACTGATGTCTTTGATCTGAGTGTTAACTGTATCAAGATTTAAATAATGTTAATGACCATGAAGTTGTCTTTGGCTTTTCCAGAGGTTTTTGCAAGGTTCACCAAAAGCATGTAAAATTGTCTTGAGCACGAGCTTATATTCAAGTTCAAAAATGTTGGGCACAAGGTGGCCAAAATGAAGCTGCCAAATATGCCTGGCACTAGCATTTTTTTCAGACAGAACCCATGCTGCAAGTGCTGCAAGATTTGCCAGGGCCAGTGTTGCAGCCACATAGGAGAGCAAATTGTGGAGGATACTGTGCTATTAAATATTTTGATGCTTTACCCTAACAGGCAGTGTGGCTAGGAAGGCTGTTTGGTAGCCCAAAAAGTCTTGTGTCGTGGGATCAGTGGGAGGTTTTCAGCTGCAAGCTGTAATCAGAGGTTTTGCCCAGATGCCCTCCCCTACCCATCTTCCCAGGTTTTTGAAGAAACCACTTTTATTCCCCTCACATTGATACATGATATAACTGGGTGGCAAATGTTTCTTGCTTTCTGATTGGAGAGTGTATTTGAGTGTTTTTTGCTCTGTATGAAGCTTGTTCATTACAAAAATGACAAAACAACCAAACCATTCCATTTCAAGTTTTAGCAAGGGTGTGTTTTTTTTTTTTTTATCAACAGTTCACTGTTGCTTTTTGCAAATACGTAATTTTTCAAGAATGTATGAAAAAGATCAAGAGCGCTGTTTACAGCCCAGGCAGAAACTTTGTCGCTGTGGTGGATCTGTGCTTAGGTAAAGTGCTAGGCTAATGACATTCATGAATCCAAGTAGCAAGATTCTGTGTTCTCCAAATGAAACAAATGTAATCTTAAATGAGGTCCAGTCAGTAGATTTACAGCACAGCAGCTGCTGAAAATCTACTTTGCTTGCCTTGTGTTTCTTTTTACATGCCTTTCTTCAACTGCACTGTTCCCTACTAAACTCTAAAGGGATCCAAATCTTTAATCTTGAGCTCTTTGATAAACTTGTCCCTTTGTTGTATTCTGCAATAGGAAAGAAATACTATTTTTTCAAGTAAACTCTCAAAAATATATATTTTAAAGTTTTAACAGATCCAAGAATGGCTTTTATTGCATGTGAAGTCTTAATGAAGCATGATACTTCGTTGCTGCTCTTAGACATCCAGTAATAGGCATGTGCCTGGCTTTACTGTCTCCTCGCTCATCTGTTTTTGTCCAATACTGTAGTTCCTCAAAGAGAGATTCTTTTGCAGATTAAACATTTTGAAGACTTCAAAAGGACAGATTTATTCCTGGATGGAGCATGGCTCTTTTAGGGAGGAGGGCACCAGAGCCCATGATTTGGAGAGGTTATCCAGCTTTTGTCTGAGAGGAATCATTGCATTTCTCAGTGATGGAACTTTTAGGAAGTGAACGACCAAACAGAGATAAAAGAGGTACTGCATTTTTTTGCTAGGAAAAGTATTTTCAAAAGGCAGGTAATGATGGATAGGATTTTTTTTGCGTTCTCTAGCACTCTCAGTTAACCAAAGAGCTTGTTTTCTCAGGTGCAAAGAAGCAACAGAGAAGGCAACATTACTGTTTTAGAAACTTTCTAAGCTTGTTTTTTGTAGAGAGTGATATAAATTAAACACCTGATGGCAAATTATGCCAAAGAAGTTTATTAGTACTTCTTTGGAACAAATTTCCACTTAAAAGGAGTGCTAGTCTTTCTGCAGAAAATTACAATAGGGAACAGCTTGTTTGTCTTAGTGGTTTTCCTGTTTATAACACATGGAGGAGTATCAGTCTGTGCGGTAATCTCAGACACACATGTACACGGTCGACTTATCCTATCCAAACTGGGGAGTACCTAAAATTATCACCCTTTCATTTTGCTACCCTTAGGAAGGAATGAGCAAAGCACTTAATTGGGAAACATTGGAGGCAACTTCCAACAGAAAACTCCTCTTTAGGCTAAAAAGAGAACAATTAATTTTGTTGGCTGTGGTTTCTGGGTACATTCCAAATGTATGTATAACCTCCTCGTAGTCAGAACAGACTTGGATCTCCTGGGAGACTCTTACAGATGCTGTGTTTGGTTTGGTTTGGATGGCAACATGTAATGTTAGTCCAGTGCCCTAATTCATACTGAAAGTGCTTGACAATATGTTTGCAGAAATGTAGGAGTAATAGGTTGCAGACGTGGAGGTTTTTTGGCAGAACATGCCTTTTCTGCCCACTATGTAACTTCAGTTGTGGAACTTAATTAATCTTGAACTCTTGAGGTATACAGTTGAGGAAAGGCCAATAACCTGTGCCATTACCTTGACTTCCATGCACCCACTGGCATTTTCGTATGCAGTGGGGTAGTTACAGGTGGTATGGTTGTACTGGTCATCAAAAGTGAGTTCAGATTTTTTTTCCACTTGCCCACAAGGTCTTTGACTGGATAGAAAATCTTTAAGTTTTTTTTCTGACTTTACATACAAGATGTTCTTATGGATATGATGCATTAGGAATTTTAGCTTGCACTTCTCCAGTGTGTCATGATTTTACAATGGCCTTTTCTTTGCTGCACCAGAGATTTCCCCGATCAGATTCCACCAAGAATGTAATGTAGCAACTACAGTATTTCACAGAAAATTTAATCAGAGGATCTTCTAGTCAGCCTTTATTGTCAAGTTTGGGTTTTTTTCTGCCTAAGTTCCAGTTATTTGTGTTAGTGATTTCTCATACATAACACAGTTTTCTGTAAATTAAGACCTTGTTGAAATTACTTGTGAACACTTTTCTCCATGAAAAACTGAAAAATACTTCATAATGAATGGCTTGTGCATACTTTTTATGCAAGTGAGATTATTTTATTGCCTTCTAGCTTTTCCTAGCTTACTTTAATCCCTGTTTATTTGTAGGTTTTGAGGTACTGAATATGTTTCACTTTCTGATATTTGAACGTGCCTAATACCATAAGGCTAGGAATAGGTGATAGCCTGGCTGTAATAGCAAATAATAATGAAAAGGAAGAAAATTCCTGGAATAGTTTATATTGTGCACCAAGGTCTGGTGTTAAATTCTAGAGTGAAATATGATGAGTTAGCTGTAAATCTAAGGGAATCTAGTGTGAAGTAAAGTAAATTTACTACTTCCTTCTTCTGGCACACACACTGCATCACTTAAGATTTCCTTAGATGACAAAATAAGTTAAAACCACAACTGGTTAAGCTTGTCTTGACTTAGTAATTTTCATCCTGTTAGCAGACACAGCTTCTTATTTGACTAGATTGAATATTAAAGAACTGATGTTAATGTCACTTTGGTGAGAAGAAAATAGTGTAAAACAGAAAGAACTAACAGAATGTAAGTTAAAACAAGCTATGTCTTATATAAATATATACCTTTTTCACTTATTTTTTAAATGCTGGGATATGGAAAACACCAAATGAAACAGCATTAGCCATGAAAAAGTGTTTTTTTTTGAAGCCTATGTATATAGGGACAATGGTCTGATGGGAAGGCTTCTAAAATCCCTTCTGTGTAAAAGACTGCATACAAATTTGGCTTGTGCGCACTTGCTCTGGAAACTAGAAATGATGTGAAAATTGAAAGGCTAGAAACTTCATCATGCTCCAATGAATGGAAAAAAATGTTGAACTGTATGTAAAGTTTTTATCCTGTCTCATCTCTCCCTTTCACTGGGGACAGGCACTGGATCATGAATGCTTTGAGAATTGACTGGATAGCTGCAAGATGTCTTGAATGTTTTTAGGAAGCATTGAGGTTTTTAGTCCTTGAATAACAAAAAGAATGTGGCAAGTGTTACTGCAAGTGCAGAACAGCAGCAGTGTTGGAGCAACACAATCTGTAAACTCTGATTTTTGCTTTTCAAGTTCTGCCCTGTGTTTCAGGTACCAGAGAGAAAAGTTATAAAGTGGAACCTTTTTTTGTTATTGCTTCCTCGTAAGGATTTTCTTTGTTTGGAGAAAACAGGTAGTTTCATGCAACTGCAATAACTGTAATCTACTCATTTTAAATCATTGAGTGGATCACTGTGTCACTCTGAATCACTCCTTTGGTTATGTGCCATAGTGGGGAATGGCTGTTTCATGCCCTGGTAAAGTACAAAAGCCTGAGAAACTCTCATGTTAACAGCCCCAGTTTCGTATGAAAAATAGTACTGCTGTGAAAGTGGTAATTTGAGGTGCGTGACCTTCCACCCCAGAAGCAGCTTGCCCAGGAAGGGTTATTGGTTTGTCCCCATTCAGTGAGCTCTGCAGTTAATGGTGAAGAGGAGGCTAGAGACCTTCAGCTTTAAGTGGCAACCCATGAGCTCCCTATGACTTGGAGATGTTGGTGGGGACTCTGGCACATGTGAGTGTTTAACAAATCCACTGCTTGATTGCAAGAAGAGGGCTGGAGAAGGTGCTTTCCTTTTTTTGTGTTACCCATGGCATCATTTCTAGTATAAAGAAGCCCCTGTCTGCTCTTGAATCTCAGCAGCAAGAATCATGAGCTGGCTTTGAGAGGCTGAGCCCCAGAGCACAGCCAGGTTCAGGAGCCCAGTCCATGGCCTGTTCCAAGACAACATGAGCACTGCAACCCTGGCAGTAGAAATTGATGGCAAAAACCACTCCAGGCTTTGGCCTGGATCTTGCCTGGAGATCAGGACAGACCCTACTCACACAAGAAAGCATTTTCAAAACCTTTCCTGAGCCCACTAATTATGTCTGGTGTGTGGGAATAGGTGAATGTTTAAGCCAGAGAGGACAGCACTTCCACCTCTGGTATTTCCATTCCTGCTAAATGCACTGGGACAGTTTCTGCCTGTAACTCTGCTTGACCACTACATACTTAGTAAATTGTGGCAAAATATATCCCTGAAATGGAGGCATCACTTGCAACTGTGCTGTGACACCATACACATTGCAAGCAATAAATATTATCCAATGCACTAGGCTTTTTTGTCCCTTCCAAGAACTTGGACAAAGACCAAAATTAGTTTCTCAACTTTATATATGAGACTTAAGTATTTGTGATGATTCACTTTTCTTTCCTTACTATTTTGAGAACAGTCTTAATTTTGCTGTGCGTTGCTTCTGTTGGTCTTTTTTTGCATTGATTCTCTGTCCTCTTCTGCAACAAATTGGTATAATGTCCTATGCTGATGGAAGGCTGTGGGTTCAACACGAGGTTGCTTGCTTTAGGAAACAAGCAGAATGTACTTTCAGGACTTCTGCCATGCTCCACTCCTACCCACCAAAACAGCTCTCTAAAAAGCTAACATATCTGAATGCATAATCTGTATGTATCTTACTTTCGTTGTCTTTTTTGACTTGCAAATAATACTCCTGAATGTGGCTCTGGAGAAACTGCAAGGTGGTCAGCCAGGCTAACACTTCAATACTTATTATGATTACTATTAATCTCTTACTCTTGTAAGCATTTAACCTTATGTCTGTCCCTAGTTCTTTAATGCAATGGTTTGTATGTTGCCCACTTGGAAATTTTGCAAAGGCAGTAAAGGTAAAATGCTGCTTAATAAGTTTCTGTAGGTCTCTTCCTATTTCTATTCTGATTTTCAGTACAATTTGGGAGCCGCAGCTCCCATCTATGCCAGAAACATAGAAACCAACAGGATTCCTCATTGACCTCAACCTACTGTGTCATTTGGATTATTAAAATACAGCAACACATCTGCCTTTCGTGATGACACTTATTTGTCTCTTTACTGAGTGTTTCCAGCAGTCCATCATTTTGGATTACGAGGGGTTGGGATCAGGGACAAGCTTTGGTACAGACCCTTGTATGTAGAGTTCATGGCTACAAACAATCAGGGAGACAGTCACTGTGATGGATGAGAAATTCGAAGATTTTGATGTCTAAGGGGATCTTTTCTTATAATAGTTATCCGCAAAATATGCTAAAAGAGTATATAAGCTATCTAAATCTTTTGAGAAAGCAAAGTTTAGGTTGGAGGTTCCCATTGGAGGCTTTCCATACCTACCCTTCCCAGTTCTGCTTGTCTGTAGATGCTTTGCAGGGGCGTTTCTAGTTCCAATCAGAACCATAAAGAAAAGAAAGGTCAGAAATAATTAGTAGCTTATTAAGAAAAAGAAAAAAAATCAAAAGCTCAAAAAAGCTCATGCCAAGTTTTCTGTACATGTTTTATTTTTGATATAGCCACAGTCTTTGCCCTCTGAACAGTGCAGTATTCTGCTGGTGGCTGAGAAGCAGGCAGTAAGTAGCTATGAAGAAAAAAAGAAATAAGTAGCTATGAGGAAGAAATGAACAGCATCAGTGATGTATATATTTATATATATCTCATGTACCTCTAATGTCAATATGCAAGGACTATATAAATGAATTTAGGATATGATGATTTTTTTTTAATTGTCATACTTTTCTCATCTTCCTTGTCAGCTTAAGTTTGGGTTTTTTCCCTCCCCAGATTCTCTGTGTGTAGGTTTGGGGAACTTACAGTCTGTGTTACACATGAGGTAAAGGGAAATCCAGTCAGCTAGATAAATGCTTATCAGCTTTATAAATGCTTTATTTTGCAAAGGACTTATTACAATTGATAATAGATTGATACCTGGGAATCTTCTTCACAAAAAACCATATGTTGCTTGGTGTGCTGGCTTTCTTACTACTCAATTTCTTCTTGTTCTGTTGAATGCATTCCTCCAGTGCCAGGCTGGATGATACATATAACCCACAAGACAACTGTGTTGTGCAGCAGTTTTCCTTTGCCAGCAGCTCAGCATTATCCAAAAGGAGCTTGATTTATGATCCCTGGAGAGCATGGCATATACATTAGCTTAGATTGCCAAGAAGTGTGCTGCCAAACTTACATTCCACTTAAGAGCATTTTGGTCTATGGTGGAGGTACAGCTGACTTTGAGCTTTGGCAGAAGAATTTAGTGTACCTCTACTGCGGACTGCTGCTTCTTTTTGTCAGGTGACAAATATCAAGACTGTGTGTGTGTAACTAGGGGTTGCAGTGTTCCAGAAGAATGTGCTGATTTCCTTAATGGGTATTTAATTGGTAATAACATAGTTAAGGAGAGGTATGATCAGGTTTTGCTCATTTATGTACTGCTTGCAGTTTTGAACACATGGAATATTCTTATTTAGCTTTGTCCCCACCATTCGATCTGTGTCCCTCCCTCAGAAAAGTTTTCACTTTTGAGGTGTTGCAAGAAGTTATTTTTGTAGAGGCATACTACTGAATCTGGGTATGAAAGACAGGACCACAGCGAGCTGTGGCCTGGAGATTATGATCTTATGTATACAGTAAACACAGATGATGGAAGTCTTTTGACCTATGCGGTTGCTTCACTAGACAGATGGATAAAACCAGAGAAAAAGATGCAAGTCTATTGCATTCCTTTAGGAAGGGCCTTTGGCTCATAAAGTATCTATACAAACAAATCTTTATTTCTACTTTATTATTATTGCCACTAATTTACTAATATTCAACAAATATGTACAAATTTTGAGGAGGCATTTTTTATACAGACCATTGATGAGTAATGAGCTGGAATGAACTCCAGTCATTTGCATAAGCAAGCCTTCTGCTGTTCCCCTTTTCTCTTACTTTGGAGCAATCATGTTCATATGAAGAGAAATGGAGTGATGCTAGTTTTTGTTAGTTATGTTTACAGAAACCATCCCTAATTAAAACTTGTTTGAAAAGAAAGCATGTTTAGAAGCATGTTTACTGTGCTAGTCATGAACAAAAACGCATTTAGGTGAAGTCCTTTACTCTTCAGAGATGAGAATATGTCAGGACTGCTCTTACTCTCTTTGCTTGGAAATCACCATGGGGTAGGTACTCCAAGGAAGCAGAGGTCACTGAGGGGAATGAGAAGTGGCTGCAACTCTTTATAGAGTTTTACTTTCCATGTTTATCTCAGATCTCTTACAAGTGTGGGTTTTATAAACACAATTCCAAAGGGTAAAAAGATAAATGTCCATGGTTTTTACCAGCCAGTGGATGGAGGATTTTGGTGCTAAGCAATACCCTTTAGAAGTGTTTACCATTACCAAAACTCAATCCTATGGAGGCAGCGGTAAGATGGGTGAGCATGGTATTGGGAATCAGCACTGCCCTTCAACCAGAGTGTGGAGTTTACAACATGACCTATTGTAGCTAGATAACACATGTGGATGAATTTTTTTAAATCAGTTACATTTATGCTTTTTTACATTTTATATGTTTTTATTTGTTACTTAAAAAAAAATGTTTTAGTGTGGCATTTGCAAATGAATCTTTCCAGAAGAAAATCTTCGAGTTTTTGTCAAAGTACTGAAAACAGGAGCAATTTTCCTTCTTTTTTTGCATACAAGTGGGTTTTTTCCATGTAATCTCTTTCCCAAGCAGTGCAAAGGGACTAAGATGTGATACTGAGCATATTTCATTCCAGCTAAGTCATTAAAGCTTGTTACCATGTAGCACTTTAGGACCCCTTGAAGAAATAAATTATTCTATTGCAGAGGAAGGTAGTATGACTTAAGACATTTTTGAGAAGCTTGTCTGAAGCAATGCTAACAATGATCATTCGAGAGAAAAACTAACAGCACTGGCATAAATGAGTGACGTGTGTGACTGGATGGTACTCATCCAGTCACACTTTCCATATCTGTAGCTATTCACCTTCAGTTACTCTTAAAAAGAATGGCAAGAAATTAGCATTTTCAGGGTGTAATTAATTAGGCCCGCTCCACATGTGTGTTTTAGGGTGAGACAGGTCAGACTCCATTGACTAGGTCTCCACCAGCTCACAAGAAAGCCAAGGGCAATTTGTTGGGGGTAGACATCTGGAATACAGATGTCTACATTTTGCCAAATGAATCCCACTCAACCCAGTCTAGTGTTAACTGTCATTATTTGAAAGTTAAGAAAGATAAATGCTCAGTTGGTAATGATGCACTGATCTGTTTCCAATATTATATTTAAGTGAATCAAACTGAATTTTAGCGAAAGGAGTGGAATAGAGAAGTGGTACAATCAAAACCCACTTTACATCCAGCCGGCCTCTGCAGACAAATAAGAAAAAAAATTAGAGCTGAAAAGCCTGATCTGAACTAGCTCGGGACATAGAATTTTTGGTTGAGTGAAAAGAAGTGAAAGTGAGCAGAGCATGACTGCTGTCCTGTTGTGTTCCTATCTTTTCTGTCAACTGGTCATGGAGGAAAAGATATAGAAGTATTTTATATAGCCAAATCCTACCAATTTGCTTTAGCTTCAGCAAAATATAATGTGATGGCTATCCATAATCAGCAAATTTGTATACCTCTATTACAGTTAGAGGTATACTGTACCACCTTACTTTAAAATAGCAACCAGTGCATGTAGGAGCTCTTCTTAGTCTTTCTATCAGTTGTTGTAGTAGTAGCTCAATCAGAGGCCTGATGAACAACCCAACAGCTGTGAAAGATTTTAGCTAAATGGTTTTAAATAGTTTATTTTGCTCTCACTGAAGAGCTTAGTGGTAGCATTGTTATGGTCTACTACTTTTTCATATTTGAAATGCCTGTAAAGTTACCTTGTGTTTGAAGGCAGTTGTATTTTGCAACTCATATTTTGAAAATTGGGTGGGCATAAGGGTAAAATATGCTTGTTGGAAATGAGATGCACATGAATTCAGTAGTACAGCTCTCTTAAAATTGTTGACATCATTTCAGAATTCGGAGAGCAGATTGTGGAGTGTAAAAGGTGGATGGTAGGGCATGGGAATGTTAATGCAAGGAGCTAGCTGAAGTTTGTGTTTGGACTCTGCCAGGATCAAATGCCAATAGCATTTTCTTCTAAGCAATGTCCACAGCTGTGTTAAACACTTTTGCAAGCAAATCTGTAGGATTGCGGGATCAACAAATTCAGGCATTACTTCTGCTCTAAGCATTCAGAGGTGCTTCCAGCTTGGTATGGAGAGGAATAAGTTTCTTTTATTCCGCTGTGAAAACCCTTTTCCTTCCTTGAGAGGAGTAAAACCTCTGGAACTTGAGGGATTGTCTGTGTATGTTTCTGTGTAATGCAAGACTTAACCAAGAGGTGAAAACGTAGAAATTTTTGTTTGGAATGTTTGGAATTTTATGAACTGATACATAATATGGCTTTGAGAGCTAATTATTCTCGTGTGTCCATTGCTGTGTGATTAGCTATATCTCCAGGAAGTTACATTACACTTTCTTGGTCCCTCAAAACATAAGGTGTTGATGAAATGTCTGTTCTCATGTTCAGCTGTTAAACATATAAATTGAGATTTTGTGTTAAGGTTTTGTTGACTCATTTGCTTAGTAGGCTTTACTACCAAGATCTTTCAGATCTGTCCACAGTCATGGGAAAAGAGGAAAAATGGCTAAAACATGTGAATGAGCATTATTAAGTAAAGCCATAAGAAAATTCTACTCTTCCCCTGCCTTCTTTTGATTTTTAAAAAAGCTCTGGTGGGATCTAATTTTTTTACATTACTTTTATGCCTTGACATAATTAACTAGATTCATGACAAAATAAATTGTAAACCCCACTTAATCCATCCCTCAACAGCTTACCATCTATTACAAACTTAGATTTTCTTTCAAAAAGAGATTGGAGGAAAGAGTGCAGCATCGTTCCTCTGGCAGACTGAACTCTAACTAATTTCAAAGACAGATTTCTGGAGTGGGAGAAACAGTGATATGACCTTTGTTTACTATGTAGGATATGATCCTGTGTAAAAAAAGCATGCAGTAGTGGCTTTGAGGGTGCCTGGCCGACCTGCTGCCACAGATTAAAATAAAATAAAATAAAATAAAATAAAATAAAGTTGTTGAAAAACACTAATTCCAGATAGAAAATTTAGCAGTCAGCTGATTTGCTGTTTTATTTCATGCAAGTTTTCAATTTTCTATGTAAAGTCAACAGTTTTGCAAAAAAATCCAGTTTTTCCCCACAAAGATTTTAATATTATCTTGTTGAATCACTGTCACCTCCATTGTTCAGCTGCAATGAACAAATATATAGGACTGAAGTAACATTGGTAGTATATCTGAAAGCAAAAGAGCATGAGGCTTGTCCTTTAAAAGTTGCTGTGTTGAGGTTGATGCAAAGTGTACGCAGGTCAGTGGAAAGATTTGCTCTGATCTGAAGGGGCTTTCACTGGATACTGTGACAAAGTGGTCGTACTTGGTAGTGGGAAGACGTTATGGACAGTAATGAGAAATTGTTGCCTTCCTATAGCAAACAAAACTTTTGCTGAGAAATTGTATTGTTACTGCAGCAGGTGTTCTTCAGTCTTCTCAAGTTTTGTTGCCCCACAAGTCAAAGACTGGATTGTCTTTGCTGTGGGAAAAGGAGGGAAGAGGAAGGAAGAGAGGTGGAGGAGGTACTTGGAGAAGAGTTGTTCTTGCTGTCAATGGGTGAGCAAAATAATGAGCAAGCTGTAGCAGTGACTTATGATGTAGGCAAGTATGTTCCTAAAACCACGGTTACCATCCCATGTGACTTACTTCAAACTATAGACCTACAACAGCCTAGATTTTAGGTTATCAGCGATATAAGCAGGACTGATCTGCTGCCTTAATGGTTACTAGTGATGAGCATCGTCTCTGCCCAGCATCTCTGGGGACCCATGCACTTGCCGCACTGCACAACCCAGCCCAAGAGAGAGCATTCCCTACCTGCAGGGCAACTGTCAAAGGCGTCATGCAGTGCCATGAATCACAGACCTGGCATTTCCATCACTGGGTAGCAGATGTGGAAGTGACTCCTGGAAAGGTTTACTTAACTTTGGCTGACTTCAGTCTGTCCTGTTTGCTTAACTTCCTAAATGCATGGTAAGGAAGTTGTTAAAACACTCTCTGTTTCTTTCCTTCCCAACGGTGTTCATCTTAAAAGCTTTAGAAGTTGCAGAGAGTGCCAGCTTCTTTTAAGGCCAGGCTGCCATGATAAAAATAAATACCTTTCTGCCAGTCAAGCACTGCTTTCAGTGGAAAATGATGGCACTTTCAATTTTTATTTCTGTAACCCTTTGACTCCTATAATGAAACTTAAAACTTTCTCCATGTCTTCGGCTGCTACTTTTATAGAATTAGTTTCACATTTCCTGCCTTAAATGAACAGCGAGGAAAACTTCAAAGGGAACAAATGGACAGGCAAGGAACATGTCAGCAGTCAAAAAAAGTCAAGCAGTTTTCCTGGTAGTGAAAGGATATTTTAATTTACGGGGCCTCCAATGCAGGGATTAGGTAGCAGTGACTGAGGATGAAGTGGAGCTGTTAAGGGAATGTGCCCATTCCTCCCAGTAGCAGCTTGTGTTTATGCGAAACATACTCTGTGTTTATAAGGCTGCCACTGCATGTGCCTGAGGGGATGAGTCTTTGTTCCTAATGGTTGCCCAGAAAACAGGTCGGAATTAGCATTTCTTGTAAGTATTTCCATCACGGCAAGGTAATGTCAGACTCAAACATGAAGAGACACGGAGAAGCATCGCAGTGTGTTAGAGATGTGTCTGTGGGAATTGGGGCCTAATTATGACAGCAGGTTCCACTCCTGCCTCTGGGCTTTGGCTTTATTCTAGGGTTTCAACTCACACCTTGGAGATGTCTTTTTCCCCTTTGTTAGACTTACCAGCACATCTGAGAATATGATGGAATAAAATAGTTCATGGGCCATGGCATGTTGCCATGTGAATAAATGCTGGGTTTTAACAGTTTTCTTAGGAAAGAAAAAGAAAATAGTGGGAACTTTAGTCCTGTTTAAAAAAAAAATCCACAAACTAAATAAAACTTTATAGAGTAAGAAAGTGGCTGATGTTTCCCTGCTGGTAAAACTTTGTGGTCCTCATCTGATCTGTAAACCAGACATAGCAAATAATATTGCTGCAGAAAGCTGCCTTGGGGCTGTTGAACAGGACTCATAGGGGAGAAGGGACATTACTGAAGATGCTGCTTATGCGGGTGTTCTCCAAGATCTATCAAAGCGACATGCCTTTTTTTCCTGGGCTGGCTGGCGTAGGGTGGCCCTTGTGACTGTTCATCCCTGGTTGCTCTAGGGTGGTCTGACCACCCTTGTTCACTGCAGCAAGATGCTGTGTGGCTGCTGATTCAGTGCTCTGCTCACTCAAATGCATCTGGCCTGCACCTCATTTCATAGTGCAGCTGCTGTAGCATGTCCCAGGAGGGTGCCAAAGGGCTCGTGCAGCTGTGGCTCTCCCACCTTCCCCTTCTGGTCTGGGAGTGCCCGGCTGCTGCAGGGTCTGGGATTTGCTTGCTGCCATGTAACCTTATAGGAAGGGGGGTATGTGCGTGAGCTGGTGGTAGCAGGCTCAGTGGAGCAGGTTTCCACAGACAGTCAAGACCTATGTGTGTGAAAAGTGGTTATGAGAAAGTAGGGTCATCAATTTCTAGGCAGGAAAGGAAACTTAGGGAACAGTGCCCAAGTAATCGTCAAAAACCTGCAAACAATCCCTCAATACCATAGCATTTAGGATAGTTTAGGATTAAAATATGACAAGGAATTTGTTAACTTAAATTACCTTCAGGCATTTGAGTGCTATTGCTACATTATGGTTTGCTAAAATTACGTGAGCTGTGCCTTTTGCTACCTTAACATGTAACCTAGCTGAGTGGCGTGCAGCTGGACATGCAAGTAAGGTGAGGAAACTCTTATGGCTTATAACCAAGGCGTTTTTGTTTTTCTGTGAAGATTTATAGCTGTGTAAGAAACATTCCTCTGGATTAGCATGATGATGTTTTAGTTACAGTTCAATCAATCCTTATGTGAAGGAAACCTTGACAGGATAGGAAGCTGAGAGATAAACTTGCATGCCTGCAACCATAGCACTTGCAGTTGCACAGGTTTGTGTTCAGTAGTACCTGTGGCAGAAGGTTTCTGATGGCAGAACTGCCATTTCCCTGGCCCCTGAGGGGGAAGAAAACAGACTGGTTTTGTATTTGTTCATAAAGCAGTGTGGTGGGTTGAATTGCCTGAATCCAGCTAATTCTACCTACCAATATCACTCAGGGTATAAAAAGGCTGTTGTAGGGAGTCTAGCCTCTCTAAGATGCCCAAATATACTGTATAAGATTGTATTTTGACTCTTATGCGGTAGGATAGGTTTGGAGATTCCAACATGTCTTAGATGCTGCTCTCCTCACCCCAGGCTTCATCTTGCTCTGCTTTCTATTGCAAGTCTGTTTGTCTGTCTGTGCTGCTTTCTCACAGCCCTTCTTTTTGTTTACCTTTTTCTCCACAAAAGCCGGAGTGGATTTGGTCTTTGATATTTTTATGGCATTGCTGCTTTCCCACAGTATGTGACTGCTGTGTCTGGTCTGTCACCAGTCCTCCTAGGCAGCAGCTGAGAAAATTCCTTTTTTAATGACAGAATGAACTCACACTCTGTCCTATGATTTCCCTGACATTCATTAACCATTTTATGACATCACACGTAATATTGCAGAACAATAGTTTTTTGTATCTTGTTATCTAGGAGCACAGTCTTGATGGTATTTTCTAACAAAGTCATCAGTGTAACCAGAAGCACTTCTCCTTATGTTTAAACTTTGCTTTACATGGTTTTCTTGAAATCATGGGCTGCCATTGGTTCAGTAATAGTATATAAAGCTAGGTGAAGTCATCTTCCACTCTCGTAGAATTAGATAGCAGGTCAACTCGGGAGTCTTTATAAATTACTTTGGCACCTTAGAGAGATCAACACAATGCTATGCTGATCTGTTTCCAATAACTACTCTCATCTATTTCATTTTTATTCTTCAGTTAAATTTTATGCTTTTGGTACAGGGACTTTATTGTTTGTATTAGGACAGCACCATTGTCTTCCATAAAAGAGATTCTGTATCCTGTGGTGATGACTGGTTTCAGCATTGCCCAGAAAAAGAATTCAAGTTTATCTATTTTTGGACATATTTAGAAACAGTGAAAAGTTTACAGTTTTTAAAATCTGATTTTATTTTTAGAATTCCTAAGAGCTTAGGGTACTGAATTAAAAAGAAATAATGAGAAAAGTAAGATTGGGAATTAAATCCATCTCCTTTTGTTTTACTGCTTTTCTCATCTGTGGCATTTCAGTTACGGTAATTACAGTGTGCCATATTTTCATATGGTACTAGTGGAGATAATTTTTAGTTAATACTCCAGACAAAGGTGAAAACTGCCTCAGAATTCTCTATTTGTGTTAATACATGGTGAACAATAATGACACTCATAAAAAAAACCTATCCATCATGTTTGGATAGGCAGAGGTAGGATTTTGCCTAATGGTCTAATCCTGCTCATGCATCTGTCTATATATCTTCTGAACCATCAGTAGCAGAGAATGCAGTTGCTTTCTTGATTCTTCCTTTCTATCAGAGTTTGCTTTTGTCAGGGTCAAAAGTATTCCGGGAATTAATTTACAGCGTGTTTCCTTGAGGATCCCATGGGCATACTTAATAATGTTACATGATGGCACTGTACTCTAACACAGTTGTAAACAGTACGAGCTGGGACATGAAATAACTGTGAGCCCTGGGCAGGCACCTCTTCAGCCATTCTTTCACTAACATGAAATTTTTAACAATAAAAAATTCACTTGTTTTTGAAGTCAGTGCAGGTTATTCCTTTTGTGAGACAGGTGTCTGATTTTAGTTTTGAGCTGAAAATACAGGTTCTTGTTGTTATGCTTAATGCTGGCCTTAGACTTACAGATTTCAATTTGGATCCATTCTAGATGTACCCAAAAGAGGTGGATTTTATGCATCAGAAGATAAGGGGACAAACAAGGATGCTCTGAAGACTCCAGAGCTCTCCCTTTTCTAGAAACCACTCTTTGTCCTTAATTTTCTTTTTGTATTTCAAAAAAAACTTTACTTTTCCCAAGCTCACCCATTCATTGCCTTATTTTTGAGGCATGGAGTTTTTAAAAGGCTTCAAAGGTGTGAATTGTGTGCAAAGAAATGTGGCAGTAGTGCTTGCTCAGTGTTAGTATAGTTTCGATCAGAAATGGCATGGATGATGTGTCTCAAATAATTTCTGAAAACGATGCCCTGTTCTTTCACTGAAAATGCCTGTTTATCAAGGAAACTATTTTTTTTCTTTTCAGGAATGCTAGCTTTGGAACATGTGGAACTCTTGAATTGCTTGTTTACCATATAAGAAATCACATTAGAAAAAACCCCACCTCTCCAGAACATACTAATTAACTACTGCTTGTACCTCAACGTGCGATGAGGAAAAAACGATGGTATGAAATACCCAAAATTGAATTAATTACTTCATCTAATCCAAAGAAGTTGCCTTGGCTTTTCAAAAATCTTTCATTATATTGGGCTGTAGCGAATGTTTACTGTAGCATTGGAAATCCTGAGTCAGTATATTCATATCAAGTAGCCATGTTATTGTATGGATTTATTTTTACTAGGATTTCCAGGACTGAACTCTAATGATGTGATCCGCAGCTCTAAATATTAATCCATCTGTGCTAGAAACTATGAAGCTAAGGATTATTGGGAAAGTTGTTATTGGTTGAAGCTCTCTCATATATAACAATACTTTACCAAGTAGCACAGGAAACCTGTAAGAATTACATTTAATTAGGTCTGAACCAAAACTTCCTCTAGCATGGATGTTTGAGGCAGGACTGCTTTCTCCCTGCTCCAGAGCCAGACCCATAGTGTGGTCTTCACTGGTGGAGCATTGGCCTGCTCTTCAACTAGAAAACCATATTAGCCAGTTTCTAGGATACAAATGTGGTCTCAATGAGAGATTCATTATACACAGCAGAGCAAACTAGTTCATATTGGAAAAACACATCTGTGCTTTTCATATCTAACAGGATCTCATCATTTAATTAAAGTGTCTTTTTTCAGGTTACTGCCTTGCAGGTTGCAGGAGGAGGGGCTGCCTGAATTGTCTGTAGTACTACCCACCTCTTTCTCTTAAATGGTACCCAACAACAGAAATTAAATCATTTCTC
The DNA here is from genome assembly GCA_013389865.1 of Piaya cayana. Taxonomy (NCBI): domain Eukaryota; kingdom Metazoa; phylum Chordata; class Aves; order Cuculiformes; family Coccyzidae; genus Piaya; species Piaya cayana. The sequence continues at coordinate 9,569 of WAAB01003429.1, read as the reverse complement.
CAAAGTGGCTCTTACCCTAGCTTTATCAAAATTAGATTTCATGTGACCTGACTATCTTTTCCACTTTCTATGTTTCTGAATTTCATCACTGTCTTTTCTAGTTTGGCTAAACTTAATGATTTGGCATCACTTGCCACTTCAGTGCTTGCTTATTTTTCCTGATCATTTGAAATTTCATTAAACAGTGGCCCTCACTCTTTGAATGCCGGACTGTACTCTTAACCTCTTGCTATGTCTCTTCTATTAATGGTTTAACATCATAAAAATTCTGACATGATATATCTGGGGAAGGATAGGGAAGGTTCATGTGAAAGACAAAAGCCTGGAGTGTGGACTTGAGATTCATAGAAATTAAACTTTTAGAAACAGTATCACATCACTAGGAATTTATTCTCATACCTCTCCTTAAAAAAAATATATATAAAAGCAAAATTAAGCCAATAAAAATACAAGATGTCTAGGCAAAGTTTAAGTCTTTAAACCTAACTTTTAAGACTGATTTCTTTTTAAAAATTTATTTAAACAAAGAATACGTTTTCTTAAAAGGATGTGGTAAAATAATCACCTTTTTCTCCTCTCAGACATTTTCTATGCTTTAGATATTACTTCAGAAGCTTCAAAATGTTGTTGAACATCTGAAGATAGGAAATATCTGCTTCTCTCCATGCTTTAGCTGAATTCAGGTGGGGTCTGCTTCTTTGCCTGGTCTCCCTCAGCATACAAATAGACCTTGAAGTGTTCATTGGTCTCTCTGTGGGTCCCCCATGAAATAGAAAGTAACTTTCCAAGCTTCACCTGTTTAAAAAAGTACAATACTAAACATGCCTGGGTGGTTACCACCTCCAGCAAAGAGATCCTGGTGTACGATCTCCAAGGCACACATCCCTACTGTTTGAACTGAAGGGATCACATTATTAGCTGCTACCATTAGCAGTCATGATCTCCTTTGTGAACCAGCCAGCAACTACCCAGTGCATGACAAGCACTCCCGACCACCCAGTTTGTTGTTTAAGTAATCCAGAGAGTTTAAAAAAAACCCAGGCTCTTGAACCACCACCACCACCAAACTTGGCGTGTCCTAGAGAGGTTTGTTTGGAGCTGTCATAATTTCTCTAAGAGGAAATTTTGTTGTATGTTTGAAGTCCTGGGCTGGGAGTTCAGAAATCTGTGTTGAGTTCCAAGCTGTAAGGCAGTAATCTGATGTGAAGCTAAAAAGACACAATTTTTCTTTCAGTTTCTGATCTTTGTTTTGCCATCCTCTTGCCCTGGAGTTGTCACACTCGTTTTTTTCACAGTCTTTTTGCAGTTTGAGGACAGTCTGTAACTTACTTGCGGTTCCTATGGTGATCATTTGTTATATGTTTTTGTGTATTGCTGGAACACTAATTCTCTGAATCCATGTCAGAATTCAGTGTGGGTGTGCCAGAGAAATTAATTTGTGTTTTGTTTTTTTCTTTTTTCTTTTTTCTTTTTCCTTTGCACTCAATTTCCACACCTCTACCTCCTACACAGCAACTCTGAGCATTTTAGCAAAGGCAGACATTACCCAATCTGCTGCCATACAATGTGGCATGGACAGCTTGGATAAAAGTGTGCAGAATGGTTACTCAAAACTGCCAATGGTGGTGTAAGAGACGGAACACTTTAGGGTCAGGAGCTAAGGCAATAGATCACACAGATGCTTTTGAGTTTAAGGCATTGATTGTTTGCTTTAAAATTCTTCACATCTTCCACGCATTTTCTGTGTGTACCTCTGTCTGCCATCTGGGCTACACCAGCCTCATTCTGTAAATACATTTTTCACAGTAGTTTCAATCATGTTCTTTATTTAGGTCCTTTTGTTGGGTTGTTCCACCCAAATATTTTTTAGTGCTTCATACAGCCACAGCTTAAACCTTGTTTCCATGTTACAGATATCTGTCAATGTTTTCCAACAAAAGCAGAATAGGCTGCTGCTCGGCCTGTTGGTAGCAATGAAATGCAGTGAGGGCTTCAAGCTATCACACCTCAAGCTGTGACCTTGCTAGATCTCCTAAGAAAAACATGGGAAACTGTGGGAAAACTTGAAGACTGAAGGGCTGTAAAGTGGGTGTGGGGCTTTTAGTTTTGGCTTTCCTTCCTCTTGTTTAGCAGTAAGCCAGCTCCCCAGCATAGAATCATAGAATCACCAGGTTGGAAGAGACCCACCGGATCGTCAAGTCCAACCATTCCTATCAAACACTAAACCATGTCCATCAGGACCTCGTCTACCCATGCCTTAAACACCTCCAGGGAAGGTGAATCAACCACCTCCCTGGGCAGCCTGTTCCAATGCCCAATGAGCCTTTCTGTGAAACATGCCACAACCNCACATTCTTCTCATCCATTCACCTTCAATGCCTATTTTTAAAGTACTTGGTCAAAGAAAACATTTTTATGCTTTCTAACTTGATGGGTAGATATTTATTAAATTCCTCAATGACTCCTGCAGCCAAGAGTTCTTGTATTGATGTCTCAGGTGACAGGCTTCAAAGCAATACTGTCACACTTAAACACTAAGCCAAACCACTAGTCAAAATCAGTCTTCTCTGAAAATCCCTGCCTAAATGAAACCAGCCCACCTGCTAAAGGTACACTCAGTGCCTTCATCCAGGTCATTGATGAAGACATTGACCAGAGCTGGACCCAGCACTGAGCCCTGGGCAACCCCACTAGTGAGTGGCCTCCAGCTGGATTTAACACCGTTTAGCACCACTCTCTGGGCCCGACCACCCAACCGGTTTTCCACCCAGGAGAGTGTAAGCCTGTCCAGGCCAGAGGCTGACAGTTCCCGTAGCATGATAATGCTCTTCTGTTCTAGGTGCTTTTATTTCAAATGGACCGAAAAACTTCAGGTTTAGGTTTTCTGTTATGACTTAAGGAAGTTAGATGTTGTAAAGTCAGGGCCTTGTTTCTGGAGTCCGGCTGCGTTGCTAAACGAGGGAGGGAGATAGTTACAAGGAAGCACATGACTTTGGGTCTTGGTGACCAGAGGGAGTATGAATGAACAAGAAAAAAACTTAGAATCCAGGCACGAGTCTCAATTGAATGTGTTATAACTTGGGATATCTCAAGCCTACTTGAATCCATGGCATAATACTTAATGGATGCAGAGATATGGTCCTGGACCCAGGGAACCTTTGCAGATTGCAGGAAGCTGGGATAGTTTATCATGGGTGGGTGTGCGCACGTGTGTATCACTGTGGCTCGGCCTTTGTTTATTCTTCTTTGATAGGATTTGCCATTGGCTGTGGTTGGGAATGGGCCCAGACTGAGACAGTTCTCTGCTCTTATCCAGTCCTCTTACCACATGTTCTCATCCTCATTAATATTTTAAGTTAATTATAGTTGAAGTAGCAGGGTCATGGGAGAACCTTAATCAAAGTTTTAATGAATTTAACATGCCTATTGGTGCTTTAGTTGGCTATTAGTCCATTTTCAGTAACTGGTTGCACAAGTAGCGTCTTTACCCAAGGCTGCATCCAAAGTATTTTAGAGTTAAAGGTAGGAAGATACAGAAAAGCCATGCTTATGATATAGGCAGGATAATTTGCAAAAGCATAGCCTCTTGCATCGAAAGGGGTGGGAACTGACCTGAAAGGAGGGATGGAGGCTGAGTCTGTGCTATAACATGAGGAAGAAACAAGAGAGCTTTATAACCCGGAGAAGTAATTGTCAATGCAACATGAGACTGTTATGAATGAGTTAAAACCAGAGGACTGTTCAAAAGAGCATTTCGTCATACTGCAGCTATTCCTGCAGTTTTCTATAAATGTCTCCTTTAATAAAAAGAAGATGGTGGTTAGTAGTTCTGCGATGTTCCTTTGCAGGTGAGTATTTGTTTCCAGAGACTGAAAGGGAGGAGGGAAAGAATCTAAATCGAGTATATTGTTATTTAACAATCCCAGTTTTTATCATTGTCTGTTTTTAAGAAATCAGCATTTTGCACTGCTTCCTGTTTCCATAATCAGCTGTAAGTGCTCTCATTAACTGAGTAGGAAGCAAATATTTTGTTAGATTACAAGTGGTAAGAAAATGAAGCTGGCTTCAAAACCTTTCTTTCTCTGCCACCTCTTTTTTAACATTTACTTCTTTTTCCAAGGTATCATTGCAGTGACCCAGGATGAATATCTAGGCAATTGTCAAAAGAATGAAATAATATGTAAGCTGTTCTCTGAATTTATTTTTAATTTTAAAAATAATATCTGTGTTTGTCTCTGGTCAACAGGTTCCTTGACAAGCCAAGAAAATTATTTTCTATTTCTGGTTCTAAAAGGAGTCATTTGATTTAATTGAAGGGAGGGGAAAAAAATGCTCCCAAAGAGAGGTTGAAGTACCTCTGGAAGCCTTCTGTGGCATTTAGCATTTTAAAAACTAGGAGAAAACCTAAACTCCAGAGGGAATAGGGGAAGATAGTATGATTTCAAATGATATCGCTAAGCTCTGGCAGACGTGTTATGTGATGGGTCAGACAGATGACAACTGCTCTGAAAAATCTGATTTTATATGGGATAACAAAGAGCAACCACAGCTGATGGCTACATTCATATAATTCTCAAAAATAACAGTTGGCAATGCTCAGACTTCTGAGAGTATTTGGCCCCCTCTTGGATTATCCTAAAATTATTAATATTCTCCTTTCCTGGGACATTCAGAAACACTGATGACGTTATCTCAGGGATTCAAACTGCTTTGATTGTTTTCATCTGTGGAGCCCCAAGAGCTTCTGTGTAGGGTCATGTAACATGCAAGCTATTAATCTGGAATTTTGTAGGTCTGCTTTAGCATAAGTCAAGGGAGGCATTTTCCCACCACCGTGGGGACAAGTGTGCCAGACAGCAGATGGAGAATACTAGGTTGATTCTGCGTGGTCAGTTTGAAGAGAAAGGGATATGAATGAACAAAGATGAGTGGGGAATTTTCCAGAGATTATTTAATAAAATATAGTGGTAGAAGGGAGGAAGATTATGAGACCTTAGTAGTTTTGTACTCTGGAGTCATCATTGTTGTATCCTTCTGTGATCTGGAAGTGTCACCTTCCAGAATACAGGGGTGTCCAACCCAATGATGGTATCTAGCATTTTGATATACTGCATAGTGTTTGAGTCCCAGGGGACTGTAAATTGATTTTTTTTTTTTTCAGCCATATACAAAGTACAGGGCCTGAAACAAGGATACTTCTGGTTTGGAAAGAGTTAGTAGCCTTTAGCAGACTTGAAGTGTGATGGCTGGGAGCAGAAATGGTGTCAGAGAGAAAGAGGCTGTCTGGAATTTGGACAGTCTTTTAGGGCTGATTCAGGAGAAAAGAGGACTGAAAGAGAAAATAGCAAACCCTCAGATGCAGTTCATAAGCTGCCACTTAATTTGCTTTTTGATATCAGAACAATCACAAGTGTGATACAAGTTTAACAAACTTCATGGAAACTATGAATACTGGTCATCTTCCTTAGAAGCTAGAGAAACTTACAGAAAGTATATATATATAAAATAATTATTTTGTCCATAAATCATATGATAGAATGAGGAAAAGTCAGTGTGACTTTCCTAGGGGGATGTCCATTTCTCGCAAATTTGTTTGCATCCATTAGAAAGAGTCAGTGAAGTTAGCATTGCGGATATTGTGCAAATGAATTTCTAAAAAGGTTTTACAAGCTCTCTTGTTAGGTAGTATTGTAGAAATGAAGCCCTGAAGAGGAAGGTTACAATTGTGATGTAGAAGCTGATTGAAGAGTGGGAATAAGTAGTCTGCTTTTGTAGTTGAAGAAACTTACTGGGGTGTCATGGAGAGTTGTGTTTGGCCTGTGATTCATAAGATGTAGAAAAGGAGTGAATGGTGAATTGACAGAGTTTGCTGATGATACAGTAGTATTCAGAGTAGGGAAAAATTGCCAATGATAGATTAGTGTTCAAGGTAGAAAAAAATGAAAGATGTTGTTCAGGTTTGCAGAAAGACGCTGCAGTGAACGGGCAATAAAATGGTAGATGAAATTCCCAGTAACATGCATGGTATAAACCAACTGTGAATATATATACAGAGTTACAGGGTTTGGACATGTTATTACAATGCAATATAGAAATGTTGAAGTCATTATGGCTAGCTTTTTGAAAACATCAGCTGAAGTGGCAGTCAAAAAGTCAATTCTTGATCAGAATTTATTAGGAGAGAAGAAGAGGGCCAAACTGAAAATTCATTTATATTCAGGATATCTTTGTGGTGCATGCATATCCTGGGCACTGATCTTTTCTGGTTTCAGAAGTGGGTATAGAGGAATAAGAGTAGTTAGAGGAACGAGATGACTTTAGAAGGTGATTGGGCAAATTCAAGGAAGAAAAGTCATGAAGAGGTAATAAAAAAAAGTTTAGGTAAAAAATAAACTGAACTTACAAATATGTAGCTGGAAACATGTTGTTCTGTCTTCTCCTGGCTCTTCTAATCTCCTCTTCAATATCCTTTACTGGCTCTTGTATACCCCATACCTAGTGATTCAGTTGATCTTGTACAGCTATTCTGTGCTCCTGGCTGAAGCAGCATTTCTCACTAGCCACAAGAAAACCCTCGTCATGAGGCCCTGTGCTCTTCTGATCTGGGATTTGCAATCCAGTAGTGCTATTCCACCTTGCTTCAAGTGTTGTAACCTTTAGGCAGAAAAGTAAGTTTTTGACCAAAACTTGACAGTTAAATCATGAACTTGGTGTGTCCTCAGCTGGGCTGAGGATGGGAATGAACTTGACTTGCTCAAGTCACTTTCATCCTATGTCAGAAATAAGGGTACTTGTAAGGGAGAGAAGGATGAGAAAGCAGTTCAAGATATCCCTTAGTAGTTTTGGCTGAAAAAAGAATTCCTGTTGGATTCATAGCAAGATGGTGAGAGCCTTTTTCATCATTTTTCTGTAGTATCTGTGGAGTTCTTGACATATTCTGGCTTGAGGCAAGGGGCCTGTCTGTAGTCACTGTCAGATCCTCTTGTAGGTATTTAGGAGGACTTGTTTTTTTTGTGCAAACGGAGCACTGTTACAGGAAAGCTTTAAGAAACTATGCCTCAGAACTAACTACAGTGTCAGTTGCTTTATAAACCTGATGGAGGGGAACAAAAAGTCTGTGCAAATACTCATGAGTGTCCCATCCAACTTATATGTGTTGGAGGGAAATTGGCTACCAGTCTTGGTCACAGGAAAGAGTTCCTGCTTTGTAATTAAGACTTTATTGCTTCTCAGAGGTTTTCATAGATGTTTATTCATGTAGCCTTTCCTTGTGTTGCTTGTCATAGTCCTGGCAGAACATGCTAAAGGAAAAAGAAGCAGACTGGTAACGTGTTCTTAAAGAGCTTAATTATTTAGCAAACCAAATTAGCATAAAGCCATGCTTTGTTTACCAAAAAAATACCCCAGTGTGCATGTGGAAAGGAAAAGCAGGCATGTGAGTGAAGACCCAAGCTCTACTCCAACAGTCAGTTGACACTGCAGGTATGAAATATGGTTATTTATAGTATTTGGCAAGCAGTTTCAGAGTAGATTCTTTGCATTCATCTGCAGGGGGTAGGAAGTGCTCAAGGCCTTTGCTTGAGGTAGTTATAAATATTAACTTTATAAAACCAGAGTTGAAACTGTACAGAAACCTGTAGAGACAAGCAGCAGACAGAAGTCATTGGTACAAATGTATCTGGGAACTGACAGAACTGTGTACAGAAGAAAATAAAAATAAGAAGCCTGAAGACTTCATTACTTATCCATGGTATTGATTGCAAAGCAAACCAGATTTCCAGGGCTTCGTTGTGTTTTGGTCTCATGCTTTTCAGCCCTTCCTTGTTAGGTTGCACTCCTACCTTTGATCATGCCAGTGGAAAAAAAAATGTTAACTTTGAATTAAATTCACATATCTGGGTTTTCAGTGCTGTGTATCAAAATAGCTGCTTTCATATTTCCTGATCTCCAGAGGCTTTGAATTCAGGAGAATGCTACAAGAGAGTGAGAATGCAGCAGAGTGGCTGCTGGGTTGCAAATAGGCTTTGTGTGTTTCACTTTTGTATGAAGATGAACTGCAGAATGTATTGTCAGGATAAAAAGAACCAGATATTTGCATCATTATGAGATAACGTAAAAACTACATTTTATTGAAAGGAACAAAGTTTTAGTGGCTGAACAAATCCCCTGGCAGCTTCTTCTTTTTCCATTCCAAACACTTTTTCTCCCCTCAAGCTGTGAGGAAATCTTGACGTGCTGCTTGTAAAAAGTATCACCGGTGAGTTGACATTCTTTAGGAGATGAGAGGTCACGCCAGCTGCTCTTCAGGGAATGCAACAGATGTTCCTTTCTAAAAAAAGGACATGCTGTACCCTTTCTCCAGTGTTCTGGTGTCTCCAAAATACTGTATATCAAGGGCTGCAGCTTTTGTGCAGAAGTCTAGGCATTTAGTATTTATAGTTACTCCTACACAGGATGACTCAGCCCCTCTTTAACACAGAAGAACATGGTTGGTTAAAGCCTTCCAAAAATTGTCAAGTGGGAAAACTTTACAATTGAAATGGATCGTGCCTCTGGGATTTCACTGCCGTAGGTTTTAATATGCTAATGAAGCCCTAGTAGTCTTGATACTCTGGTTCTTTTCAGTGGAATCAAACAAAAAAAAAGGTTTAAGATACAACTCCTTTTATGACTTTTCTTCTAAAAATGTCCCAATCTGATATGAGGACACAGGGTTGTTTTAGGCTGCTACTGGTTGACATCCACTGCCTCTGATGAAATATAGTAAGTCTGTTGGGAAAGGGAGGAAGGGAGGAAGGGAGGAAGGGAGGAAGGGAGGAAGGAAGGAAGGAAGGAGTAAATGTAGTTAAGAAAAATGTTCTGCATTGAAGTGCAGTTTCATGTTTAAACTGACATTAGATATGATGGCCAGTCTCCTTGGGGCCATCCTTGGATTCTACCTGCTGTGTTATGTGATGCATTTTTATCCATTTGCTTTGCTAAATGGAGCAGCAACATGTTTTTTTAGATGGAGGTCCAATGTCTGGTGCTCAGTACTGATTTGGCCAGCTAACAAGGTGATGCTGGGAAACTGCAAAGCTACTGAGCAAAAAGAGTGGTCACTTCTATATTGTTATCCCTACGCTTCCTCTAACATTTGGGATAGGACTTGCTGTTTGCAGTCCAAAGCAAATAATATCTAGCTAATAATATTTGATTTACTGGAAGTCGGAGATAATGAGGAGGTAGTGTTGGGTTTGTGCCAGGAATTAAAGAATGTCAAATATTTGGTTAAAAGACCAAGTCTCAAGATGAGAGGGTGATGAAACAGGCTTCTGTATGTGTTCTAAAATAGAATTTATTTTTTCATTTGCTAATTCTGTAGTTAATATGCTTATTTTCTCTTTCCTGTTTTATTTTGACTTTTTAAACAGTACTACAAAGACTACGCAGTTTTGTCACAGCATTCCTCAAAGGAACAGAGGGACCCATTTGCAGACCAGACCTGCTCCACAGAGAGGTCTGCTGCTTACCAGGGGCATCAGTGAAGGAGGTAGCTAGATGTGTAGGGGGAGAGGATTGAGACCAGG
>WAAB01003428.1:10849-28188 GCA_013389865.1 Piaya cayana | reverse complement strand
CTCCAAGGTCTTTTCCAACCAGGAGATTCCATGATGCTGTGAGAGGTGGACAGGAACGTGCTCTGCGCACATCAATGCTTGGCAAGCACATCTCTCTCCTCCCTGCTTCCTCCGCTCATCCATTAAATCAGGGGCTGCCGCCTCTGCACATCCAGGGTGAGGAGCAGGCAGAGGACTCCTCGCGGCTGCGGCTGATGGTGCCGTTTGGGTGTGGAATAATTTTCCTGGCTGCTGGGTATTGGGTAATGGAGATGAGGTGCCTGCGCGGAGCCTGCCGAGCTGAGCCGCCGCTCGGTGCCTCGCCGATCCCCTTCGCTGCGTGGCTGGGGCGCGCAGCTGCCTCCCCATCCATCTCTGTCGCCTCCCCACTGCGGGGCTAATGACTTCTTCTTCTTCCCCGTTCCCTCTTGAGCACAGTTTGCCACGGAGACGGCGAGACACGGACCGGCACACCTGCCACCGCCTCTGCCGAGAGGATGCACTGTACCGGGAGAGACGGGAGGTGTCTGGGAACGCCAGGCAGGGATCAGGCTCAGGGCAATTTCTTGGGGTGTGTGGAGGCTCCTGCACTTTGTGATGCTCCCAGCCTCTTGTTTGGTCCTGATCTCAGGTGCAGGCGTGTTGGAGAGCCCCCGGCGTGTGTGGAAGCTCCTGGGCTTCCCGATGCTCCCAACTTCTCAGTTTGTCCCCACCTCCTCAGGCACAGGAGTGTTGGAGAGCCCTCAGTGTATGTGGAAGCTCCTGGTCTTCCTGAATGCTCCAACACCCTCAGTTTGTCCTGATCTCCTCTGACATTGGGGTGTTGGAGAACCCCCAGCGTGTGTGGAAGCTCCTGGTCTTCCTGAATGCTCCAACACCCTCAGTTTGTCCTGATCTCCTCTGACCCTGGAGTCTTGGAGAGCCCCCAGGGTGGGTGGGAGCTCCTGGGCTTCCTGGTGCTCCCAGCCCATGGTTTTGTCCCCGTTTCCTCAGATACAGGAGTGTTGGGTTGCCTCGGAGTCTCTCTCCATGTTTCTAACCCTCTCACAGTGCTTAGGAATCCACCTCCAGAGCCACCAAACCCTTTAACCCTTCCATCCCTGTGCTGGAATCCCAGCCATGACGTTTCCTTACCTGAATCCATGGGAGCTTTGAGAGCAGCGTTTTCTCTCTCTGTCTTTGATCCCTGGGCCATGCTATCTGGTCTGACATTCCTTAACTTCGTAATCCCAGTTTTTGGTCTGTGGAACCAAATCAGGAGGGAGCGGTGGTGGCTGCTGCTCTGTGTGTTGGGGTTTATCACGTTTCCATTGGACGCATCGCAGGCCGGGATGCAGGATGCTGTTCGATCCTACTCAGATGCTGCACGCCGGGTTCCTCTCCTTTTCATACTGATTCTTCCTCAGGGAGGAATCGGGATTGATGATGGATCCTTCCATTACTGCCCTTCTTCCACTGCCCCAAGGAAAAACTGGGTTTGCTTCCACCTGGTGCTCCTGGAGATCCGCATCCTGCTGCTAGGAGAGGTTCAGGAGGGGCCTCTCCCCTCGGTTCCACTGGAGGCTTCGATCCTTGTGCCCAGGATGGGTTTGTGTTTCCTGGGAGCAAGGACTGATTCCATGTGGGACACAAGATGTGGAGCTGCCCATGCTCCCTCCCTGAAAACTGGGAAAAACCACCTACCTGTGCGGAACCATCGTAGAATCCTGGAATGGTTTGGGTTGGAAGGGACCGCAAAGCCCATCCAGTTCCAACCCTGCCGTGGACACTTCCCACTGGATCAGGTTGTTCAAAGCCTCATCCAACCTGGCCTTGAATCCCTCCAGGGATGGGGCAGCCACCCTGGATCTTCACGTTGCTGGAAAAGGTTTCGGGAAGAGTCAGCGAGTCCAGTTTAGGACCCGCTTCGAGCACAGAGATGCAGGGAGGACGAGGTGGTAGGGATGGAGCTTTAGGATGCAGCGGAGGCTCCGTGAGGCTCCACATGGTGGGAAGAAGGACATCCCAGCTGCTGTCAGGATGCTGAAGGTCCAGAGTGTTTTCGTGCTGCTCCTCTCTTCCCAGTGGCTTTTCCCTGGCCACGGTTCTGGGTGATTCCAGCTGAGATTTCTCTTCCTTTGCATCTCGGGTACATTCTCTCCCAGCCTTCCTGGGATGGAGGGATCAGCAGCCCTGCTGCTGCCTTTTCCCTCTGGCAGAGAAGGGAAAACCTGCTCCGGATGCGTCTGTGCCCATCAGATGAAAATCGCAGCTCTGGCTCGATCCTGCTTCTGGTTTCATCAACCAAAAGCTTCCTGGAGGAGCTGCTCATCCACGTTCTGGTGTCCATTGCTCAGACCTGAGTCTGGGTTGGGATCTCAGCACTTCCAGCCCCACTTTGAGGTTGAGCCAGGCTCACACTGAGGCTTTGCAGCCAGAAGTTGTCGGGGAACACTCCAGCTAGCTTGGTTCAGCCTCAGAATCCTGTGTTCCGTGACTCTCCATGGAAGCCTGGTCCTATGGAGCTGAGTGATCCTGCTCCCAGTGCCACCTCCGGAGCAGCCAGAGACCTGGAAAGCAGGACGCCTGAAGCTGGAGCAGCAGGAGCAGCTTTTGCTGGAGGCCTGATCCTGGGATTTGACGTGTCTAGAGGAAAATTGGGGAGGGGCTTTTGTTTGAGGAGCGCAGGGATGAGACGAGGGGAAGGGGTTTGAGCTGAAAGAGGGGAGATGGAGATGAGATCTTAGGCAGGAATGATCTCCCCAGAACATGGGGAGGCCCATGTTTTCCAGGGAAGCTGTGGCTGCCCCATCCCTGGAGGGGTCCAAGGTCCAGGCTTGGAACCCCTGATCCAGTGGGAGGTGTCCCAAGGGGTTGGAACTGGTTGTGCTTTGAGGTCCCTTCCACCCAAACCATCCCACGATGATTCGGTTGAAGGTTCTTTTTTTCCATCTGCATTTTTTCCCACCTTTCTGCGAGTGTGCTCAGTGATGGGAAAAGAACAAGTCCTGCCGAGAGAGCCGCGCGGTTTCCTATCGCTTTCCCAAAGCCTTGGAGAGCAACTGCTGCTGCCGGTGAGGAAGGCGGACGCGGTTCATCCCGGCTCCGCTGGCCGGGCCGCTCTGCGCCGCGCGGAGCCGGAGAGGAAGCTTCTCCCATTTTGCAGCCAGTGGAGCCATTCACACAATCACCTTCTGTTAATTCTATCTGCAACATCAATTAAATTGTTTGTAGAAACTAATTGAATGTGGCTTAATCACACATCTTAATAGCTTTCCACGCTTTGAACTCGTTGTTAATTCCAGTAATAAAATGAAATGAGAGAACTGGCTGGGTAATTAGCGAGGAGGCTTGGGAAGAAATTGCTGTTTTATAGCATGTAATAAAAGCCGTGCGCTGGTGACCGCTCGCTCCGGCGGCCGCCGCGATTGTGCTGAGTGAGGGAAACGCCTCCAGCCCCGTGGAGAGTCCCTGCCCAGGGGTGGCCCCAGGCTCCCACCTGGCCGGGAGCAGCCGGGAGCAGCGTTTGGATGGGCTGCTTGGCTGGGAATCACACCCAGCGTGGTGTTTGAGGTCAAGGCACGGAGGGACGTGTGGCTGCTCTTGCTGTTGGGTGCGTGATGAGGGCTGGATGCCTGGAGAGGAGTCTGGGAATCCTAGGAGGAAGAGGAAGGCTCTGAATCCTGTGAAGGGTTCAGGCTGAGGGTTTGGGGTGCTGCTGAGAGGTTGTGATGTGTGGTTACGGCCACCTGAGGCCACAGAGCGTTGTCCGTGCATCCCGTATCCACCGGGAGCCAGCGGCTGCGAGAACAATTGCGCTAAATCTGGTCTTGTTTGTGTCTTTATCCTCTTGGATCTGGAAGCAGTCAGGGACCAGCTCCGCGCTGATCTCTTTGGTGCCCTCTTTGTGAAGTGGAGCGAGCCCGAGCCACCCGGCAGCAGCTGAAGCCTGGACGCTCGCTGCTGCTCCAGTCCCATCGCCCATTCCCAGCGTGGAGCTGAGGAGGATGCGCCCACATCACGGTTCCTCCCGGAGCCTCTGGCTCAGCTTTCGGTCCTGAATCCCTTGAGCTGCGCCCGGGAGCCGGGCAGAGCATTCCCTGCTGGGGATCCTGTCGGTTGGGTCCTCCCGGGACACGAGCCCAGAGAAGAGCCAGCAGCATCGGAGAGAGCTGGGGAGAGCGCAGAACCTTGTGGAGCAGGAAAGGAGTGGAGGGCATGGGGCCACGCAGAGCACAGGATCCGCAGCTCTTGTTTAGATGGAGAGGATGATGTTAACAATCCTCCTGCGGAGCTCTTGGCTGTGACTGGTCTGCCGCAGGGAATGGTGGGAGCACCGAGCTGGGAACACGTTACAGGGGAATGAACAAGGGAGTTGTCATGGGTTGTGTCAGTTTGGGCTTGAATTGTGACCCGAGAGGGAATTCCCAGGTGTCCTGTTCCTTGCACATTCCAATACTGTATTATTAGCTGGACAGTGGATGTCAGGGAAGCACAGCTGCCTCCCACCTTCCTTTCTGATCTCCAATCCCAGCCAGGCTCTCCTGGCATCCACCTGCCTGTGGCAGCATCCGATGGGATCCGTATCGGAGCCGGCTGGTTCTGGGCATGGGAAGTGAGACCTGGAGCTTCTCTGGCACCGGTTCCAATGCGCCGGCGAGCTGCGGGAAGCCGAGAGTCGGCACGTGTGTGTCAGCAGGAGGCTGGATGGGGACACAGGGAATGTCATAGGGTTGTTCACTGCCTTGAGACTTCCCTGTGGGGCAAGGAAACCGGCATGGGATGAGCTCCCAGGTCCCCCAGGCCGATCCCGGCTGTCGATCCATTAACTGTGTGGATGAGCGGCTCTGGGTCTTAGTTCCGACGACGCGGATAAGAAGGGTGGGCTGGGGCAGGTCTGACCTCGACCCCTCTGCCTCTCTGCCGCAGGATTACATGCAGAACGTGCACGGGAAGGAGATCGACCTGCTGCGAACCACGGTGAAGGTGCCGGGCAAACGGCTCCCCAGGGCGACCACGGCCGCAGCGCCTGGCGCCAGCCCCAAGGCCAACGGGCTCGCCAAGGAGCGCAGCAGCACGCAGCTGGCCGGCGGCACAGGTAGGTGCAGGTGACGGAGCAGGTGGAGGTGTCCTTCCCTCTGGAGCATCGGCAGCGCCTGCCTCTGCTGAGCCAGGAGCAAAAGCTGCTCTGGAATTTTATATTTTCCCTGGTCCTGGGGAGGGCTGGTGGTGGGGGCTGGTGTTTCTGGGGGGTTCTCAGGGGAGATCCTGTTGGGATGTTATGCTGGTCGGTGTCCAGTATGGAGGAACGAGTAAAGGGGCTTCAATGAGCAGCATGAGCTCCCCGAGAGGAACCAGTGGGGTCTGAGATGTTGTCATCCATGTGGGAAGCTGCTGGTCCCGAAACCAAGGGAAATCCCAGGTGTGAGTGTCTCCTGATCCCTACAGGTTCTTTTCCGTGTCCTCCTTTTCCCACCTCACTTTCCCCGGATAAATTGTGGCGCGAGGAGCTTGTTTTGTATTTTTTCTCCTCCTGTGTGCACCCCGAGAGGTGCAGCTGTGAGTGAGGCTGGGGGGGGCTCTGCCTGTGTGCAGCTTTCCATGTCCTGGGAAAGGGAATTGCCCGGGGAGCTGTGGAGCTTGGACTTTTCCCACTGAAGTTGCTCAGGACGTTTCCATCCCTTCCCTTTGCCCTTGAGGCCGGTGTCCTTGGCCAGGAGGAACAGTTTCCACGTGGATTCTGCTGTTAGCCTAGGAGAGCAGGGGATGGGGACCTCTCTGCCCTTCGGCATAACAAGGGGTGATGCTGATGGCAGGAATCCCTCTCAATCTGGTCCCACACGCTGTGTTGCCACGATCGGGCTTGAACGGCTGCATCCTTGTGTCTGTCCGTCCTGCTCTTTGGTCAGGGCACTGCTGGGAGCACGATTCCCAGTGTGGATTGGAGCGGACGCTGGGAGCTGCTGGGGTCCTCGGCATCACCCGTGGCATCGGGAATGGGCCACGCTGGCATCGCTGTGACATAATCAGCCCTTCTGGACCCCAAGGGCTGTTCCTGTGGCATCGGAGTTAGTCTGGAGCCGGATAAGCCGCCAGGGAATGTTTTCCTGCTGGTGTTTCTTTACCTCCACCTGCCTGGGTGCAGCAGCGATTCTGCTGCTCTACCCGCCCTCGTTCCTCGGGAGGTTTGTCCCAGCGCTGGCTCAGGGAAGGCTCTCGGAGCAGTGGGGAGAATTCCAAGACAAAGCATGGAGAAGCTCATATTGCTCTCGAGCCGCCTGCCCGTGTAGCCCCTTATCCTGCTTCCCCCACGCATCCCAGTCCCGTTCAGCTCACAGGAGCAGTGACTTGATCACTGATCACTGCTCCTTGGAAATCCAGCGCCTGGAAGGGGCTTCCAGTCCGGCTGGAGGAGCTGGAGGAGCCGCAGTGCGCGGGGGCTGAGGTTGGAGTGATTTGAACTGAGGAGGAGGCAAAGCTCCCTGGCAGGAAGAGTAATTAAATGTTGGAATAGTTCATCTGGAGAGCTGGTGGCCTTGGCTCTGCTTGAAGCCGTTAAAGTGAGATCAGTTGTCGTTCTACAAGACGCCCTCTGGTCCTGCTCCGTGTCGCTGCGGGCACAGGGCCGGTAGGATCAAACTGGGGGGGATACAGTGGCCTTTTCTCACGTAGAAATCCATGAATTTGGGATCTCCTGGTCACTGCTCTGGGCCGCCGGTGCTGCTGGGCTGCCCTGAGCAAATAAACTGGGTGGACACGATCAAACTCGGTGGACACGATCAAATTAGGTGTCTGTGGTGGCATTTTCTAGTTCAGAAATCCATGAATGTGGGATCCTACGGTCGCTGCTCTGGACCTGGGGCACAGCAGCACCACTGGGCTGCCCAGAGCACATCAAACTGGGTGGAGATGATCAAACTGGGTGCATGTGGCGGCCTTTTCTCATGTAGAAATCCATGAATTTGGGATCCCCTGGTCACTGCTCTGAGCCCAGAGCAGAATGGCGCTGCCGGGATGCCCACAGCACGTGTGACAGCGCAGGGCTCGGTGTTAGGAGAGTGAATTTGATTGGATTTTGTGTGTTGTGGCAGTGGGTGGCTCTGCCGTGGCCGGAAAGTTTTTACCTCCCAGTACACAAGGGGTAGGATATTTTCCAAGAGATTTTTTCCACTCGCTTGGCTGCCTCTGGGACTGGTTGCGGCTGACGATGCAGTTGCCAGGGCAGGAGCACTGACGTGATCAAAATCCTCGGAGGTAGCTCGCTTGTATCCCTGGGTAATGCAGAATCCTCGATCTGGGGTTGGGAAAGAATCTGCCCTGCTCCCAGTTCACAGGGAATTTGCAGCTTCATTGCCTTCAGGGCTCAGACTGGGGCTGTCACCAGGGTCCTCCTGACAGCTCTCGTCTCATGGACTCCTGGAATGGTTTGGGTTGGAAGGGACCTCAAAGCCCGTCCAGTTCCCCCCCTGCCATGGGCAGGGACACCTCCCGCTGGATCAGAGGCTCCAAGCCCCATCCAGCCTGGCCTTGAACCCCTCCAGGGATGGGGCAGCCACCTCTGCTCTGGGCAACCTGTTCCAGGGCCTCCCCACCCTCAAAGGAGAACATTTCTCCCTAAGATCTCATCTCAATCTCCCCTCTTTCAGCTCAAAACCATTCCCCTCATCCCATCCCTGCATTCCCTGACCAAGGGACTAGCAGAGGCAGAAGGGTTGTGGAGACCCAGCACTGTGTGTGCAAACAGGCCTGGAGGAGCTCAGTGCAGGCGACCAGCCTTAGCGCAACATTTACGGCTAAATTAGCAACTTTTCCAGCCCTAAATGAAGCCCTTCGAGGTCAGGAGGCTGGGAAGTGCATAACACACTGTCCCTGGAAAGCTGCAAGTGTTTGGGGTGGAAGTGGAGCTGCTCTTCATGAGTGCCTGGATGAAACATCTTGTCCCTTAGGTGAGAATGAACTGTGACTGGGGAGTGTTCCCTGTGCAATCCCAGCACAACTCCGAGTGGAGGATGGATTGGGAGCAGCCTTGAGGAGAAGGACTTGGGGTGCTGGGGGAGGAGAAGCTCGACGCGAGCTGGCAACGTGCGCTCACAGCTCAGAAACCAGCGATGTCCTGGGCTGCATCCCAAGCCGCTGGACCAGCAGCGACACGGAGGGGATTCTGCTCCCTCTGCTCTGCTGAGACCCCACCTGGAGCCCTGTGTCCAGGTCCTCAGCATGGGAAGGTCATAGATCTGTTGAAGTGAGCCCGGAGGAGGCCATGGAGATAATCCTGAAGGTTCCTTCCAATACAAACCATTCCATGATTCCGTATCTCCGTGCTGCTTGGTCACCTTGGCCCAGAGGGACAATCTGTGAGGTCTGGCACGTGTGTGAGGTAGGCTGCACGTGAGCATCCTTATCCTCCTCCTCTTCCTCCTCCTGCTCCTCCTCCTCTTTCTCTGTGATTGCTTCTGTAGGCGAGGGAAAGCACTTTCAGTCCCATGGTGGTGTAGGAATTTCTTTGGATGCAGGGGCCTGGCTGACGCTCGTGGTCGCTTGGGAACGATGAGGGTCTGGGTGTCCCCTGTCCGTGTCCCGCATCCTCCTGCTCATCCTCAGCTCGGCTGGGATGGAGGATCCCTCAGTGCCCTGTGCCGGGTGGGACGATGTGGAGCCCGGGATGGTCTCAGCCGACTCCGCAAGGCGCCTGGGAGCCCATCCTGGAGGCGGTGCCGGGTTTCCACGTGCCGTGTCCGTGCCGGTGCTTCCCGAGCCGATATCCCAGGAGCAGGAGGGCACGAGGCCCGGGAGCAGAGCCCCCCGCCGGGCGCCTGGGTGCTGCCCCCCGATGCTCCGCGGAGCGAGGGATTGGCTCCCCCAGGCCGGGGTTGCTGCGCCTGCTGTGATCATGTCACGTCGGGCTCCGTCGATGTTAACATCTCATTATCTTTGTTACTGTAATTACATTATCCGCTGCTTTATGCAGAATTATTCTCCGAGGACTAATTGATGGATCCATGTTTAATTCATTAATCATTAGCATCAAATTCGACAATTACAGTGCACACTGATTGTGGAATTTCAAATGTAATGAGGGAAGAATTAACAAAGAAAAGGGAAAACCTGTTTCCCTGGCACACCGCTGCTCGCCGTGGGGGACAATGACATTGAGGGAAGAAGAGGCAGCGGAGAGCGGGCTGACGCGGGTCACGGCAGCCGGGGGGGCGGTGGGAGCATCCCGAGCTTTTCTCTCGACTCTTCCAGGGTCATGGGATGCTGGAATGGTTCGGGGTGGAAGGGACCTCACAGCCCATCCAGTTCCATGGGCAGGGACACCTCCTGCTGCATCAGGGGCTCCAAGCCCCATCCAACCTGCCCTTAAACCCCTCCAGGGATGGAGCAGCCACCACTTTTCTAGGAAACCTGTTCCAGGGCCTCCCCACCCTCCAGGAGAACATTTCTCCCTACGATCTCATCTCCATCTCCCCTTTTTCAGCTCAAAACCTTTCCCCTCGTCTCCTATCCCAGCGTTCCCTGATCCAGAGCCCTGATAACTCATCCTGTGGCTGCTCCGCTGCTTCTCTTCCAGCTGGTATTCCCTGCTCCGAGGCAGGAATCCCCTGCACAGCCCTGGTTTGGTGCCTGTGAGCTGGGTAGGAGAGGGAAAGGCGACACAGACCATCCGCTCCTGCCTGAGATCTGCTCAGGACTGGGTTGGTGCCGCACCCTATGGAGCTGTTTGGGGTGTTTGTCCATGTGGGAATCTTCATACTTCCCAAGGCCCTGAGAAAGGGTTGTTTGTAGTCAGGAGGTGAAGCCGGGATCAGAGATGGAGCGAGATTTATCTGTAATTAATACTCCGCGTCGTGAATCGAGTATAAAACACCAGAAATTCATGTCTGCGTTATAAATGTTATAAATTCTCTCTAACATTCCGTGGTGACATCTCGGGAGTGTTTATCCAGCTTGCCTGGAGCAGGAGGATGAATCCAAATGTGAGGCTGGAGCCGCTGGCGTGGAGTGGGAGCTGGGAATGGACAGGAATTCCCTGGGGAGAGAAGGGATGTTGGGAAGGGAAAGGGACATCGCGGCAGGGCTGAAGGACTGGGATGTGCTGGATCGGCTTGAGGGCGTATTTGTCAGGCATACGCTGGAATTTCAGTCACTTCCAGAATTCCAACCATTGTTGTCTCAGCTGTTTCGTAAAGAAGGGAAACTGAGGCATGGAGGAGATGAAGCCAAGAAGCCTGCGCTGACACCGAGCTCCCTCTTTACAGCCCAGGAACTGCTTTTTCTTTCCCCTTTTTAGCCCTTTAGAGCATGGATGTGAGTGCTGAGCTTCCATTTATCCATCCTCAATCTATCTCTGGGCACTTGGAACAGGCAAAACACATTGTTAGGGGCAGGTTTGCATGGAATCGTGGAATCCCTAGGTTGGAAAAGACCTTTGAGATCACCAAAAAGGCCTCTGAGATCATCTTTGAGACCTTTCATGGGTGTTGGTATAACATATCGTACATTCCTGTATTCTCCCTGCAGATCCCAGGGACAAAGTAGGATGCCCTGTGGTGCTTCCCAAGTTCCAAGATGCTGACCGGGTGGGATCTGGTCGTGCCGTGGGGTCCATGATATTTATGGCTTTTCTGCAGTTGTGTCACCCTGAGAGATGCTCCAGCCGGCGGGAAGGCAGTGGAATGGTTTATCCGGGATGAATCAGCCCTTGGAGGAGGATGGAGATGGAATGGGATATACTGACCCATCTGCTCCCCACGGAGCCTCCTGCGAGCTCCTCCTTGCTCCAGGAGCTCCTGGTCTTCGGGGCAAGGAGGAGCTCGCAGGAGGACTCGGATCACGGGAGGGAGCTGCGGAGCTGGCTCCCCTCCCACCCCGGCTCTCCCTGATGGGAAACCAGAGATTGATTTTCTCCAACCCAACAGCATAATCACTAACCCTAATTAGAGATAATTACTGGGACTTGATGCACTTATTACGCGCTGGAACAGTGAAGGAGCCGTGCACGGAGGGGCTGAGCGGGGAAAAAAGCCTTGGAGAAAGCGAGGAGGAGAGGATGAGCAGGGAGAAGAAGGGAGCGAGGCGGTGGAGATCCCGGCCCATGTCCTGGGCTGCATCCAGAGCCGTGGGACCAGCAGGGAGAGGGAGGGGATTGTCTCCCTCTGCTCCGCTCTGTGAGACCCCACCTGGAGCCCTGAGTCCAGCTCTGGAATCCTCAGCACAGGGAGGAGATGGAGCTGTTGGAGCGAGTCCAGAGACCACGGAGATGATCCGAGGGCTGGAGAACCTCCTGTGTGAGGACAGGCTGGGAGGGTTGGGGCTCCAGGAAGGCTGGAGAGGGGTCTTGATGAGGGCGTGGAGGGACAGGACAGGGGGAACGGAGCCAGGCGACCACGCTGGGGCCACGAGCCAGGCCTGCTGGCTGCCTTTATCCCACCTCTCCCAACATCTGGCTCCGGGTGCCTTGCCCAGGGCACCTGGAAAAATGAAGCGAGCGTCACTAGGAGCCACCTGGGAAAATCCCGCTGTCGGAAAGGTGCCCGGAATTGCCTGGGATGAGAGAGCAGCTCGTGCCCTCCTAGCATGGAAAAGGGCCCCTGATCCAGGGGAAGAACCTTTGAGGTGGGACCCGTGTGCACTCATCCCCAGCTCTTCCATTTCTCTTCTCAGAAACCGTTCCTGGTGTTTAGAATCAGGAATCTAGAATCAGGAAACTTAGAATCATGGAATCATAGAACAAACAGGTTGGAAGAGACCCACCGGATCATCGAGTCCAACCATTCCCATCAAACACTTGTTGGACAGTGAACAACATCGTCATGTTGATGCTCGCAGAAAGACCTGGTCAAGCGGCACCAAAGCTTCCTCGGGATTCCTGGATCCCGAGCAGCCCCACGGAGATGCTGTGGTCACCCTCAATCCTGCAGATGGTGGTGATGAGTCACAGAGTTCGAGTTCATTAGCGGCTTAGGTAAAAGTAACCTTGGCTTCGTCGCAGCAGAGTAAAATCTAAGTCAGAAATAGTGTTAAACGCGCACAAAAACGTTCATCGGAGCCAATTTTGCAGCGCTGGAAGCAATTACCAGCCGGATCATCTGGGAGAAAGAACTTAGACAGGGAAAAAAAACAGTGAAGTATAATTAGGATTTTTTTTAAAGGACATTTTATTGGGTTCTGAAAAGTTAAAATCAAATGAAGATTGCGGCATTTAAAAATATCTAAATCTGGGTTAGAGGAGAAGTGTCTGGTCTCATTCCAGCAGCTCCATGTCCTTCCCGTGCTGAGATTCCAGAACTGGACATGAGGCTCCAGGTGAGGTCTGAGCAGAGCAGAGGGGCAGGATCCCCTCCCTTCCCGCTGGTCCGATGGCTTCGGATGCAGCCCAGGGCACGGCTGGTTTCTGGGCTGTGAGTGCACATGGAGCCTAAGTGGAGCTTCTCCTCCCCCAGCCCCACAAATCCTTCTCCTCAGGGCTGCTCCCCATCACGTTCTGACCCAGGGGTAGGACCTTGCCCTGGACGATGTTGAACCTCGTGATTATTGGATATGGATTGAGACGGAGCGAGAAGCCCCGGTTGGTTGACGCTGGCCCCGGGCAGCTGGAGCAGCGTCTGGAGGCTCTGGCTGCCACGGAGCATCGTGCCAGCACCTCCGCCGCCCGTGATTGATGAGGAGCAGCCCTCGGAGTGACCCTTCTGGCTGTGTGGGACGCGTTCCCGCTCCTGCCCTTCCCAGACTTGCTCTGGCTGCGGCTGCACAAAGGGCTCGTTCCGCTGTTTCGTTCCTCGTGAAGAAGGTGAGAGCCTCGTGCCGGCCCCGCAGCCCCAGAGCATCCTTGGAACCAACTGTGCTGAGGGAGGAGGGTGGACACAGGCGGGGAATTAACGCTGTGGATTAAGAACTTGAGGAAAAAAGTCACTGGTGAAGTGGGAACAGCAGCGCAGGCACCTGCTGCCCTTCTCCACGGGGACTCCAGTGCCCTTTGGGAAGACGGGCACCATCTCCGTGTTCCAGAGCCGCTTCCGCAGTGCCTTCTGCTCGAGTCCATCGTCTCCTTTGCTTTCCTCCTAGGGGGAACCTCTCTTTCCTTCTTTCTCAGAGCTGCTTGACTTCAAAAGAAGCCACATCTTCATGTTCACCGTCTAGTAGTCCCAGATGTTGATCTCAGCGCAGCTCCCGTGTCCTCCCCGGTGCTTTCTCTTGTTCCCATCAACGTGCAAATGCCGTGGGGCCCCTTCCACCGCTGCCTTCTGGCCTCCAAATGCTCCTGTACCTGTGCTTGACCAGTTTGTGATGAAATCGCTGCTGTGTCCACAGCATCCTGATCACTTTCTGCAGCATCATTACCCTCTGAGGTGTGGGAGCAGCTCTGGGCCCCTCGCTCCAAGGAGGACCTCGAGGGGCTGGAGCACGTCTGGAGAAGGGAATAGACCTGGGGAAGGCTCTGGAGCCAAAGGGTTCTGGAGTGTCTGAGAGCCCAAGGTCCGTTTAGCCTGGAGAGGAGAAGGTTGAGGGGAGACCTCATTGCTCTCCACAGCTCCTGGAAAAGAGGTTGGAGCTGGAGGCTGGCAGAGGGGTTGGGTTCTTCTCCCAGGGAACAAGGGCTGGGATGTTAGGAAATGCTGGATGGGACTTGGAGCTCCTGACCCAGTGGGAGGTGTCCCTGCCCATGGCAGGAGTGGAACTGGGTGGGCTTTGAGGTCATTCCGACCCAAACCATTCCAGGATTCTGTGATCCCAGAACATGCTCGTGGGGCTCTGTGGGTGCTTGGTGGTGTTGCCATCTCCCAAGGAAAACTGGGGAGTTGATGTCTTCCAAGTGACACGTCTCCATCCTGGTGCTTTAGGTTGATAAGTGCTCACCAACAGGTTTTTTGGCTCCGTTACTGGTAGGAATTGTTCAGCAGAAAGGAACCGAGTCTGTCCCGCAGAGCAGCTCATGGTACTTGGTTCAGTGTCTCTGATGGAGACTCCTCTGGTTCTGGACCTGCTCTGGAAAAGGCCGTCACGGGACGCTCCCAGGGCCAATGTTGACGGAGAGCGGTGAATTTTGTCTTTACCTGCAGAGTTTTTGCAGTCAGCCCAGCGGGGCTCGCTGGCTCTCACCTCCCTACTGGAACCAATTGGTTTCCCAGAGCTGAGGCGCTTCCCACCAGCCGGAGGTGGGAATCATCCCAGGAGCATCATGGCAGGGTCCAGAGCAGCCACCTGTGGCGTTTGGGGAGGCTTTGAGACACAGTCCGGCTGCCAACACCATCAGTGAGCTAGGAAGATGTGCTGTAATTCCAGTTGGTTTTTATTTAATAACTGGTGATCCACTGGGAACTCGTTACCTTTAAGTGGTGGTTGGTGGGTGGTGGTAACCGATGGCTCTTTGGGACGTTGTGGGAGTGTCTGTTGGCCACTTTTTAAAGCCGAATAAATCCTGGAATGGGTTGGGTTGGAAGGGACCTCAAAGCCCATCCAGGTCCAAAACCCTGGGACACCTCCCACTGGATCAGGTTGCTCCAAGCCCCATCCAACCATCCCATCCCATCCCCATCCCCATCCCCATCCCATCCCCACCCCATCCTCATCCCATCCCCATCCCATCCCCATCCCCATCCCATCCCATCCTCATCCCGTCCCCAGGGCCCATCTCTCCGCGATGGCAGCCGGCTCCCTCCCACGAGGAGGTGAGAGGAGATGGATGTGGCAGTCAGGAGCGGAGCGCCAGCTAATTACCCTTCCGAGTGTGTCTTGTAAATTAAGGGCTAATTAGAGGCAAAGTCGGTGTCGTGGTTCTACACGTGTTTCTGCAGCGCGGAGCGAGGGGAGGGAGCGAGGGGGAGCGCGCGGCAGCAGCCGGGATGGAGCAGCCGAGCCGCTGTCGGAGCAGCTCCTGCAGGCGAGGCTCCTGGATGATCCCAGCAGGAAAAGGAGATGTTGGGAAGGGAGGACACTCGTGGGCGATGTGGGATTGGTGGCCCCATCACTCCTCCCTTCGGCATCCACCTTTTCCTGGGCGGATCCGGGTTTCGGGCACTGAGCAGCCCCAGGCGGCACTTCAGGCACCTGCGGTGTTGGAATCCTGGTTCCTGGGTTTTCGTGGAAGCAGGGACAGAACGGGATGGGAGAGGACAAGATAAGATGGGATGGGATGGAATCATGTAGGATGAAATGGGATGGGATGGGACAGGATAGGATAGGATGGAATCGTGTAGGACAAGATGGGATGGGGCAGGGTGGGGCAGGATGACATGAATGGGACAGGAATGTCACCCTGGGTGCAGAACCTGCAGCTCCGCACCAGGATTCTGGGGTGTTGAGCTCCGGAATAGGTTGTCCCGTGAGGTTGTGGAGTCTCCCTCCTTAGGGATGCTCCAAACCCCTCTGGCTGTGGGTGCCCTGCTGCAGGAGGGGCTGGGCAGGACAACTTCCAGAGCTCCTCGCTGTCGAGGATCCCACTCACCCAACAATCCTGGGAAGCAAGGAGCCGGCTTCTCTCATCCTGCCTCTGCACGGAGTGGTCAGATGGGTCATTCTGGGGGTTCCCATCTCATCAGACAGAGGCGTGCGATGATCCCTGCCCTCATCCATGGCCAGAAGGGCTGCTCTGGGATCCCAACTCTGCACCCTTCCACGCTGCAGGGTGGGGAAGGGGCCCCCTGGCTCAGCTCCGAGCTCCCGGAGCGCGGTGTCTGGAGCTGGATGCCCTAAGGGAAGGAGTTGGGAAGTGCCGGGTGGGCAGCTGGAGGGTTTATCCCTCCAGGACAGCTCCGTACGGATCGCCTGCAGCCTCGGGCAGCCAGGCCTTCTCTCCCTGACAGAGCCGCTCTGGAAATCTTGGATGTTCTTGTATTCCAGAAACACTTGATCCACTGTGGCAGTGACCCTGTCTTCCTTGACAGTCCTGAAAAGCTCCTTTGCGAGGGGGATCCAGCTCCTAGTGGTGGCTGGTGGGAAGAAGCTTTTCCACCCAGGATCCCCACCTTGCAGTTGCTTTTTCCCCCTGGCATTCTCGGTGTGCTTTCCCGTTCCCCTCTCATATCCCAGCGCCGTTGTGTTTCCTCTGGTTAAGGAGCCGGGCTGGACACGCTGGCATCCTTGGAGCAGGAGACCCCTCGGAGCCTCCTCTAGGGCTGCTCCAGGACAGGGTTCAGGGTGGCTTTTTCCTTCTCCACCGTGCCTGGAACAGGCGTTGGACCCTGCTGAATCCGNCCCATCCCCATCCCCATCCCATCCCCACCCCATCCTCATCCCATCCCCATCCCATCCCCATCCCCATCCCATCCCATCCTCGTCCCGTCCCCAGGGCCCATCTCTCCGCGATGGCAGCCGGCTCCCTCCCACGAGGAGGTGAGAGGAGATGGATGTGGCAGTCAGGAGCGGAGCGCCAGCTAATTACCCTTCCGAGTGTGTCTTGTAAATTAAGGGCTAATTAGAGGCAAAGTCGGTGTCGTGGTTCTACACGTGTTTCTGCAGCGCGGAGCGAGGGGAGGGAGCGAGGGGGAGCGCGCGGCAGCAGCCGGGATGGAGCAGCCGAGCCGCTGTCGGANGCCGTCCCCAGGGCCCATCTCTCCGCGATGGCAGCCGGCTCCCTCCCACGAGGAGGTGAGAGGAGATGGATGTGGCAGTCAGGAGCGGAGCGCCAGCTAATTACCCTTCCGAGTGTGTCTTGTAAATTAAGGGCTAATTAGAGGCAAAGTCGGTGTCGTGGTTCTACACGTGTTTCTGCAGCGCGGAGCGAGGGGAGGGAGCGAGGGGGAGCGCGCGGCAGCAGCCGGGATGGAGCAGCCGAGCCGCTGTCGGAGCAGCTCCTGCAGGCGAGGCTCCTGGATCATCCCAGCAGGAAAAGGAGATGTTGGGAAGGGAGGACACTCGTGGGCGATGTGGGATTGGTGGCCCCATCACTCCTCCCTTCGGCATCCACCTTTTCCTGGGTGGATCCGGGTTTCGGGCACTCAGCAGCCCCAGGCGGCACTCAGGCACCTGCGGTGTTGGAATCCTGGTTCCTGGGTTTTCATGGAAGCAGCAGAGACAGAACGGGATGGGATAGGACAAGATGGGATGGGATGGGACAGGATAGGATAGGATGGAATCGTGTAGGACAAGATGGGATGGGGCAGGGTGGGGCAGGATGACATGGAATGGGACAGGAATGTCAGCCTGGGTGCAGAACCTGCAGCTCCGCACCAGGATTCTGGGGTGTTGAGCTCCGGAATAGGTTGTCCCGTGAGGTTGTGGAGTCTCCCTCCTTAGGGGTGCTCCAAACCCCTCTGGCTGTGGGTGCCCTGCTGCAGGAGGGGCTGGACAGGACAACTTCCAGAGCTCCTCGCTGTCGAGGATCCCACTCACCCAACAATCCTGGGAAGCAAGGAGCCGGCTTCTCTCATCCTGCCTCTGCA
>WAAB01003425.1:0-17287 GCA_013389865.1 Piaya cayana | reverse complement strand
CTGTAGAGTCTGTCTGCCCTCAGGCAGCTCAACACACCCACCCAACTCAGTATCATCTGCAAATTTACCAGGGATGCAATCAATTCCTTTGTCCATGTCATTGCTAATAATATTAAACAGAATTGGCCCCAGCACTGAGCCCTGGGGAACACCACTTGTGACTGGCCACCAGCTGGATTTAACTCCATCCACTACAACCCTTCGTGCCCAGCCATCCAGCCAGCATTTAATGAAGTGAAGCGTGAGCCCACCCAAGCCGTGAGCCACCAGCTTCTCTAGGAGAATGCTGTGGGAGACAGTGTATATGTCTGTAACTAAATGGTTTCACAGGAAGAAAGGCCTATACACGAGTAGAACATAATTTATTAGTGAAGCCCACATGATAATTTTATCCCAGCACAGAAGTTTGTAAGTTTAACAAAGCTGTTATTAAACGCTGCTTCCTATGTATGGATTTTGGCAATATTTATTCCGTTATTTAGAAGGCCACAAATAAGTAAAGCACTTACACATGGTTAGTTTGAACCCCGTAAGTACTTCCATGTCTGTTAGCCCTAGGAGTTTACTCTTCTGCTTGCATGTGCATGCGTGGTTCACCAATTCAGCAATAGTATGGATGAGCAATAGTGAAAATGAGGAAAGGAAGTAATTTTTGAGGGCTCATATACCTGATAGCTCTGTGACAAAATACTTTGTTCCAGCCTCTCACACAAGCTGTGCACTGGCCAAGACTCTGCGAGCAACCATATGCCACGTACGTGCAGACATTGTCCCTGAGCAAGGGAATTGACCACAGGTGGGTCACAGACTGTAAGGCTTTCTGAATCTAAACAGAAGTGAAACTCCTCCTTGAGGCCAGGCTGGTGCACTCCACATACCTAAGAACTGCAAAACAGAAGTTAATACTGACAGAGAAGAGAGATCAACTGACCCACTTGCAATGAAGATGCGAAAGTAGAGTTTAACCTGGAATTCCTCCCAGTGACACCTGAAAGACCATGATGAACCGGGACAAGGGGAAGCGAGAAAATATCACCTTGCTACTATATTTACAAGGAAAATAAGCAGATGAGGTTGCCTGAAATCAATATGACCACGTGCATAACGATGTGTTTTTCTTTTGATGATCCAGCATGGCAAACAAGACTGCTGACTATAAAGGAATATGCTGGAACAAGTCCCATAACCATAAAAGAATTCCCATTAGTATACTTGCTATAAAAATTAATTTCCACTTGTCAACACCAACTGCCCAGGCCTCTCAGGGCACCTTAACACATTACAATTTGTTTGAACATTTGTTTCAAACATTTAGATGGAAGAACATTTTGTTATGTATACATAAAGTCCTGCAGAATCCAAATATTTTTACTGTAAATTGAAATGTCACTTCTTCCAAATACAGTATTTCTTTACTTGGCATATGGGCATGGCAGATGGAGTAAATATGAGACATTACTACAACACTGAGAAAAGGTTCTCAGTTTTGAAGAGTTTGGAACTGACATTAAGATTTTCCTCTGTGAATTTCTTGAAGCCAGTGGCATGTAATATCATTAACGAATATATTGTGTAATCTTGCAAGGAATAAATGTTCACATCAACTTTATATATGTATAACAGAGCACTCTCCAGACATAATGAAAGTTTTCTCCTTTCCCCGTATTTCACTATTAGAAATAACCACTGAGCTTGACCTAAAGTTCTCTAACCTGGGATTTTTATAATTACCATGGTAAGAACCTTCCTTTTTTTACAGCGGCCTTTTAAGTTGAGGATGAGAAAAGGAACAAAACCCCCTATTTTCTCTCCAATAACTGGCCAAGAAGAAACACTCAGCCTCAGTTTTTAAAGAGGAAAGGAAAGGATACACAGTAAGGTGTTTGAGCTGTATTTGCTGTGTGCACCATGCAGGAAACCGAGTTCAAATAGGCAAGTTTTTTCCTGAGAGCAACTGTTTTTACTACCAGATTCTTCCAGCTCTGGTAACAGCTGTGGAACTGAAAAAAGAAATGATCCTGGGAAGGTAAAGATTTCCCCTATCAGTGTCTCAGAGCTCCTTCCCACCACACAGTTAAGATCCCCTAAAACACTGGTTATGTGAGTCCTGCCAGCAGATCTGTTCAACGTCTATCAGCTCTTCCAAGCAGTCAGATCTCTCTCACACAGCACAAACAACTAGATAGATCATGGGGAGAACGACCACGCAGTGATAATGGTATATGCACACATTCTCAACAGCCAGGCTACAATCTTTGCGTCTTCGAGTAACTCACTCTATACCTCAAGACTCAAGGGAACACTTGGCTTTTGCACTTCCTATTTATAGGAAGGGTTGCAAGCACAGCAAGAGAGATTGAAGTTGAAGGAAGATATGGATAAAGACACACATTGACAGTACAGTGTAACACACATGAAATAAAAGAGAAATATAAATTAAAAAAATATGAAAGCGAGATTTAAAAAAAAAAAAGTCATTTGCAGATGTAGGAAAAATAAAACAGAACAAAGTATCCATCACATGAAATAAATATATATGTGCATATATAGTAGGACTCTGTGAATGGACAACTTACATATATCTGTCTGAGTAGATAGCCCATGGATGCCACTTGGGAAAGAGAATAGAAGGAAAAAGAGAGAAAGCCAACAAAAATCACTAACGTTCTATGGATTACACTTTGCAGATCATCATACAGATACTGTCTGGTCTTTAAATTCAACAAAGCAAAAAATCCCAACTCAAAGTGCCAACTGCATCACCATTTTCTCATGCTGTAACAGTATTAACTTTGTAGAATTTATAACTTCAGTGGAATTTGTCTCTCATTTTGACATTAACCCTACTGCATTCTGCTCTCCTTAAAAGCTAAGTGTTAACCTCAGAAAGATATTATCTAGATAGCAGTTTTCTTTTTTTTTATCATATCAGTGCTTCTTCTCTAATCATATTCCTACACCACATATAACTAGGAGAGGAGATGAGAAGGTTCGGGTTAATTTTTTCTTCTGTTGACTTTGGTCAGCAGGACATACATTTCTACAACCGCGATTTTGTTCCTGGCCAGATAGCTGCATAGCACTCCCACAGGTATAGAACCTACACTGTTCCATGCATAAATATATATATGTAAAATATTCATACGAAGTCCACAGGCAAGAAGACAGTCACCATTTATTACCTGATACCCATTTTTTAAAGTGATCTAAAAGGTCAACTACTTTGCTAACAACTCAGGTGAAAACTAACTTTTCCACAAAAAGAACACTTGTTAAAGGCAAACTTGACATAAGTAAAATTGGCATGAATATTTTCCACACGTAGTCTTCTCACAGAGCCATTCTTTGCTGCCAAAGACTTGTAACATCCCAAAATGCTTACTTCTGACACCTCTTTTCCAGTTTACTGCTTTCTCTCTTTTTCCATTATAGCTGGGAATTTAGTCCATCTGCAATACATTCAGCAGCAACACACTTGAGCCTGCTGGGAATTAATCTCTCATGATTCTTATCATGTACAGGCTCAGGAAGGGCCCCAGCTTGTGATAGACAGGAGCTGAAGCCTCCCCCTAGGAGTCACCAGAACATTCACAGACATTATCACACATTCTTACCAAGCATAGCTCCAAGTTACTTCTTCTCAGCTCATCACCATGTATACATCAAATATTGGCTTACTCACTCTTCATCATTTTTAATATACGTTACAGTGGTCAGGGCTGTGCTATCAACTTCTCAACCAGTAAAACTTATCATAATGGTTCTCTAGTGAGAAAGTATCAAAGTATTATTCCAATGTTTCACAAGCTTTTGCCAGTGCATATAAAATGTAAAGGCATCCTTAAGGGAATGATGTAATTCTGAGGAAATACAGTATTAATCTACTTCTATATTGAGCTTTATAAAATTTACCTTCCCATGGCAGACCCTGCCTGAATTTATCCGAGTGAGTTTTCCTACTTAAAATCTATTTGTTAAAGAAGCATTGATAGTAACTTGTAATAGTTATTTACTTTTGCCAGTTGGTACTTTGCAGGTACCACCAGTAGCTGCCTATCAGCTCAGAGGTACGTTTGCCTCTTGGCACCTCCAACAAACACCAACGGGCACAAAAGGTTGGATTCATAATTTAGCAGCAATCCTTTTACAGTGAATAAATGAATACTGGACTCCATGTTTCTGTTATGAACTTGAGTAACAACAGCCCTTGAGAAAGCTGTTGGCTGCTGGATCCTTGGGTGTAAGAGATGCTTTGGTGCAGAGGCCAGAATGAATGTTGGGATTTTGTGAATGCCAGTTCAGCCCCTTCTTCATAAAGACAAACTAATCCAGTTCCCTGGCGCAGACGGCTTTGGATACTCAGTATAAGATTTATGTGACTACAACATGCAAAGCTAGATTATTTTTTTCCTCAGTTCTAGGTTTAGGGTTTTTTTCTAAGCAGTGTTGTAAAAGGACTTACTGTGTATCTTAAAAAACCTCCAAAAAACTCTTCAAACTTTCATACATAAACACTGTTAAGTGCTAGCATTTGCTGCCAATTTACAGAGCAGAAGCTAGATAATACAGGATGGGACAGTTGTTATGATCTCTTGAACTCTCATCCAAAACTTTGGTCCCAGATGCCAGGGATTCCTGGTGCTCAGCACTGGCACATTCACTTTGAGCTTTCACCTCTGCCAGGTCTGTCACTTTAAACCATGGGGGTGTTATAGCCACACTGTACTTTCTTTTTTTTTTTTTTTTTTTTTATTTTTTTTTTTTTTTTTTTTTTTTTTTTTTTTTGAGGAGGACAAGAAGCAGCATAACTCATTCAAAACATATTATATTAGGATGGAGAAATAAAATGAATGACCTTTTCCTGCTCCTTTATTTGCTATACAGGCTACTGTACTGCTTAAGCCTTTTTTTTTTCTTTGGGCTCTCTCTTGTCTATATTAAAGGGACTGTTCACTGACATACCAGAAAGGGCTTTGCATACCTTGGAGAATCATTTAAAGATAGGTTTGGGTTTTCTCCCTTCATCTCTCAGGTAGCATTATATTTTTCAACAGTTCAAGAAAGTTATTTCCTTGAACCACAGTTTCTAGGCAATATTGCCCTTTTTCATGACATTTAATATGTGATCTGAATGTGTCACAGAGATACCATGAATTTTTTCATGCTTTAAAAAAGGGAAAACTGAAAACAACAAATGGAACACTCCCTGGAGTTTACAAGGCTCCAACATGAGAAAGATACTTTTTGCAGGCAATATGGACATATGATACCATAATAGTCACACAGCTAAAACTTCTGATGAATTCTCACCTACCTTTTCCTTAAGTGGAACAATACCATGTATTTTTCTCAGTGACAAGAGTGAGCTTGTCGAAAAGTGTCAGAAAATCAATACTGAACACTTGAATAGTTCTTTAAGTCTATGGCAGATAACCAAGGATCCTCCAACCTGCCAATATACCTCTGAAGAGCTAACTGAGTAGCCAGGCACCGCTTCTGGAAAAATGTCTTCTATTGCTTGCATCTTTTGCCAGGAAAAGAAAGAATAACACAGAATAGTACAATATGCTGAAGCATCACCGGAATATTTATTATCAAAAAGCACTTTATGCAAGTTTAGCTAATACTGGGAGGGGGAAGACACCTGTAGAGAAAATCTCAGGAATCATATAGTAATGATTACCCCATTGTAAAAAATGGACTTAGATTATGCAGGACATATAGACGATGCCCTTTATGAGAAAAAACTTGCTAACAACAGAAGAAAACATCCCATAAGTATTTTTTCTGTTAATTCAAGTTTTAAACATTTCAACAGCATCCCAGAAGGCAATAATTCTTAAGATGATTTACCGTCTCTGTTGAATATGGATTAGTAAAATGTTTTTTGATTTATCATTTATATTTGCCCCCTGCAGAAGAATATCATAGTCTCTTTTCACAGAGGTTTGATTCAATATGTGTGAACTACAATGACAGAACCCGAGACTGTTCACTGCCAGGACAGTCACATGCATTGATAAGCCATTTCCTTTTAACACACCTTGAGTTTTCTGATAAATGAGATTCTCGAGTTCTGAAATATGCACAGCTAATGATTCTCAGCTCCTCCCCTAAGAGACTAATCAGCCTTGAAATATACACCTGAAGCTAACAATGATGCCTTGGCTCTCAAGCAGTAGCAGGACTATGATAGTTCAGTTCTTAGAAGAAAACAAGACTTTATTATGTTACTGTTTCATTTTTAATTGGAAGACTATGGTATCTTTCAGTTAGATAAATGAAGATCTGAGAACTGCACATAAATATATATACACACTATATATACGTACATATATACATATTTTCACCAAATAAAACTGCACATGTGCAAGCCATCTGCAACATCTGGTCTTTTATTAAATTATGTATATATATACACACACACATCTATATGGACACATCACTTCCATATGTATTTACTCCAAATTTCCCTAAAATCATGATTCTGAGAACTGCAAATTGCTGAGCTCCATGCACTACTAAACTTTCATTACGAAACTCAGTTCCCACAGTAACACTTTGCAATTCTGCATCTTTATGTCCAAGTACACACCTCAGTATCTAAGAGGCAACAGCGACCAATGACTATAGTGAAGTGGTAGATTTTAAATCCACTTTACACACAGAGACATATTATGAGTTGAAGTTGCATTCAGAATTTAATGTAGTGGATTGTAGTTCCTCTACTGACCCCAACAGGGAGAGTGGTTTTTAACTCAAGGTCAGAAATTCTTTTCTCATCTTATCTTCTGCTTNTAGCAGTTCCTCTGCAAAATTCCAACTTGTAAAAAAAAAAATCCCTCTTCTAGACATGTGACAGGTTCACAGCCTCAAATTCAGAGCAAAATACTAAAGATAGAGCAGTATTGGAGCTTGAAGCATCCAAACATCTCACNTCAGAAATTCTTTTCTCATCGTACCTTCTGCTTAAAAATTAGACTAAAATCCAGTTTTATGGACTATCATCAGGAAAATCAGTAAATGTTAGCTAACAGAGTTTCTTGTGAGTGTTTCCAGACAGCATCTGATAGTGACACACTTCACAGTGATTTTTTTTATTCATAGCTTCTGATTGCAAATCAATACTTGCAAGAAACTTATACAGCTTGCACGAATAGTAATCCAGAGAATCTCTCCTGTGGATCATTAATCTGATCATATTCCAATTAATATCATTTGTTTAACCTCTTACTGTAGAACGAGTTGAATATCCCAGAAAAATACTTATATTCTCAGTTAAAGGCCCAATCAAGATATGATCTCGAACATGCATATATTGCATAATTCCACTATTGCAAATGAAGTTAAAAAAAAATTGTGAAGTCAGCTAAATTCTGGCTTGAAAAAATCTTATAAGGAGCAATAACCTAAATCACAGGTTCACAGGCTATACCATATGCATCTCAATGGGATGCAAGATACTTCCTAATAGTTTCTGGCTATTTAATTTTATAGGATTTGGTTTTCAAAGNGCTTGAAGCATCCAAACATCTCACCAGTTACGGTAATCAAATAGATTAAGCTTCAAATATCCTCCTTTTGCACATCAAGGGTTTAAAGTGTGTTTTACATTCAGTGAAGTTTCTTAATTATTCAGTTTCCAAAGTCAGTCTTTCTTAATATCTTATACAAAGTGAAATATCTCCAACAAGAAATTTTGCTTTAAAGCTGTTACAAAGAAAGACATGCAGTAGGTGAGACTGCACCCTTTCAGCACCACTGTACAGACATATTCATGCTAGGTCAGACTGAGCTACTCTAGATAGTAAATGTAAACTTCACTGAGGTACTACAAAGTTTCCTTACCTAGAATTGTGGACAGATTTCTAGACTGACTCATTTTCCCTCAAAATAAATGAGGTAGAGAACTATAAGCATGAACAGAGAGTGGAGAGCCTTTTAAACAGGTGGAAAATAGAAGGTTTGCTTGCCTAACCTAGCAGAGGAAAGGTTGTCAGGGAAGACTGATTTCTTAAAACATGCCAAAAGAAAAGGAGTAACTGAAGGCAAAGACAACATTAGCATAAAATGAAGGTATATAAAATGGCCATTAATAGATGCAGACTGGAAATTACATATAGATCTTCAGTCAAAGTCATTCAGAAACTACCCTCCAATTAGACTTATGGTGTGACAAAACCACCACTATGTTTAAAATTGAAGCTTGATTCATGTGTGAATTCGATCAAATGTAATCATTACAGGTGGGCTTGGTGATCTCAAAGGTCTTTTCTGACTTAGTGATTCTATGATTACATAAACTACCAATCAGACTGGCTGATAAATCATGATAAAACTGGAATATTAAAATTTTTCCACCTTTTCCGCCGTGTTTCTGATATGGAAGAACATATGTGTGTTACTTTAAATTCTAATGAAAACAAATACTGGGATGCTCTAGTAGTAAGGAATTCTGATTTTCTGTTTGTGTTTGGTTCAGTGAGGGGTCCTCCTGACTTGCTTTTTTTTATTTTGCCTCTTCCCAGCCTCAAAAGTCAGATCACCTTACACCTACTTTGCAAAAGTGCATTAAACATAGATATAAATTAGCGTGCAGACTGGCCAACTTGGAAAGCTTCTACAAACATGCTGGGATCCTCACTCCTTCCTGATCTAGCAAGATATTTCACTTTTAGCTCTCAAAAAATAAACAGTGTGAGATTGAACACAACACGATAAGAGGCTTCCATATTCTTTCTTCCACAAATTCAATCAACGCTTGCTTACATGAGCCAAGTCCTACAGTATGTTCAGAGGAACATTTGTCTGGGGAGAAAACCCCTGGAACAACTTCATTTCTCAAGTCCAACGTCAGTATCTTTCATGAATCATCTTGGAGGATTTCAGACTGGGTTTTATGGGGTACTTAATGATTGCATGCAGCTATAACCAAGGTGGTTTATCTAAGGTACTCACTGCAAGCAACTTTCCGTGGGCCGCAGCTCTGGGCAGGCAGCAGCCACTGGGAACAGAGCAGCTGGCACTCTGACAGTGGGAGTCCAGCAGAAAAGGTGTTGCTCCCAGGGACGGTGCTTTCTCCAGAGGAAATGGAAGGACACTGGAGTAAAAAGCACAGCTGCAAGGTCAAACTACCCCTCCATGTATTATAGGCATCAGTCCCCTCTGCAACACAGGAGACTCTTGAAATCATTCACCAAACAACCATCAGTTCTTTACAAAATTTTATTTTACCT
Source organism: Piaya cayana (assembly GCA_013389865.1). Taxonomy (NCBI): domain Eukaryota; kingdom Metazoa; phylum Chordata; class Aves; order Cuculiformes; family Coccyzidae; genus Piaya; species Piaya cayana. The sequence goes on along the minus strand of WAAB01003425.1, from coordinate 8,051 downwards.
TGAATGTCAAGCATATTTCTCAAACTCTGATAGCAGGACAACAGAAAAACAACACATTAGAAAAAGCCACTTGTAAAGCATCCGTTAAGTTTAATACAAGACTCTGCCTTAACTTAAGAAACAAATTTTAAAATCTCACAGGAACTGTGCCTTTGCCCTTTATGTAAAAGAAAGCAATACACATCGTTAGCAAAGCATACAATGAAAATTACACATAGCTTGCTTAAAAAGAAAAAGGAAAAAGCATAACAAACATTGCAGCTAGTCAGCCAGCACTTAGACCTTTCTCCTTGTAAACCTGCTTCTTCATTTCAGCAACTGCAGTTCTTGGGGAGACAGAGCAATGAATATATAATTTAATTACGCAAATTACACAACCATTTTTAATTATCTTTTGTCAAATCCTAGCTACAAGCCAGATATACATTTTTTCCTCTTTTTTTTAAATGTTATTTTCCTACAAATTGAATCACCCACATAGAACCTTTTGTAGCTGACAGTACCATTGTCAATAAAAACCTGGCCCTTCTTGGACCAGTAGTTCTACCCTTGCATTTCACCTTGGCTTTAAGCAGAGTTGCACGGTAAAATCGGTGGTATTACTTCCATAAATTGAAATATTCCCCTTAATTTATAAAAATCTGATATATGCTTTCATTCACAGAACACTTGGAGCTACGACATATGAAATGTACACAAGCCAATGAGATTCACACACATATGACGTCAAAGCCAGCCACATTCTTACAAAATAAAATACTGTATATGTCATCTGCATGTGAAGAATTTCACAGTAATTTATACCTGACCAATACCATTTAAGGCCTAATCCTGCTCCCAGTGGTGTCTCCAGCAATTCTGCAAAGGAGTGGTAACAGGAGTATGATAGGGCACTTAAATACTTAATATCAAATATCATAGTTAATTTTATTCCTATAATGATCTCTTTAAAAATACTTGAGATTCAATTGATGCAAGTTACAAAAAAGTTATTGGAGTTTCTTTTTTAAAGGAACATATAACCTTTGAGACCATTATTCACAATGTTTATAATGTTTACAATGCCAGAGATACTTTTGTTCCTGTTTAATTATTGCTGGTCACCTTCCTGAGACTTGAAAGACCATAAAAGACAAGCACCATACCTATTCCTCTAAATTATTGTATCACAAACTAATAATTTGGTCCCTTTCTGAATGGATCTCTCCCCACAATTACACTAAAACACAACGATGGGTCACAAATTCCAGGGGGTCCAACCGGTCCTGGCATTCCTGGACTGCCACGATCTCCGTCTTTACCAGGCTGCCCACGCTGTCCAGGACGTCCTTCCTTACTCATACCTGGTGGACCTTCAGGGCCTTAATGACACACATGCAATAAACAAATATATTACAGAGTATTTTCATTAAAACAAGAGCAAATATGGACCCACATACCCCCTGCTCTCTGGTGGATGATGCTGATAAAGAAAACGTCATACTCTGAAAAGGATAATTCTTGTCACAAACCGCATGATATATTATTGATTTTTTAAAGCATGTGGAAATGACTTTAAATAAATATAGATACTAAAAGATAATATAAAAATCTACTTTAGTACACTGTTGTACTTCACCATATAATGGAAGCACAACAGCATGAATCAGAGTCCTATTCCTATTCATTTGTCCGGCTTTGGATCAGGCTCTAACATCTCTTCCAAATGCTCAACTTAGCATTTTGGATAACTACACTGCTTTTAGGAAGAACATTTTCCTTCACTAAGCAATGCTTACAAGTCACATGCCATATCAGGGCCCAGTTTTCAGTAAATGATTGACTTAAAGATTTTCACATTATGACTGACTTCCAGATCCATCTATCAATAAGCAGCAGTCTCGGGTGCCAACCTCTACCAGACCTGTCTTATATTGAATAATATGACACTCTAAAAGGCACGCAAGAGTCAGGCATTAGCCATAAACATATATAGCAATTAAGTGTAAATGTTTTTCAGATCTAATGTTTTTCAGATTACATCAATATTTTTTTCTAAACCACATTTCCTTTGAAATTATTAGCATGCACTGCATTTACACATCCATTTCTCACCTGGAGGTCCTGGGGGGCCTTGGATCCCAGGAACCCCGATTCCTTGATTGCCTTTTGCGCCATTCTTCCCTGGCAGTCCTGTGAATTAGCAAACATATTTATGTATTTGCACACTAAGAATATTTTCATTCAGTGAATTAGGAAGTCAGCATTTGATAATGATTATTTTTGATAATACTTATTGAATAAAAAAGGCAATAGTTTAAAAGCAAATAATGGGATGTAAAGTAAGTATTTCCTTGCAACTTCCACAGTGTAACTGGGTTCTAAATTATCCCCATTTGTACTGATTTAGGAGCTGATGCAGCACCTGTTAAGCAGACAGACACTATGAGTTGAGAGAATAGATGATGGGCAATTAAGAAATTGCCTTTCCATTGCAAAGCTTTTAAGAAATTGTATGAAGGAAGTGCAAGGTATTCACCACAGTCCCCGCGGAATACAGAACATATAGGCAATCTTCCACAGCATATGGTAGAAATAGATCTCCACCAAAGAAACTCTGAGGGGCCAAAATATGTCCTCTTTTACACTAGTAAAACCCAGTAAATTCAGTTTCTTTATAGTAGTAGGTACCTATTTCTCCAACTCTTATGGAACAGCCAGAACTGTTAATGTCAGCTCCAGAGGAAAACTGTACTATTGGAGATGAAATTACAAAAGAACTACAGACAAATCATAATTACATCTAAAATGAATTTGACATGCTAGGTCACAAAGAAAGTAAATATTTACCAGCCATTTTCCTGCCTGTCCTTAGCACTTTACTAGTGAGCTGCATTACATACAGCTTTCCTGTTTATTTTGATGCTACAGGAAACAGGCACTGCTGGAACCCATTCCCAAAGCATGGACTTTACCCAGTCTCTTGGTCTAGTTCCAGGCTATATATGCATATTTAACTTAAAGTCTGCAAGTACATCACAGAAATCAGTTGGAGTCTTCGGATGGATGATTTACCTGGAAGTATTTATGCTTGCCTACAAAGAAACTAGATTGTTTAAGAAAAGCTTAAGGAAAGGGGCAAAAATCCTTGTGAGATAAAGAGAAAACCCTAGGAAATCAGAGGGAGCATATAGGTTGTCACCTGGTGATTCTATGATTCTGTGATTCTATGCCCACAATAAGCCTACAGGGTAACATACAGTAAATAGTCCGTCAAGAAATGCTGTTCAAGGCCAGGCTGGATGGGACCTTGGGCAGCCTGATCTAGCAGGATGTGTCCCTGCCCGTGGCAGGGGGATTAGAACTAGATGATCTCTAAGGTCCCTCCCAACCCAAACTATTCTATGATTCTTTAAAACAGCAAATAGCAAAGAAGTTTGGAAGAAAAGAAACCAGAAAACATGGAAATACATTGAAATCCATGTCTATGAAAACTTGATCTAAAAAAAAATAATAATCTGGATGCAGTTAAAAGTATTTATATGAGACTAAGAACTCTCTAAAAAGATCAAAGCAAAGTCTGAGTATTATAGAACTGAACACTAGCTATCTGGCTGATGTGACACAAGCACACAAGTACCTCTTGTCCCACGAGCTCCAGGGCGACCTGGAATGCCTGACAGCCCTGGAATGCCATCACTCCCTGGTAAACCAGGAAACCCTCTTGGGCCTTCTGGGCCTCTTGGACCCGGTGGTCCTGGAAGTCCTGGGGAAGCACTTTGGGATTGACAGTGGTTACAGTTCTGCAATCTTCCACTCTGGAGGATGCCTGGCAACTGGGCTGGGAGAATTTAAAAAAAACCCATTAAAACAAATTGCTGAGAGTGTTCTAACAATAACAGAAAAATATTATCCTCTAGCCAATAATACAAACACAGCCTCTGTTCTTTAGATAATGTGATATTTTTAAGAAACAAGATGGTGAAGTATGGAACCTGTAGTGTGGGAATGTATTTACACACCCTTAGGAAAGCAAGTGATAAACCAGCACTACCACGTCCCTATCCTGCTTTCAAGAAAGTGTCTTTATAATTATCAGGAAACTTCTTTAGCACTTTAAAAAAAGGAAGAACAGTAAAGAGGCTTTCAAACTTACTTCTTAGTACATCTGAACACACTTGTCGAATAAATTCTTCTGAAAATTCTCGTGCCTGAATTGAAGAGAGAACAGTTAAAAAAACCAAGTGGCATGGATTTATCTGAGGTTTTTAAGGTACCCAAAATGACAAGTATGAGGTCTTATACATACAGGCTTTCCATCTGATCCAGGTGGTCCTGGGGGTCCTCTGTCTCCTGGCTGACCTCTGAGACCAGGAGGTCCAACCAAACCCTGGATACCAGATTCTCCTTTTTGCCCATTGATGCCATGAATTCCTGGATCTCCTTTATCACCTTTCTGGAATGAAAACCAACAAAAAATGAATTGTGTCTTCACAGACCATTGAGAAGCTAGGCAGCACTAAGTAAACATATTTTGAGAAAACGAATATAAGTTGTCACTGAAAATTAACTTGATACCAATGAGATCTGTTTTACTAAAATGTACTAAGGTTTTCACAGTCTTTAGTAACTGCTCAGATATGATTATGTACAACACACAACTAGAAATAAATTACCATATTTTAAGGGCTAATTTTACTTACTAATTAATACAAAACAAAATAGTCTACCTTCTTAAAATATAGAACAAAAGGCTTTATTCACTTTTTCATGAGAATTAGATAACTGTTGCAGTACATTAAAATACTTAGAAGGCTGGAAAAATTAGAGTGAAATTCTGGCAAGACTAAAGTTCTTATAAAACTTACTACAAACTTTTACCCTATGTCTGTAGTGTGTAAGACAAAGTTTAAAACACAGTTTCATTTCAGTTAGAGTTTTGTTGGCTTTTTCTGACTTCATTTATTGTCCATATGATGGATAACAACCATAGTCCATCTGCTTCACTGGAAAAGGTTAAAACAATACAGGGCAATATATTGATACATCTTCATCAAAGCAATGGTTGTTCTATGTATCAAATTACGTATTCTGATCAGTCATGTTGAACTCCTTCCCTGTGCTGGAGCCAACAAAGTATCAGTACAACGTAATTTGGTACATGCCCAAGATCAAATTTAGTATCCTATGTTTGCTCCCTGATGAGTTTTTTCCTTCCATTTTTGCACAGCTTCTGCATAATATTATCAGTTGCTCCAAAATCTTCTTTTGCTCTTTCCAACTATTGTAGACGGAATTACAGAGACAAGGCTGCAGGATTACCATATGTAACAAAACTTATTGGAGCACATAATGCAAGTTTAAGAAGCACTCAAACATACAGTTTTCACAGATTTACACTGAATTTTAAATTATGGTATTTACACTACTTTGTAATTATTCTATATAGAACTCATCAAAATTCTTTACACCAGAAATATTCAAAGCTTTCTGGCTTGGTCTGAATTAGGAACAATGCTCAGAGTTCTCCATATCAATTTATTACAGGGTAGTAAACTTCGGATTACTCAATTCTATGCAGAGAGCTAGCCACTAAAATAAGGCAGGTAGGTGGTAGTTTTTCCCTTAAAGAAACAGAAAAAAAAAGAAAAAAATGTGACAGATGTCAGACAAATGTTTAAGAGTACTGCTGGAACGATGGTCCACCAGTAAGGTGTCAAGCATGAACTGAACAGCAGTCCCTACCCTCTTACCACTACAGGAGGTAGATACTAATTCAGAACTGACTTTTTCCAGGTTTGTAACTGTATTTCATTTTCTCGATACTGTCAACTTGAATGTTGTAGTCATAGAGAACTGATACTTCATTACACCATGCAGATTCATACTTGTTCATTTCTATTACATAATTACCAATGGGTTTATCTCATTTATCAGGGCCAGCAAGGCTCAGAGATAAACATACGGAGCATATGTACCTTCCTGTGGCTATAGTACAAGCTGTATGTGCTTGGATCTGAAAATCATGCTGTTCTTGTAGCTAGAAGTTATTCGTTTTAATTTTAATTACTTTTACAGTTACGGACTATGTTTACATAAAGGACATCTGACTTGCAAGCTGATTTATCTGGACTAAATGTTAAAGGGGCTAGAAAGCATTAAGAACCAGTGAAATACTGGGAAAATGGCATCTATTGTGGAAAAAAACATTACAGGCAAGAAGCCAGTTTAAAAACACCAGAACAAAACATTGGAAGCATCAGCACAACTGCCTGCAGGACTTGCCAGAAAGCAAAAGAAACTGCTGAAGGAACATTTTCTGCACGATCGTGGTCTTGCAGTGGTCAGCCACATCCCATGTGTGGCCTTGTTTGTTGACTCTTGCCATTGGCAAAGAAAATTAACAAAAGGAAAAGCGCTCAGTAAGGGCTGAGAATTACAGACTGAAGAAACTTCTTATTGAGTTGTCACTCTAACAAAAGATAGCATATTTTGTAAAAATGTAAAATAAAATAGTTTTATAGGTCTGATAAAGTAAACACAGTGACATCTTTATATCTTAGTGTATAGTAAGAATATTATTAAAATGATTTTTATGAAGAAATACATTATTACTCTGATTTACAATATTTAAAGAGGCCCGTTCAACAGGATACAAGAAATCTTTTACCAATTTTTACAATGATTTAGCAAAGCACCTATAAGTCAATATTTCATAGAACCAAAGCAATTTATATGTTTAAACCAGGGCAATTTATATGTTTAAATGCATAAAATTATTTGATGTCAGAAACGAGTCTCCAGTTAATATCACCCAGTTATTGATACGCAACAATGCTTTAACAATAAAAGAGCTGAGCAAAAAAATTTCTAATTAAAGTTGAAGAAGTTTTATATTAATGGGAATGCGTGCACCTTGATTACACTAAATACTGAAATAAATAGAAAAATAACAAGGTAAATCCTTTAAATACCAGCTTTTAAACATCACGCAACACAAAGACTAAAAGGTCTGGCCATAAATATATCTACTCTAGCCAAACATAAGAAGAAGAAAGAAAGAAAACCAAACCAATGTGACTTCTAAAAATATCCTGGAGAGCAACAAATTCAGTGTCTGACAGAGCTAGTGCATGCCAAGAAGGCTTCCTCTCACACCCCTCAAGTTTCGGGATGAGATGCACTATTCCTGTATTAAATTAGTTGTAGAGAGAAAGAACTCTTCTGCCCTGCATTTTCTGAGTCAGTCTCAAATACAGAGTCCTTTAAAAATTAAATCTTTGTAAAGGCTTTCCTATATTCCTTTTCATAGCTTTGAAATAAAGGCAAAGAAATGTTGCTGGTGAAGGTTAAAACACACAAGACTAACAGTTCTGCTGTGGAATCCTTCCCACAGACTTCTATGGAAGCTGCAAGTACAGTGTATAAGCACAGTTCAAAAGGAATTAGGCAAATTCAAGACTGATATTAAACGCACGGTCTTGATCTCTAGCTGAAATACCTCTAATTTCTTCACTGCCAAAAAGAATGAAGATATAGAAGAAGGATCTTCTTTGTGTATCCAGTTCCTTGCTTTTTTATCCTGCCCTGCTATTATTGGCTGCTGAACAATACAGATCATTTTGATCAAGTGTTCTGTACTCTTTTATGAATACACTTTTAATTTTCAATAACCCTACTCTCTAAATATTTTTCCTTTAATTACTTGCTTTCTTCAATTAACTCCTCGGATTGGTTTGTTTGTTTAATTCTCTTAAAGCATATGCCTGGCCTTAATTATATTTTTAGTCTTTCACCTCATGAAATACATATTTCACTATGTCTTCTTTTAACTAATACTTTTTTTTCTTCTCTGGTATTTCTCACTTCCTTTCTCTTCTATTGCTTATAGAGATGTGAGTATGGAAATAAGACTGTAAAGAAATCTTACAGATTACATAACCGCAGAAACAAATGGAATAACTTTGTAATACTATATTTGCCTTTACAAAATACTCACCTCTCCTCGCTCTCCATGCAGTCCTTCTATTCCCTTTAGGAATAAACATGAAAAAAAAACCACAACAAAATAA
>WAAB01003423.1:0-10478 GCA_013389865.1 Piaya cayana | reverse complement strand
TGGGGATGAGGCAGAGGATCAGGTTTGCAGAGGGAAGTGCCCTGGTGCATGCAAGGTGCAGGCTGTGTGAGGAGTTCAGTTCTTGCCTCTTGCTAGCCTGGCCATCCCAGGGCACCTGAGGTTAGGGGAGCAGGTTCGGCCACCCTGCTCCTTGGCATGGTGGTTCCTACCCACTGGCTGAGCCGTTAAAGGGCAGACCCTCTGCCAGGCATTCAACCCCAGTTCCCAAGGGGCAGCAATTTCTGCTTCCATCAGGGGCAACCTGCTGCCTTTCTGCCATGTTAAAGAAATGCAAATTAAACTGATGACTGTATCATGCTAGGGTCACAACAGTCCTGGTAGGGTGCTTGCATGGATTTGTGATACAAAGCCAAGCCAAAACATCACAATCGGCTTCTACTACAGTGAAGAGGAGCGATGGAAAACAATTTACATTCACTTCCTTTCCCAGTTCATCATGGAGATACAGGATGGCCACACACAATTACTGTTATGTACACTTTACTGTCATGTACATGATTACTGTCATGCCTTGGCTCTTGGAAATGCAGCATCTTCTGGCTGCTTCTGTATTTCATTCACCTCTGGGCTAGGTAAGTTGTCACCATTCTCTTGTATTAACAGATCTCCAGTCTTCCCTAGGGCAGTCCCTAGACTTTGCATAAAAAGATCCAGTGCAATGCGCTGACTGATCTCTGTCAGTTCAACTAACTTATGAAGTTTCTATGTATTTTTCACCAAAACCACTATGGGAAGGGTTGACTCCAGTAGTTGCTTGAAGGGAGTTGAAGGGAAGTTGATTTGCTGGTTTATTGCTTAAATGACTTTGTGATTGTTCAGCTGTTTCACAGTTAAATCCCAGCCTTGCCCAACAGTGAAAGTGGACCCAAGGAAAAGCTGAGATGGCCACCGCACCAAAAGAGGCAGAAAATGCTATTGGTTTGGAGGAAGTCCACATGGAGAGACAAGTACCCCCAAAAGGTGGGTTTGTATTGGCAGGACTAGAAACTTGAGTCCTTGTTTAGCTGTGGTAGGGAAAGGATTCCCCGTCCTGGAACTCCAGTTACATAAAACCACTGTATGTGAAGCCACAAGAGTCAGTTTCAAACTACTCCTTTCCTATCACAGCTACCAGGCTGGTGGCTGCTACCTATGATGGTGGGAAGAACCAGCTGGCTTGATTTTTCTCAGATCTCTGCTTTGTGTAAATATTTATTATATTGGTAGTTCTAGGATTATTTTATTTTGGATCTTTTTAATATCTATGTCAAAAGCATTTTAAAGTGAAAAATATTTGTAGAAAACCATTTTTTAAAGTCCAACATTTGCAAAAAAAAATCTCTAATGAAATTCTGCAATAAGTTCTGTTCCATTTCAGAAGTAATGTTGATGGGTTTGAGATTACTTTGTTGGGAGATAAATGGACTGGCAGAAAAAGGTAAACAGCTCCAACTTTACCTAAAAAAAAGTTTAGGTGTGTGTATATATACTGAAGACTTCCTGCTAGGTCTGTTTATAAAGCCAAGCCGGCTCTGACCTTAAAATGCTTTGTTTGCTTCTGAAATGGATGGGGAACAAAGGCTTAGGAGATGAAGCTGAGTCCAGTGCTCCCAGCTGGGCTCATCTTGCATGACTGGGGTTAGGGCAGCCCCCAGCTTACACTGCCCATGCTGGGAGGGGGCCAAACTTTGGGGGTGCAGAGGGACTGAGCCTCACAGCAGTTTGGGTAGGGGAAAGGAGCAGACTATTACCCAGATGCANCTGATCATGGGCAGCACTGGGGTAGGTGTCTGGAGCTATCTGCACTGGCCCCAAACCCCCACTCTTCTCATTTTCCTTATCTCTGTGTAATAATATCCATAAACACCAAGAACACATATTGCAGTCCATTTTTTTTTTTCACACATAGCTTCTGAAGCAGGATTTCTGCTGTTGTAAGCTTTGGCTGAAATAGATTTTTATCACAATTTATATCAGACCTATTTCAGGGCAAAGCCAAACAGGTTGACCAAGAGCATCCTGGCCTGCCCCCTACCCTGTAACACCATCCAGCCAGGCTGTACTGATGATGCAACTCTTCAATAGCATCTAAGGGTTAGGTTCAGCCCCCCAGCAGCATTTTTCATGCGATTCCTGGGGCACCCAAACCCTGTGTGATCTGGCACAGGAGGGCTGCCATCCTCTCACTTTTGGCTCTCTGAAAAATATCCTAACTGACAGAGTCTTGGGTTAATGGTGTATATTGTTTCTGAAATGGGGCAAAATCCTGAAGCCAGGCTGGTTTAAAGATGTGGTGGGGACGTATCTGTGAGAAACACTGCAGTTGAGATACAAGAGCCTCTAGCTATGTGTAAATGCTACATTCATTTCTTAACTGAAGCCAGCTGCTGGGGCGAACAGCCAAAGGAGCAATGAAGTTTTAAATCAAAAACAGTTTTAAGAGGTCATTTTTGTGTTAGATGCTGAATTCACAGCCAGGTACCTAACCAAGCAGCTTGGTTTTCAGAGACAGTTGAAGATCTTCCACTAGCACAGCTGGGTAAGTCTCCCTTGAAAAGGATGACTCTTTCCAGCCTTCCTACATACACAGTGTATCTTTCTAGCTGCATCTTTCTGCCCTCCTCTCCCTATTTCCAAGTGCTCATGTTTTCCAGATCAGGCACAGGGCTCAGACCACTATAGAGGAACCATGGCTTCACAGGGTTGTTCTGACATGGTGGGACTGTCATGGGTGAAGGACTGTGGGAATTTCCCCTGTGGGCTCCTTGTTTTTCCTTTCTTGCTAATAAGCACACTCATTCTGAAGGTGGCTGAAGCCATGGAGATCATGCTAATAGCTGTTGTGTCCCCTCTCATCCGATGTGAGTGGCAGCTTCAAGACTGGCAGGTGGCTTTAGTGACAACGGTGAGTGACTTGTGTTCCCTCTATGCAGGTCATCTACCATGTGGTCATTGCCAGGGGAATCGCCATAGGCTTTGTAAAGTGCATTTCACAGCAGATTAAGTAAATTCCTAGGGCATCCTCTCAGGGACAAGGAAAGTACCACAACTGTAGAAAACCAGGAAGCAAGCTGACATGATCACACGTCCATGCCCAGAGCTGTAACACCTGAAGACACCTCTACTTCCATATTCATATTTTGATGTTCTTGTCATCCAACCCCAGCTTCGAAAGTTGAAGAAGAGAAAGCTTACAGGGAGGCAGCCAACCCACACATGGTTTTGGGCATTGCAGTTCATCCTGCTGCTCAGAAAGTGTCCAACCCCCCACAGTTCAGTGAGTAGAGCTGTCTGGTGCTGCCACGTGGAAGCCTTCCACAGCTCTGTTTCAATTCCCTTTAGATGGTGTTTTTTGGCTACATGATCTTCAGCATAGTACTTGGGCTTCTAGCTGACAAGTACGGCCGCTGGAAGGTGAGTGAGTGCCAGGGACTGCAAGTCCTTTCCCTGAGCCCCACAGGAGGCATGTGTCTGGCTAAGCCCATGGCTTGATGACCCTAGTTTTATCTCTTTTGCAGATTCTGCTGCTCTCATTCCTCTGGGCAGCCTATTTCTCCCTGCTGACCTCGTTTGCTCCATCCTACATCTGGTTCGTTTTCCTGCGGGCCATGGTAGGCGGTGGTGTGTCTGGCCACGCACAAGGGTAAGGTCACACTTTGCATCTTGTGGCACGGGTACCACCAAGCCAGCCTTTGGGGGGAAGTTAGCAGAGGCAACTATGAACACAGAGGGGCCGAGTTCCCAGTTTTACAGCAAGAAAGGCCCTTCAGCTCATTTTGGCTGAGCCTGGCAGAGTGCCCAGTTTCCCTTGCACTGAGCCTGATAAGCTGTGGCTGCACGGTGACCTGGGGAAGGCAGCAGGGAAGGGGCCTCCACAGGGGCTGGAAGTGGAAAGGGGAGCAAATTCCCACATCGCCTTAAAAGAAAATGCTGTTCTGTAATTTCACTGAATCCTGGCTGATGGACCTAAATTGCAGTTCCCAAGGTCTCCCAAGCCCTGGAATAGAGAGGGCAGCTGGTTTATGTTAAACCAATGACAGAGGGGTTATTAAGCACATATATTATAAAAACAATTAGACAGGTAACAGATGAGCAAAGGCTGCTTCCTCATAAAAAAGTCACAATACTGCTTAAGTAGAAAATTCTTCTTGAACTGATGTAAAACATTCCTACTCAAAACTTTTTGCCCTGTCGGGATGGAAATGGGGATACGATGGAGGAGAAATTCACAATATTAATAATCTATGCACTAGGAGACTTTCAAAAGAAATTTTTTCTTTCAGCTCTCTCAGGGTACCAAATACAACATTTCAGCATCTTCTGTGGTTCCTTGAAACCTGGTTACTGACCACACAGAAAGCTGAAGCTGGTCAAGTTGACCTAAGGCCCTTTGCCAAAGCAAAGCATGGGTCGCAGATGGGTGCTATTCAGAGGATAAAGTGCTGTGTGCCTGGGCTGTGCATCCACCGAGCTCCCAGACTGGCCTTCCTTGCAGGAGGGCCCCAGTCCTTGGCCCCAAAAGCTGCTAATGAGCAGGGAAAATTGCACATTTTGTAAGATGCTCCATTAGCAGAGATAGAAAAAGCAACTATGGTTTAGTCCTCCCTCTCTCTCTTTCCAGCCAAGAAAGCACTATTCACACATCTGAGCTTGAGAGATGCCAGAGGGATCTGGGGAGGTGTTAGCCACCCCTTTGATAAAATTGGAAAGGACGGTTTTCTTTATTTAATGAAATATTAATTAAAAATTGTCCACTTTTGGAAACATACTCTGCCCCTGTTCTGACACCTCCATCACCCCATCGGACCTTCTCATTATTTACCTGCCTGTATCCTACAGCCATAGCCTGGGGGGCATTCATGCCATGCATCTCCCTTGCATGTAATTTAGTGCCTGCCTAAGTGAAAGCTACATTGAGCAGGGATCCCCCATCTCTACGTGCTCAGCAGTGGAAGAGGAATGGTTCTCTATCCCTGTGAAGAAGTGTCCAGCACTGACTGACCTGTCCTGAACTGCTACTCGATTAGTATAGAAATTCTCTTTGTTGCTGTATTTTTCCCTTTTCTTTTATCCCTTTTTTTCTAGGCTTATCATAAAAACTGAATTTTTGCCCACCAAATACCGAGGATACATGTTGCCCTTATCCCAGGTAAGAACGAGCGTGTTACTTTTTCTTCTAGTCTCGAGAGATTTGTCCTGCCTCTGTTTGGAAGTCAGGTCTCCAGCACATCAGCCTTTCTTGCAGAGTATTCTGACTTATTTGGGTCTGAGTGAGTGCCTGCTGCCTGCTGCACCGCGGATCATGGTATCTATATTATTAAAGATCTACAAAGGCAGCTACTTGCAGAAGAGTGGCTATATCTTCTTAGATGATTGGATGCTCCGAACATTGCATGGAGACTTTGAGTGAAGGCTAACACTCAGCCTCTCGTTGCCCTATCGGTAATAGTGCCGTCTGCCCTAAGGGGGCCAGTGCCGATGATCCAGCAGGAACTGGAGCTTGTGGTACCACTGGCCTCCTCCAGGCCTTGGTTCATCTCCTCTCCTTAAACCCTTGGTGATGACAAGTGGTTGATGACCTGATTTCCAAATGAGGTCCTAATCTGCACCTCTCCCTGTCCCTGCTCAGGATGGCATCAGGCTTTGTGCAAGATGAGGCTGGCATAAATAGTCCCAAATCTGGCCTAAGTCATGCTGGGAGGGTTGTGACCACTCGCTGGGCGAAGACCACAGCAAACGTGACTCGGGTTGTTGCCTACTACAGATTTCTGCAACAGGCACTTTCTGCATGTGCAAATGATTGGTGTGGGGCTCATCTAGCACACAAATTCAACTGACTGTGGAACCAGAAGTGTTTGTATACGGTCTTGGTGGCAGAAGTTATTTTCTTTTCATTTCTGCCTCTTTGACCCCAGGGCTTTATTACCAAAGTGTCATCAGAAACGCAGAGATTTGTTAAAAAAAGAACAATATTGTATTTCTCCCCAGAAATTCATTATTTCTGCCCACAGATTACTCATGAACTTTCTGTGGCTTTTTCTATTTGTTTGTGCTTTGTGTTTGCTGAGGTCCCTTGGGTGGTTCCCTGGAAAGGGAGGTGTCTCCTAACAGCAACAAGTGAATTTCCAGGAGAAATGTCCTTGCAGATCAGGGGGGCAGGTTCTCAATTTGTATAACTTGGTGTTGAGTCCACTGGAGACCCACCAACTTCCAGCAGTGGAAATCTGGCCCGTTTTTACTTCAGTGCTTGTAAATCTGCTATTTCCCAGCAGAGGTTTAGACAAGAGGGAAATTCATGGACATGAGCATTAGCAGAGAAGTGACTGGAAAGACAAAAGAAATGCTTTAAGTACAATGGTAGCCAAAGCAAGTTATCTGTCTTCATCTGGAGCTAATTAAGACTATCTTCAGCTGTACCTCTCCATATCCTTGTCTCTCTTCCTCTCTTTCCTTCAACCCAAGTTCATCTTCTCAGGCAACCATGTGATGGCTCATTTGAACCACAGTGCTCCCCAGTACAGATCCCCACCCATCCATGGAACCAGGCTAGAAAGGAAGAAAATAAATAAACTGTTGCCATGTGTTCATGTTTTAACCCCTTCCTTTCCCTTGGAAAGGTGTTTTGGTTGGCAGGATCCTTATTAATCATCGGCCTGGCATCGGTGGTGAACCCAACCATTGGCTGGCGATGGCTGATCAGAATTGCCTCCATCCCAGGCATCCTTCTCATCCTGGTATTCAAGGTAGAAAGAGCTCCTCTCACTGCTCCCTGCTGTGCTGCTACCAAGCTGGCATCTCCCCAGGCACCAGGAGGCATTACCCTCCACCCTCACAATCCTGGGGCTGTCCCTGTCTCCTCCTTTCATCACAGCAGCCCTCTCATCTGGGGCTACTTGGAAAGGTCCAGATGGTCCAGAAGGGCTGTAGACCAGTTGGTGGGCCAATGTCACCCTGTGGTGGATGACTTGGCTTTGCTTTGCTTTGCAAAGCCTCTGACTTTGCTGCCCTGCTGTACCTTTCCAGCACCTCAGGCTCCAGTTTTCCAGCTGCTAGTAGTACTTAAGGACCATGGTGATGGGCCAGGCATCAAGAGGAAGACAAAGCTAGCCAGGGTATTAAAAAAAATTACAAACAATGTCTTCAGTCTGGTGTGGACACAGCATACCCTCTTCAATCTTTACATGTGCTAGGGTTGGGGAAAGACACCTTCATCAAGTGTTCACAGAGTAAATATTTGTCAGGGTCACCTCAGGTTTACTCAGGCTTCAGAAATATCAGCCTTGGACATAAGGACCATCTTATATGTGGAAACTGATGCGGAAAGTCCCTACTTAGAGTGCTATGGGCACTGCAAAGCTAAGCTGCTGCAGATGTGAAAGCCTTTCTTGCAGCTCAATGAATGTACAAGTTTGTCTAGGGTGCTGCTTGAGAAGTCAAATGCAAGGTTACTGTGAATGTTCACTCATAATACTTGGATGTTTGGTTTTCCTGATTATTTTTGCCAGAAAAAAAAGACATGCTCAACATCCGCACCTTTAAAAAAGGAGGAGTCTTTAATTTCTATTACTTCAGTGATACACATTTAATTGTTTATAATTCTTGCTGCAGATAGCTCAATAGCAGAGCTCAGGGGTTTGTCCAAGAAATAGTTTTTTTGGGCATTGTCAGTGACCCAGCATTCGGTATGGGGAGCTGAGATATGTAGGGCTTCCCCAAGGTATGGCTGGGGAGGAGGAAGGGTAAAAGGCTGCTCCAAATTAGGTGGTGCCCCATGCTAACCCAGCCAGGCTCCTGTAGATGACAGGAGGCTATGGGTAGAGCTACATAGATGGAGAGGTGCAGAAAGACTTTCTGACACTGCTTTGCTTTCAGTTCATTCCAGAGTCAGCACGGTACAATATCTCCACGGGAAATGTGGCAGCTGCCATGGCCACTCTGCAGAAGATAGCTAAGATCAACGGGGCAGCAGTGCCCGAAGGGGTGCTGAGGGAGCCTGTCAAGGTAAGCTAAGCCCACAGCGCTGCCAAACCCTCCATCCAGGCAGGGCTGCAGGTATCTAGGGTTCAGGGAGGGAGTGGGACTGCCAAGCACATCTTGATCTGCCTCTTCCCGCTCCTTGCCTGGTTTCTTTCCAAACAACTATTGAATGGGATGATGAAGATGTCTTTTTTTTTCTTGGAGAGATAGTAATCCTGTCCCTCAAAATGGAATTGAGTTTTCTGGTTTTTTTTTCATGTTCTTCGTGTTTGCTCAGAAAGATATGCTGAGAAAAGACTTTATTCCTTTAACACAAAAAGGATTCCCAGCAAAGAATCTTTTTCCTTCTTGCCCGTGCATCCCCCAGGGATGTCCCATGTGCCGTGAGGTCTGGGACCTGCCCCTCAGGGTCCCTGTCAGGACAGTGGCCTGTCAGGCTGCAAAGGGCCCTGCTATGAGGTCAACCCACCACTCCTACAGGCTTCTCCCAGCCCCTGGCCAGCTTGTCTGCTGGTCCTAGCACCCTGGGACCCTGAGTGTCGAGCCACGGACCAGCAGAAGAGGTTTCGAGCTGGAGAAGCCATTTCACAGCTACTGCTGTATCTACCTGTAAATAGCTGAGTGGATTGGGAGTTGATCACTATGGGACCAAAATGCCCAAAAGCACATGTGGGTGTTGCAGGTGGGCTGGGAGATGACCTGGTGGTGAGGGTCCTCCCCCTCTATTGCTCCTCCTTGTCCCCAGTCTGGGCCCTGCTGGCTGCAGGATGGGAGGACTTGTTCAGGTGGCTCCTTTGACCCCTAAGAGAGGAGGGCTGGACAAAACTATTGTCCAGAGCCTTAAAATTATTATACGGCTCATGGAAGTCCCTTTCCTGGACCTCTTTGCTGCTTATTTAATCCCACAGGCACCCAGTATTGTCCTTGGCAATTCATGCAAGATGGTGCTATTGTATTGGAATTAATTAGGATTAAATCTTCCCTGTAGTTTAACTGAATTTATGTAATAGGCCCACATTGGCTGTGGGAAGGGTTTTTGTTAGTTTTTCACCCACTGATGCTTAAGCGATGATAAGGAAAATAAAAATAAAGGCAACCCAACCCACCCCTGTGAACTCGTCTCCCCTCAGTGGTGGGATGCTGGGGCAACTGCGGGCTCTTGGGGACCAGTGGAGTAGGCAGGGCCCCTCAGTGCCTGCTTGTTTCTCTGCTCACTGGCATTTCAGGCCTCCTGCAACAAACTTTCTCCACTTGCAATGGATGCTAGGCCCCCAATCCCCGCATGTGGGGCAACCGGAGCTGCCAGTCGCCCTGGCAGTGCTGGCACCCCAGCAGCAACCAGGTCCCCCCTTGGCCCCATGACAATCGTGCTAGGACCAGACTGCCAGGAGCTGGGGCTGTGGGCACTGAGAACGCTCAAGGTGTTCTAATCTCCTCCCCTCCACCCTTTGCAGTGAGTCTTCCCATAGGCATCATTTGAGAAGAGGGGTTTCCCTCTCTGGAGGGCTGTTGGGATGCTGTGTTACACCATCTGTCAGTCTGTCTGTGCCACCAGAAGAGCACTTGCCCCTGTATAAGACATCTTTTTTAAAAAAAATTCTGTTTCTATTAAATGCTTTGCAGGAAAAGAGAGGAAGATTCAAGGACCTCTTCCATCCCAAATACCTCAGAACCAGTTTGCAGATATGGATAATATGGTACAACAAGTTGTTGGTTTTTTACTCTTGTTTACCAGCTCATTCTCTCAGCTGAATGTGTGCAGGGAGCTTAAGTTTCCCCTGGACTCTATCATTAAAAGGCACCACTTCTGCCTTGAGGTGATGGTATATCCTTGGCAGCTGGAAGGGGAGTATATGAGCATAGGCCATTGTAGGCTTGTCCTGGGCTCAAACAGTGCCTCAGACACCCTGTGTCACTTGGTGTTAACATAGGCAGAAAAAAGGTTGGACTTCCAGGACATTGCAGGGTGCCATGAGTCCTTTCTCAGGACAGGGTGGCTCCGGAGAGGTGGAGTGGGAGACAGATGAAAGTTGCAGAAGAGAACCCGTGCCTGCCCACAGTGTTCACCACAATGTGCCTGCAGCTCCACTTCCCTTCTAAGTGTAAAATTGTTCTTCCTGAGACGAGGACAAATGTACCACCATTACAGGACAGCCAATGCATCAGTGAAATAAGGCTCTAAAAAGAAACTCATTAACCACTACCAGTGCCAATGGACAGGGAAAATTAAGACTGAAGAGAGATGGGTTTCACAGATGATCTTCCCGTTAGCTGTATGCAAGGGCAATATATGTTTCAATGACTCTGCTATCTACAATGGAAATGTATAGGTAGTGGGTTTGTGGGAACTCATTGAGCCAACATGTTGCTAAGTGAGGCCTTGAATATTTTAGGGGGGTTTGCCTCAACTTGTATGAGTGTTATGAAATATTTCGGAGAAGAGGAGGCTGAGGGGAGACCTCATTGCTCTCTTAAAGGAAGTTGAGGAGAGGAGGGTGCTG
>WAAB01003421.1:178949-217994 GCA_013389865.1 Piaya cayana | reverse complement strand
ATGATTCTATGGTTCTATGTGTATATGTTTCTAATTCAAATTAGAAAGTAGTCTTTAAAGAATCCTCCTGCCTAAAATGTTGGACTAGTGTTTGCAAAGCTGCAAGTCCTGTAACTTTTTAGTCTCCAGGATGTTTGCTATACGTGTGTTTGGTTTTATTTTTCTTTCTTTTTGCATTATAAAGCTTCCCGGTACTTCATCCTGCACTGTTGTTTGTGATAGTATTTGCATAATGATCTTTGTACAAAGGTCTGCATGCAGTTAAAATCTTCATATAGTTCATAAGATTACATATAGTGTAGATGATGCTTTGTGGACATGCTAATTAATAAAATACACGTAATCAAATTTTGTGATTTTACCTCACCTTCAGTTATATACTCAAGAAAAATGTTTCATTAGTGCAGAATTAGAATAAGCACCTTATTTCATCACTTGCTTGGTGAGATAGGTCTTGCATAATTTGCCACTAGAAGGGTGGCACCAATGGCCAGATGGTGGAAGGATTGTCTCCAGTAGCTGGGCTTCCCAGAGGAAAGGTATGCATGAAATTAGAAAGCAGTTCAGTGCAAGCATTTAAAAGTAAACATTAACATAGTTTACTTGGTAGTGGAATGGCTCGGTAGTTGCAGAGTAGCCACAGCATAGGGGACCTCCAAGCAGCTAAACCTGCTTGAGCATCAGTGTACTGCACACATGATTGTTGCAAACTCCTGCTGCTATGTGTGGTGGCTTAAAATGAGTTTTGCATGGGTCTGGGCAAAGCTGCAGTCACAGGAGTGACTGCACTGTACGTACAGTGCAGCTCTACTAGTCATATGCTTTGCAAAGGCTGATGTCAACCTGATCTATAGAGAAGGGAGCTGCCCGTCATTATCCATCTGCATGACTAGAAGTTCATGCCTGTGACAGACTTGGCAGTGCCCATAGTGGAGCTTGCAGATATATTTTGTTTTGTGTGTGTGTGCGCGCGCGCGCATGTGTGTGTCTTGTTCAGACATGGGGAGTTGCTACGATGGTGAATCATTGACTAGAAAAACCTACAAATACCTGCCCACTATTCTTGTTCCTGTTCTACCCTTCTGTAAATTAGTGTATTTTCAGATTTGTATTTGATGTTTATTGGATAATAATATTCCAAAGAAAATTACACGAAAGTGAGATTGTTTCCCAGGGTAGCCTTTTGTTTAATTCAAACATAGAATCATTTTATTTCCCCCTTTTCAGGGTTAGCATTCTGGGAGGCTAAAAAGGACAGCTAAGCTCATGAAAACTGATACAAAGGTCAATTTATCTCTTTCCTCCCCACTGAGTCCTTCATGTAATTAAATGTGCAATCCTTGAACATTGCCTTAGTTGCTACTCTTTTTTTTTGTCATCTTGATTAAACATGACAACTGATCGATGGGAGAGTAAAAACAGGCCATTAAAAATAGGTACAAACTTAAGCCAAGTATTCAGTTCCACTAAGGAGGGATAAAGCAAACAAAAATATTCAGAATTTTGCTGAAAATATTGTTAAACTAGCTGTTTATATATTATAGCTCCTGACAATTTAGGTTGGAACCTTTAAATGATAGTCTGCTTAATTGAATGGATCTAGGTGTGATGTATATAGAGTATGGAATAGGGTGGTTTAACTGGGTGACTTTTTCTTTTTTTATCCTTTATTTTTTATTTTAAAGCTGGGAACCTTATAATAATCAAAGAGTGTGTGAAATTTTCTACTGGCAACCAGAATAGCCCAAGTTCTTATGAGTCACACAAACAAACTATGGAGGAAATATAAACTTTCAATTCCCCTGTATTTTAACTACAGTGAAGAAAAGGTTAGGGCCTGTGTAGGTGAGTGATGATTATGCACCTGGATGTCTCTAGCTTCCTGCACTGTCATCTCCAGCCATGCAGAACTGCAGGTGGCCTATTAGTTTGATCTAACAAAATATTCGTTATGGTACCAAGAATTGCACATTTGGTCATTATTTTGCCTGCTTTAATGTAACAGGTGCTTGGAACGTACATCTTTGCAGGTGATACACAAAGTGAAAAAATCCAGCATTCTTGATAGTGAAATTTAAGTATTTCTACTTTGTTCTGCCTTTTTTTTCAACTCTATCTGCAACAAATTTGTCACTAAGTGAGAATATTATTTCTTCCTTTCTTAATTTACCTATCACCTTCTCTGATCTGTGTTTGCAGTTCATACAAGGAAATGCCTTAAGGTGACCGTAATCAATAATGTCAAATATCGACCTACCATTCACATTACCATTCACAGAATGGTGAAATAGTTATTGTCTGTTTCAAGAAGTATGACTGTTGAGGGGAGAAAACGATACTCCAGTTCTCTTATCCTCCCGTCTTGAGATACATGTGAAGGCAGAAATTTCTGAAGAACCTGGATGAGGAAAGGAGAGAAAGGGAGAGATGAAAAAAAGTTCTCTAGATAGACCCTCAAATTTGAGGTGATTGACTTGTGCTCTTGTGCATCAAGAGCTCTGTATTTGGACATGCAAACAGCCCTAGGGATACCTGTGGTATTAGTCTGTCCTGAACTCAACTGATGCTGCTGTATAGTTTCATTGTTTTGAAGATTACATAAGGTGTTTTCTGATTTATAAATCCTTTGTTTTCTGTCCCATTCATGTAACATTTTGGTTGAAGGGGCATCTTGGAAGTCAGTATTTTTCATCATTGAGTTATCCTGGCCTTCTCTTTTGTTTACTTTGTTCTTCTCATGATGCTTTCTCAGTGCTGTATTGAAGTATTATTCATACCACATTCAGGATTTTGTCCCCTGGAAAATGCTAGTCATAGAAACCTATTCAAGTGAATGAATTGACTGGTGGTTGCAAAGCTGTTGCCTACTAAGGCCGTGGTGCTGGACAAATGGATTCCTCTTAGTTATCCTCTAAACTGGTCATAAAGTAAAAGCACTTAAAAGTATACAGAAAATTTTAAGCAGATAGAATTTCTCCTTTCTTCTAGTCTGCCGTGATTATCGGTTCTGTGGGAGCAAAGGAGTTTTATTCTCACTTCTTCTTCCTCCCCTTTACCTCTTTAATCAGGGTTTGCATATTACTCTGTCACATGTGCTTGTGGTTACTCTTATAGATTTGGTGTGAATTTGTTTGCATAATGGGATAAGAGACTCCTGTTGTGGCTTTCCTATCTCAGCCTTATTATTTATAGATACAGCAAGTTTGAAAGGATAAATGTTAACATGGCCTCCTTGCATCTCATGTCCATTGCAGTTAGCTTGGTTACTGTGTTTCCATCAATCTGACCTGCTGAAGATACAAGATCAGGCTTATGTTTTGTTAACTATTTGGGACAGGCATGGTTAAAAAAAGAAAAAAAAGGTAATATGTATTAGACACTTTAATTCCTGTTCATATTCCTGTTCCAGCACAAAATGTCATTAAATTGTGATAGTGATTACACATAATGACTACTTGATACTTTGATTTTGCTCAAAAGATTTCTTTTATCTCATCATTATTTACACTTTAAACTCTGCTTCAGAATCTACATCGCTGTCAATTTATATAATGTAGATACTTAATTAGCACTGATTAGAAGCAAGTGTGTGTGGGGGAAACGCTATTTTGCCACATACAGTCATTTTATTAATTCTTAAATATTATGATTTAATGTGACTGGTGAATGAATGAAACGATGTATTTGCGTCTTCCTAGGGCTAGCTTGGTTGCACCAGTTTGAATGCAGGCCATGAAGCTGATGGGTAAAATGTACATGCTGTGGTTGGGAGCTTTCTGGAAACCTTCCAGTACCTGAAAGGGGCCTACAAGAAAGCTGCGGAGGGACTGTTTGCAAAGGGTTATAGTGACAGGATGAGGGACAACAGGTATAAACTGGAGAAGTGCAGATTTAGACTAGATATTAGGAAGAATTTCTTCACACTGAGAGTGGTCAGGCACTGACACATGTTGCCCAGGGAAGCTGTGGCTGCCCCATCCCTGGAGGTGTTCAAGGCCAGGTTGGATGGGACCTTGGAGAGCCTGGGCTGGTGGAAGGTGTGGCAGGGGTTTAGACCTAGATAATCTTTAAGGTCCCTTCCAACGCAAACTATTCTCTGACTGTATGATTGTAAGGTGCTTACTTGCTGCTTTTGTCCTGGTCTGGTATAGGAGGTAGGAGCTGGAGCTGTAACTTTACAAATGTCAGCATCACAAGAAACAGTAGAAAAAGGCTTACTGGAAATAGACTGCTTTAATAACAAGCTGAACAGTATGACCTGTCTAATTAGCCTTTTCTTTTGTAGGCTCTTGCATCATCTACTCAGCCTCAATGACTGAACTGATTAAAAAAATGGTGTTGGAAGGAAAGAGTAAGATTTATGAGAGGAAAGGGAGATTTCTCAGGGTAGTTTGGGGCACTGCATAAACTAAGACAGGACACGGAAGTTTGAGATGATTTGAAACGTCAAGATAGGGGAGTTGACAAGTGTGGAAGAACACATGATTGGTTAGAACTTATTTTCCAGGGCTAAAATGTTGAAGAACATCTATGTTCAGACCTTCAGTCTTAGGCAAATGGTGATGAACTCAATATAAAAAATACTGAATTTGGAAAATTCCAAAATAACCGAAGTATTTACAAATGGACATTTGGGACAAAACAGCTAAACCCCTAAGGAACTGATCCTCAAAAAGTAATGTAAAATAACACTTAAAACATCTAAAAGGGCTGTACATTAGATGTGCTCTTTTCTGTACAACTCATCTGAACAAGGTCAAGCAGGAGAGTACACAGAGGTATGAGGACTATCCTTAACAATACGTATGTTGTGTGCCAACATGGAGGAAAAATATTATTAAACCTACTAAGTGAAATGCCTCTTCACAATGAGGCAGACCAAACCAGATTTTGAGTAGTTCACCTTACGCATAAAAAATGAAGTAAACCTGATAAAGGAGCAAAGGAAATATTTAGGGAGATAACATTGTTGCAGAAAAGCCACATGAATTCTTTGCGCTGACCTCCCTGACTTTCTTGGTTGTGATACTCTCACAAGCAGAGAAGTTTTAAGGTTGGAGTCGTTAGTGTCTGGTTGGTCTGTAGTCCCAGATATAGTGTACAGAAGATCCAAAATTAGACATGTGAGACCTACTGCACGAGTTCCATGACCAGTCTGCACTGGCAGTTCTCAGGATCTAAAATGCCTGCAAATAGGTAGCTTTCACAGGAACAGTTTTTCAGTCCATTGCCAGGATGAGTTTGCTAGGTTTTACTGCAGAGCTTAACTAAAAAACCTAACTGTGCTCTGCACCTTGTGTCTCAAGGGCAGTGGGCCAACTTTCTTACTATCTGGAAGGGAGTTCTAAGGAATGATCCAAAACTGCATTGTAAGTGGAAGAAATTCTAGAAGGAACTAATCCATTGAATGCCAATGAATCATCACCCACAGATGACATTGCTTCAAGAGTTATAAGTAAAAAAAATAAATAAATAGCTGGATAAATGGTCACTGCTGTAGCTTTTTGCTTAAATTGACTTAGAATTGCTTTTTATTTTTTTTGTACTTAATGTCAGGGGTGGTTGTTGTTTTAAAGGATGAAAATAGAAAGCTGTAGTCTGGCAGGTCTTAAGAAAGAACAAAGTTTTTAGTGCACATAGATAAATGCAGTGTACTGGTGAAAGAAGTCTGACACAGCCTTACCAAAGGAAAACCATGCCTTGAAAATTATTACTTTTTTTTTTGATGGAGTTGAAGCAAATGGGCAAGGAGAATGTAGTCAGTATAACATAACTACATCTTTAAAAAGAATTCGTTGAATTGTCATATATAGTAGTAAGAAAGAAGGATGCCATGGCGTAAGATAGGTCCTCATGTAAATTAATGATAGGCCAGAAAGTAGGAAATCTATAATTGATTTTTATGCTAGAGAAGGAAAACACTGAGATCTTTGCTGGTTTGTTGTTTGTTCAACATATGCAGAAAGGAAAAAAACCTCCTTTGGAGTAACATGAAGCNGACAGCTGTTGACCAGCACCCCCAGGTCCTTGTCTGCCAGACAGCTTTCCAGCCACTATTCTCCAGCCCTGCAACACTGCATGGGGTTGTTGTGAGCAAACTGCAGGATCTGGCACTTAGCCTTGTTGAACCTCATACAACTGGCCTTGGTCCATTGATCTAGTCTTTCCAGATCTCTCTGAAGAAACTACTTACCATCAAGTAGATGAACACTCCCACCCAACTGGTGTCATCTGCAAACTTACTGAGGGAGCACATGATCCTCTCGTTCAAATCATGGGGAATAAAATGGCAATGGGGATGGAAATGAGTGCAGAACTCAGAAATTGCCTTTTCAAACAGAAAAGTTAGTTGTGCAGGACTTTAAGTTAGCTGTCACCACTAGGAAAGGATTGTGACAGACTCTTCCCTAAGCATCCTTTATCAGCCACTGTTGGAGCAGAGATGATAGGTGTATGGTCATATGGTATAAGGTCCTGTTCTACTGTTATGCAAAAAATTGCATTTTTTTTTAAAGAAACCGAACACATAAGAATTGTTTTTCTTTCACTGAGATATATATTGTAGAACATTGTAATTCTGCTGCCAAAAATTATAACAAAATAAATGAGTCCATGCAACTATTCTTAAGTCATGTTTTTTTTGTTAAGTATTCTACTAGGGAAGCTGGAAAGAAAGGATTTGTTTATACTTAACTTACAGTGTTTTAGTGAGAGATACATATTGGTGCTACTTCTGTAGTGTAAGTTTTAAACAACATTTCTCTTGGATCAGTGCTTACTATATGTCACTGATGTTACTTACTGATCATTTGGATACATTTATCAGAGTTTCCCTGAGTTTCTTCTTCTTAAGGCCTTTCTTTCTCCAGCAAAACCCAGCTTCCTGAGGTTTTACCTGTTATGAAGTAAAAGAAATGTAATGAATTCTATTTTGAAATGCCGCTATTTTCTGTGCATGCTGTTTTGTATAAATTACATAGCAAACCCATGAGAGAGTTCTTGACTGGAGTTGTTCAGGCACTGAGGATTCCTTAAGTTAGACTTGGGTTTTTTTAAGAAACAAGATTTAATCCTAAAAAACTTGTTTCAGATCTGCCTTTTTTTTTGATAGGTAGAGTGAATATCTGGTTTTGGTGGTGGTGTTGTTAAGATTGCAGTAATTTGTCATGGCTGTAATCTTCTACAGCAGCAGTGATGAGCAACAGTACAATTTGCTTCCTTTTCATTTAGTGAGATCTAAACAAAAGTGCATCACGGTGATCTCAGAAGCAGTTTAGAAAAAATGTGAGCAATAACCAAGCATTTAAGATGCTTCTTCCTTCATTATGCCTTGTTATGTTGTAGTGTTTGAGCTACGTAGTGCCTACATAAGTACTAGTTTTATTTTGATGCTTACTAGCGCCAAATAACTTTAGGAAACTTTAAGCAATTTCATTATTGAAATAGTAAGTGTAACACGTAACTTATGTTTGCTTTGCAGAAGTGAGACTATCTGCTTAGATCTATTGGTATTGGCTGTTTGTGCTGGCCAGAAGTAATTTTTATGTGGTTTTTGTGTGGCTTTTTTTTTTTCCCCCCTCCCTCTTTTTTTTTTTAACTCAGCATTACTTCAGAGACATCCTTCGAGCAAGACGGAGGACTGTGCCCCCTGCACTCTATGTTTCTCTGCTGGTGCTGTGTGTGGTGCATGGGGAAGGGTTGTTCTTGTTTCTTCAGTTGAAATGTAGCTGTGACTCAGCCCAAGCCAACATCATCTAATATGACAGGCAAATTGTCAGAAAGAATACAGTCAAATTGAGAACTTGTCCCCATGGGTAGAAAAATCTAGCATAGTTGCAAAGTAGCATTAGCGCAGCAAAATGCTTAAGGTGTGCTGCATGTTCTGTAGTAGTTTCAAAATGTACAGCAGGCTGGGAAATTGAAATGCCAAGTGATCATGCTTTTGAACGGGGTTCTAATCTAGGCAAGGGTTTGCTCTGCAGAGCCATTTCTAGAGTCCAGGCATTTGCTCTCTTCAGAGTCATTCACAAGGTATTATCTTGCCTGTGACTCAGGATATTTTTTTTTTCCCCTACGTTTTCAGGTTCCCAAACTTGTTCTGTTTCTCTAGACTTGTGGAATATGGACTCTTTCTTGGTTTAATCACTTGCAGTTAAGCTGGAGGTTAAAGGGAAAGAGTCATGGAGGGGAGGTGGGAGCAGTAAACTTGTGCTTCCTGAATGGAAATGCTCCTATACCACAGTATTATATGAGTGATGCAAATGATGCACCACACTAATGTTACATTTTGCCTTTGATGTGCTAGTTGTGATGGTGGTACTTTAGGACCATTAAAATTAGAGGTTTTATAACATTTCCTAATTAGGAAATACAGTAGAGTTTAGTACTACTAGTTTCTTTAGTAATGTCTGGGAGAACTGTTTTTGAGGCAGCACTGAAGAGCTTGCTCTGCTTATCCTTTTGCTCTGCCATTCCCATGGCCTTAGTGGGCAGATTTTGCATTTTCCCCTGGCAGGGACTAACAAGTGAGCAAGATAGTGTCTGTATTAGAAATAGTGTACCGTCAAAGCTTTGACCTAATTCTTTCTGCATTTTCTTTTAATGCCAAAGTACTTAGCAATGTTTTTGTGTGACTTCTTACAGTAAAACCTTGTGCTTCATCTGTTGATGCCTGTTAGCATGTGTTTCAAATTCTTAAGCTTGTTCTTACTGGATGAGCTCACTGATGATGTCTGAGTAGAAGCTGTGCAGGCTCAGCTGTGTACTAGACATCCGTTCTTATCTTCCTTCTAGGGCAATATTTTTCTCCCAATGCCAAGTTCTTTCAAGAAGAACATACTTTTTTCTCCAAGTATGAGCATGGAGAGGTAGTGGGATACAGCTAGGCACCATCCAACTCTTTTTTCCCTTTGTTTTCCTTCTCCTTTCTCTCCTCGCACTGTTTTGGAATAGAGCTTTCTGTGATACTTGCTCAACTCTGCTTTGGATATACAGAAAATTTTAAAAGGATCAACTTTCAGGCATGATAACGAAGTATACTTCTAGGCTGTAGAAACAGGAGCTCACTGAGCTTGTAGTTGCTACTACTGAAAGCTCCTGAAGGCTTCATGAGGGCACAAGAGGAATTATCTGACTTAGATTTTGTGGGCTACTTTTGAGGCTACCTAATAATAACTGTGATGTGGAATAATGGAGCTGAGAGGTTGGGCTTTACAAATCTCTTGACATTTTGGGTTTTTTTTTCTTCTCTAGTTTCCTGTAGTTTAGTGGGTTAGAAGGCTTGCTTGGTCTGCTGGAGACTAACTCTGGCAGTACGGCCTACTCACTCACCACAAGCGTTGGTCTTCCACCTGAAAAATAAGAGAGTAAGAACCCATCCCAGAAGGGTGTTCTAGCTGTTTTCAGGATACAGATGAAAGAACTTGCAGGCTTTGATTCATATATGTGTAAGAACATTCACCTAGGGTGTGGGAAAGATGACAGAGAACTGACCATACTCTAGGACTCAATGTATCTGACTGTTCTGGTCTAAAATACACCCTCAATATAGTTTTGTGAAGCATCTTGGCACTTAATTCCTCTTACTGAAAATGATAGCTATTTTACTTTCTTTTTTTTTTTTTTTTTTTTTAATTTTGATTCTTTCCTGCACGGATCAAATGAGGAGTATGCTAGCCTTTATTGTTCTTTAGCTGTACAACTCTGTTTTCCTACTTGAATGTGATGTAGATGGCCAGCAGGATTTTAAAAGAAAGCACCTGGTCAGCTGCAGCATCTGCAGACAAGTCCCAGACTGAAAGCTGTTAGATCTCAGCCAATGAATCCTTGTAAGTAATGACTCTGTATGTGGAAAAAGTGATCATTTTTTAAATCAATCAAAAACTGTAGAAATATTGATTAATTCAGTTTTTCAAAACTCTGTGGCACAACTGCTTATCTTTATTTTTCTTACTCATAAAATATTTTTGTGAGTTAAAAACAAATCCAAGGCTCTTGTGTCTGGTTGCTTTTGGTGTTATTCCAGTGAGTTCTTTATTAAAGGAATGAATGGAGTTGAGGTTATGCATTGTCTCTTGTTTCAAGAAGAAAAGATGCACATTCTTTTGTCCCCAAGTTGACAATTAATTCTTGTCATCTTTTTTCAGTTTCTCTCTATTCAGTTTATTAAGGGAAAAGAACTTTACCTACACATCTGACTTTGGTAGTTTGTAACCTGAACTGAAATGCTTATCCTACATAAATATCTACCTTTTCATTCAATTCATTATTGAACAAACAATTAAAAGTAAGAACTTAAATCACTAGCAGATTATTTCTATTTAGCTAACTAAGAGACTCCTATCATTTGCATCTGTTGCATTTGCCACTCAGCATTTGTCTGTGCACTCCATTCTTTACAGTGCGCTCCATCTAAACCCACACTTGTCCCCCTTCCAGAGATGCAAATCATTTGCGAGTTCTGCTTCTTTTTATGGTTTCACCCAAGGACCTTTTCTTTTAATTGTGGAATTCTGCTTTGATTTAATGGAAATTTCTGTCCTGTGAGAATGATAATGAAACAATGCATGCTTTTTTTGGTAGTGATCATATTTTGTAGGCAAAACCAATTGTGTACTAAATTATCCTCATTAGCGATTCTGATTTTGAAACTTGTTCAAAATGAATCTCTTTGGAATAAAAGGTTGGGCACTAGCACATTTAATCAGAGTAGCAATTGAAAAAGCATANAGTGATCATTTTTTAAATCAATCAAAAACTGTAGAAATATTGATTAATTCAGTTTTTCAAAACTCTGTGGCACAACTGCTTATCTTTATTTTTCTTACTCATAAAATATTTTTGTGAGTTAAAAACAAATCCAAGGCTCTTGTGTCTGGTTGCTTTTGGTGTTATTCCAGTGAGTTCTTTATTAAAGGAATGAATGGAGTTGAGGTTATGCATTGTCTCTTGTTTCAAGAAGAAAAGATGCACATTCTTTTGTCCCCAAGTTGACAATTAATTCTTGTCATCTTTTTTCAGTTTCTCTCTATTCAGTTTATTAAGGGAAAAGAACTTTACCTACACATCTGACTTTGGTAGTTTGTAGCCTGAACTGAAATGCTTATCCTACATAAATATCTACCTTTTCATTCAATTCATTATTGAACAAACAATTAAAAGTAAGAAATTAAATCACTAGCAGATTATGTCTATTTAGCTAACTAAGAGACTCCTATCATTTGCATCTGTTGCATTTGCCACTCAGCATTTGTCTGTGCACTCCATTCTTTACAGTGCGCTCCATCTAAACCCACACTTGTCCCCCTTCCAGAGATGCAAATCATTTGCGAGTTCTGCTTCTTTTTATGGTTTCACCCAAGGACCTTTTCTTTTAATTGTGGAATTCTGCTTTGATTTAATGGAAATTTCTGTCCTGTGAGAATGATAATGAAACAATGCATGCTTTTTTTGGTAGTGATCATATTTTGTAGGCAAAACCAATTGTGTACTAAATTATCCTCATTAGCGATTCTGATTTTGAAACTTGTTCAAAATGAATCTCTTTGGAATAAAAGGTTGGGCACTAGCACATTTAATCAGAGTAGCAATTGAAAAAGCATAATTTATTTTTTTTGTTCTTTTTGGTGGACATGTAATTTTATACTGTTTGGCCCTGAAATATTGGCTACCATTACAGAACACACTACATGGGCAACATTTCTACATTAGGAAATTATATATTGTGAAAAGAATGTGGGCTTTCTGAATGATACCAATTACATTAAAACAGTGCAAAACCTAACCAACTGATCTCTGCTTGCTGTTGACTACGTTTGATGTTTTTCCCATTACTTTCTATTGCAGAAACAATCATAACATTTCACAGGACTGCTTCAACGTCAAAAAACCAAGTAGTCAAGAAATGTTTTTTCTTCAAATTTTTATTTTACTTTATCTTAAGTTTCTGGGATGACCACTTTAAGTAGGCACCTGCTAGACTGAAGTTATTCGCTAACTGAATTTCTTCCTGCAGGGCAATTCTGGAATGTTGCATTTTGCAAATTAACACTCTCCTGATTCCCTCAGAGCTTTTATTTATACTAGAAAGACATAAATAACTAATAATGGACCATTCCTGGGCTTCGTCCAGGCTCTCTATGCCAGCTATCTTGTCAAGCATTTCTTACTCCTTTACACCCAACACTCAAGAGGTGAAGCAAGTAGGAGGTCAAGGGGCAGAGAGAAGGCCTCTTCCCACAAATTCCCCTCATCTCCTTATTCCCAGATATCATCATCTTCATCGCCTCTCTCCTGGGCACCTTCTGTGACTATGCCAGCGTGTCAGTTCTGGGATGAATGCCTGGCAGGGAGCAATCAGGATTCATTTTATCATGTGTCTTTATCACCACCTCTGATAGCCACCACAAGGAGAAAGCAAGGAGTGTCTTGCTCAGATTCTGAGATTTGAGGTTTCAGTGTGCCACTCTGAGGGACACTGAGTCCTTGCCCTTCCCCTGCACTGACTGAGGCCCCTGCAGGTGCTGGGGCTCCCTTCAAGACCAGCAGATCAGCCTGTCAAGGATGGCTGGCTGCTCACACATGCAGAGCTCCCTTTTGGACAAATAGGTGTTTTTAAATTGAAAAACTGCTGAAATAGATTCTTCACACTTACTTGTTCACTGTTTAGGAGGCCTCTGTAAGCAGGACCAGAAAAAAAAAATAGTTTTGTCAGAGCAATAGATGCTTCAGCATATAGTTAGATGTATTTTTCTAGGGGAATAAAAGAAGATTTTTCTACCCATTGTTCTTGTGAAGACCTGTGATCTCACTAGTGTAGAGTTATTTTCGTTTTTGTTGGAGATGACAACAGCAGACAAAAAATTGTTTTTTATTTTACTTTTCTCAACAGTTTCCGAGAAAGTAATTGATCAAATAGGTTAAACCGCATGATAGCAAACAAAGATTTTTCCCTTGACTCCATTGTTGACTTGAATTAAAACTGTTGTGAGTGGTGGCATTTAATTGATGCTTTTGCATTTGTTTTTACTAGTGTAGGAGTTTTATATACTCGTTTCTGTGTTAATTTTATTTGAAATCTCAAATCAGCTTGTGTAATTGATTTAATTGTATTTTCTGAGGTGAAATTATTTTGTGTTGGTTTTAGCAGTCTCTCATTATTTTTTGTTTATAGTTGCTTCTTTTCTTCATTCCTTCAGTTCTTTTAGTAAGACTTACTTTGCAATCTGGTCATAGCATCTTTATCCAGTTCTTTTTTTCCTGTTACCTGTTCTTGCCTTCACCTGAAACTTACTTCTTATGTGTTTATGTTTTACCCTCTCTCCCTTCGAATAGTGAGGAATATTCAATCCTTATTATTTTAGAGGGTCATATGAAACGCTTGTCTGGAGTAAGAATCAAAACCAAAATCATAAAAGGGCATTCATTTTATCCTTACTCTAACAAATTTATAATATTTGTCAACCTTATATGTTAGTCCTTAGATAAAACCCCTAGAGGGAGACATGATCACAGACGGATTACTGTAATGCCTCATCACTCTGATCTTTTCACAATAGCTGAAGTAATTTCTCTAGGTCACTTTGCATAGCCTGTTATTTGATAATTGAGTAGTGATAAAAATTATTTGTAGGTGTCTAATCATTTTTTTCTTTCTTTAAAATAAGGGCCTTTTAAAATTTGACAAGTGGAGATGTGTTGTATTAAAGGAGAAAAGGCCTGTATTGCTTTTTTTTTCCCTTTCTGTTTTAAAAATCTCAGTCATTATGATACATTACATAATTTCAGAAAAAACATTCATCCAAAATAGTCAAATAGCTCACTAGCATTGCACCCCACCACCTACCCTGACTATATTTCTCTGTGTTCTGCACGGAGTAATCTGCATATTTGTGATTGCATTTGTAATGCTTCTGCTGCTGTTTGAAAGGCACAGCAATGCATTCTGAAATGTTTCATTTATCAGTTCTCTGAGTGTATTAAAAAAATATTACCCCAACACACTATATAGTTTGGATGTCGACAGGGTAATTGACCTTTAATATGATCCTGTTAATCCATTTACCTTAAACATAATTTATTGTTTAGATGTCTTCAACCGTTTTCTTACAAATGTTTCTGTTTAGGGTTTTTTGATCACTTTTCAAATGAATTCCATTAAATTGTCTTAGGAAATATTTGTCTTTTAACTCACAGTGAATAATCAATATTTTATTTTCCTCTAATAATGAAGATTTCAATATTTTTCACTGAATATTGAAAATGTGAAAATGAGGTTTAAATTCTGTTCTTTAAGTTTCTTAATGGCTTCGTTGTATTTAGGGCCTAGAATTTCACTGAGAAGTTCAACCTCTAAAAAACAAATACAAATTATAATAATACCAAGTGGGATATTCTCCTGTAGATGTGCCTCTTTTTTTCTTAGCCTTAAATAAAACAAGATGCAAAGACATTCAGAGGAAGGGTAAACTCCACCTAACAGCTGTATCTTTAAGGGTATGATCAAGGTGATGTTTTCTTGCCTGCTTCATACTCTGATTTCAGGCCAGTGAAAAAGGAGCTGTCTTGTTAATCTCATGAGATGTGGGATCCTGAGGGGTTCCTATAAAAATCACTCTGAGTATTAGCATCCTTCTGACTTCCAACTGACCAGTCAGCTTTTTATTCATTTTCTTTCCATTTTGGCAGATAATCTCTCTTTTTCTGACTCTCTTCTTGCCCCTCCCTCCCCATCCTTGTCTGTTCTGCTGTGGTTCTACAGTTGTTTCTTACGTACCACATCCCCCACCAAACCAAAACCAAACCATAAAAACACCCTTGTTTTTAAATTTTCTGAAACCTGAGATATATTAAGGAATTGTTGTTGTGAAGACTGGCAAAGGATGTGATGCTTTCAGGCTACTGCATGTGCCAGATGGACTGGGCTCACAGTAGAAGGATCTGTAACTGCAGACAACAAATAGCTACCCAGACACCAAAATTACTGGGGCAGCTATGGTGGCCTTCTCTAGTTAACTGAGGTCTTCAGGAAGGAGGGAGAGTTGTCCTAATCTCTCTGTAACTGTTGGAGGTGAAGGACCAAGTGAAATGAGTGATTTCCCTGCCAAAGTGGGGTCTAAACTGCCTGTAGGCTGTGTTTGTCATGGCATGTTAGCTGTGCAGAAGGCTCAAAAAAGCAGTTCTTCTAACCTGGACAAAATGAATGGGGTTTCTCAGGAAAGGGAATCCTCCAGAAGACACACCATCTTTTGATTTTTTTTTTCCTTAAGCTTTGGTTAGATCTTGATGCATTGATGAGACTACCTGTATTCCTAGTCCCTTAATTGCTGAATGGACTATGTCTCATCCTTCTTTGCACCTACAAAGTGGCTGAGAAGATGCTTGCAGCAAACATTCCCAACCGTGAGCTTTTGCTGTAGTGTGTTGTCCCATTGTGGTACAAAGTGTCTAGTGTTCCAAGCACAGACTGCAAGAGTCAGCACTAGAAAGTAGCTTTCTGGAGAAGGAGTATTCTTGGATCACTGACTTCTGACAGAGGCAAAGTTTAGACTTTATTCTGTAGTGTCCTTTTTTATTTTTATTTGTTTATTATACTTCTTGGGTTTGCTTCTAGGTTTCTTGTGTTGACACTGGTGGTATTTAACAGTATTTTAATTCTTAGATTTCCATGTGACATCTTACACAATCTATTAAATCTAAAGAAAAATATTTGATTGTTTCCCAGTTCATCAATCATAACATCACTGAGTAAAAAAGTAGAGAAAATACTAATGTCCAGGGCTGTGGCACACATGATGTTCTACTGTAAGACAGTTAAGGCTCTTGTTATAAACCTCCTGTAGTGCAGGAGAGCTGTCAGTTGCTTAATTACATATTTTATCTTTTCTACTTTGATTTTTATTTTATGTAAATAATCTCCATGGTCTCACAGCTCCAGACATTCACTTTGATTCATATCTTTTATTTTATCTATATAAAAATTTAATGCTGATTTTGATTAATCAGAGAGATGTGAAGTAATTTTTATTTTGTTTTGGGATTGTTATTAATTTGGGACAAACTTTACTCATGCATAAGCATTACAGGAATAGTATTTAGCCTATGAAAAGGACATGGTAGATAATTTAAACAGAAGTATCAATTACTCGTTCAGAAGTGTTTTATGTTGGGATGTCAATTCCTGAATGGCATTTCAGTTCTGTCCAGAACTGAAAACTGGAGCTTTAAGTGGGAAA
Source organism: Piaya cayana (assembly GCA_013389865.1). Lineage (NCBI taxonomy): Eukaryota > Metazoa > Chordata > Aves > Cuculiformes > Coccyzidae > Piaya > Piaya cayana. The sequence goes on along the minus strand of WAAB01003421.1, from coordinate 201,762 downwards.
TTACAGAATATGGAAAGAGGGCTTTGGAATAATGTGAGGCACAAAAAGCTAGCTGTAAAAATCATAAATATGTTATTTGAACCTCACTGGTTCTCTTTNCCAGCACATCCGCGAGCTCCCTCAATACTCTTGAGTGGATCTCATGTGGCCCCATAGACTTGTGGGTGTCTAGTTGGGCAAGCAAGTCTTTAATTCCTCCTCTTGGATCATGGGAGCTTTGTTCTGCTCCTCAAGCTCCTCGGTATGTACGCACAGGGAACAACTTCCCTTACTATTAAAGACTGAGGCAAAGAAGGCATTAAGTACCTCCTGTGTATTAAGGATCTCCTGTGTACTGATAGTTTCACAGTTTGCTTTTGCATGTCTACTTTCATCTCTTTGTTACAGCTGATGCTGATCCCTCCTGGGCATGAGATCCTATGCAGAGCAAGTCTAAGCCTGACCCAGTATGGTAGTTTAAGTTGGGCATCTTTTCTCTTACATCTTAATGACACTTCCTTCTGCCCTTTAAAAAGGAGGATTATGAAGCATCAGTTTCAGCCGATTTTGCCTTGTGTGATATATAAGAAGGATGTTGAGGCTCTGGAGCGAGTCCAGAGAAGAGCAACAAAGCTGGTGGAGGGGCTCAAGAACAGGCCTTATGAGAAATGACTGAGAGAGCTAGGGTTGTTTAGCCTGGAGAAGAGGAGGCTGAGGGGAGACCTCATTGCTCTCTATAACTACCTGATGGGAGGTTGTGGAGAGGAGGAGCTGGCCTCTTNGGTGATTCTATGCTTCTGTAATGAAGCTTTGACAAATGACACCCTTATAGGCAGAAATATCAGAAATGTTATTTGTAGGCCCTTAAAGACAACCTTCCAAGTACACAGCATAACAAGTTGCGGCGCTTTGGAGACCTGGAGAAAGGAGTGACATACTAGAAGGAAGTAAAGATCACCTCCCAACAAACCAAAACACAAACCCCAGTCTACATCTTCATAACTGGTCTGGTTACATCAACCCAGGGTGACTATACAGTGCTCAGTCTCACTTTCTGTTCCTGACTGTGATTGACTTGGAGCCCCACCGACTAGCTTGTTGTGAGATAAGCCAGTTTACTTGACAGGAGATTTCTCGAGTGCTAAAAGAAATTTTCTATCTGGCTGACATATTCAGCATTTTGCTAGGCACAACGCAGCAGTGCTGTCATTCCTGAAATACAGGAGAAAAGTCCTTGGCTGTTATACTCTGTCAGTTCCCCTTACTACTTCAAGTAGTTGAGTCTAAGGAATTTTGACTAAACTTGCAAAAAAATTAGCAGGAAGGAAGGATGGAAGGATACTTCTTGTGTGAAGACAGTGGCATCTGTTCAACCTGAGGTTCAGGTAGTGTCTTGTGCCTATTGATCTGATAAACTCTCTATGTGCTCCTATAACCATATGTTCAAGAACATAGGTCTTTGCCTAATTGCTGTGAAGTACTTGCAGGTGCTGACTGTCACCTTGTCATTTTAGTTGGGGTGTCCACTGAATGCTGCTGAGGTGTTGGGTTCATAGTAAATATTCTGGAGAAATCTTTCCTTCCCTTGGAATGCTAAGTGATGTCTTCTCCTTGAAAGTGCTGATGTCATCTTTATCTGTGTCAGGTGTACTCAGGTTAAACTGCAAGCCATTTCAGCTCTGGCTTAGAGGCATTGTAGAGGTCCATTCCTGCAGAGCTGGATGTAGGAGCAAACCTGTGCCTGTTTTCTTGGGCCCTTGCAATTTCAGTCATTGTACTGGAGACAAAACGCTTCAAGAGTTGTTTTACAAATAGCATTTAGGCAGTTCGTAGAATCTGACTTCCCCCCCATATATTCTTGTCATTTTTTTTTCTCATGTATTTCTCTTCAGTGTTCTGTATCTATAACTTTAATGAACTTTCACTATCTTTCCTTTCCCTTGCAACTTTTAGTCTAATCATGCTTCTGCTTACTGTAAAATATGGTGTTTAGCTGAACCATATTTTACCATTAAATAACACATAATTACATATCATCTTTGACTTGTCTCAGTTTCAATTAAGTTTTTATATATCACTTGTTCTGTTTTTCAGCTAATTACTTTCTCCCTATGGAACGTTGCAGAGAAATATCTTTTTAATAAAAGATTCTGAAATCCAATTTTTGTTGTTGAATGTCTCAGGGTGGCTTATACATTGCTTTTCACCACGAAACACATCTGGATTGTCAGCATTGTGTATATATGTGTGTATTATACATTGCAATTATTTTCCAGGATTCTTAGTGTCTTTGTGTCTGCCATTAAGATGAATGTGTAGCAGATGCTGTTTTAAAATGAAGTGCTATTGTATCGGCTGATGGATGGAAAGTTTGTCAAAACTAGTGAAAGCTTCTACAGGGGTTACAAGGCAGCTGGAAAAATTCTTTGTTATTTGCTGCTAGTATGAGTCTGTAGTTCAACTGTGCTGCATTTTGATTAGAAAGTTAGATTCTATGGAAATGTCAAACATAGTTCTTGATATTCTCTATTTTTTTATGGCATTTACAATTTGGTTTTCACCTCTTTATTCTCGGCCAGAAAATCTACTGGTTTTACATGAATGTCTGTTAAGAAGCAGTGTAGCATAATAAAAGCTGGTAAATGTGAACTGTAGTTATTACTTCTATGTGAATGTCTTGTAGGCCAATGGAAATTAAAATGCCCTGTTGATAGTTTCACTTGTATTTGTAGAGAATATCTTGTACAGCAGATGAATAATGGCAAATTTGAGGGTTTTTTTTTTAGTTCTCTATTGTGTTACCAACAGTATGATTCTCTGCTTCAAGTACAACTATAATTAGAAATACAATTAAGTAAAAGTGGCACCATCTTATTCAGCCCTGCTTCTTTCTGTACTTAGCCCTATTATGCCTATTTTTGCTTTCCAGATACCCAAATTTCTACTAGGGCTGAGCCAACTAGGAAGAATTTGTTTCTTCTTAGGAACTTTATTCTGCAGTAGCATCTGTCTCATCCATATGCAGGGACTCAGCAGCTCCAGTGCTTGAAATGTCTTCTTTCTAATCTCCACGTGCCTTTCATCCTCTTCCGTGATGCTTCCTGCATGCCAGACTTCTCTCTGTATTGCTTTAGGAGGTTCTCTCTTACAGTTTTCTTTCTAAGGATTCCCTGAGCCAGTTGTATTATTTTTTGAGTTGGTCTGTCCTGATGGTCAGTACCAAGATGATTTTTAGAAGAGAATATCTTCCTACTCTGTATGTCAAGATGTCAAGAGAGAATGGGGGCGGGAAAAGATATTTTATGCTCCAAGCTACGTGAGACTAAGTAGCAGGGGTAGACAAGGCAGTTCCTGACATAGTGTCGGATTGCAAGTTATTTCTACAGGATGATAGCATCCATCTTGTGCAAATGAGGGCTGACCTTGGAATCTGTCTAGTCAATGCTCACTTGGGCCTGGTGCGCTATGGTCATGTTTTCAAAAACTTACCCTTTATCAGACTTACTTTAGAAAAATAACGTCAGAATTTTCCATATTCATGATGCAGTGAAATATGCACATTTCTTTGTGTTAAGCCAAAGAAAAAAAAAGTTTTTCACAAGTGAGAAGCATATGTCAATGTACAGCAAAGTGCTGGTATTGGTGATGTCTCCTAACATTTATTGGAAAACAAAATCATACATAATGCTGATATGCCTTCAGGCAGAGAGGCTTAGGAAGGCATTTTGTATGAAATGTTGAGGAACCTTCAAGCCACCTGGAGCCTTCAGCCTTCTGGGTAGCAACTGAAGTGGTAGAAGTGGTCAGAAGTGTAAGGGCTAAGCTTGTGTTCTGACAAATACTAGCTTTTTTCCATATTACAGAATCTGTGGCTTAAGGTTGGAAGGGGGACTTTAGTCACATGGAACCAAGATTAGTTTATAGGTCTTGCTAAAAACACCTGACCAAATTATATGATGTATTAACTTGTATCTGTGGTAAGTCTTAGTATGTATTTTTATTAAGGAATTTTTATTATGGAATCATGGTGATCTTTTTTTCATTGTTTGCTCAGTTCTTTTTATTACCTATAAATCTTTTTGCCATGGAAAGACTGTAAAACTAAATTTATACATGCTCATAGAAACTACCTGTGTTCCAGGCAGAAATTTAGTTTCTAGAAATTCTGCGCAAGTAGATTACTGCTGAATTTTTGCTGGCCTTACAAAGAGTGCTGCATCAGCAAATGTAAAAGTGATCAGACCTGTTTCAATTTACACTACAGAGAAAGGGATTGCCCGTTTCATTTTTTGATATAAATCACTAAATGTGTTTAATCTGGAGGTATTTTGTTACAAAACAAGAAACATGTTATTAGAGCTTGCTTTAGGATCCAGATGGTTTATCTTGTGGCAAGTAACAGTCAAATTGTTTTATATGTAGCTGAAATTTCCTAGGTTTTCAAAGTCTGTTCTTTTTCTTTTTTTGTCTTGCAGTTTTCAGTGAAGATCTACATGCCAGTCTGTATTTTGTCAATGCATCTTTGCAAGAGGTAGTGTTTGCTAGCACCACAGGGACATTGGTACCCTGCCCAGCAGCAGGGATCCCCCCTGTGACGCTCAGATGGTACCTAGCAACGGGCGAGGAGATCTACGATGTCCCAGGGATCCGCCACGTCCACCCCAATGGCACTCTCCAAATTTTCCCCTTCCCTCCTTCAAGCTTTAATAACTTAATCCATGATAACACTTATTATTGCACAGCTGAAAATCCTTCAGGGAAAATCAGAAGTCAGGATGTTCACATTAAGGCTGGTAAGTATAGTCTTGTTTTGGATTCAAATATGCTTGAGGAGGGAGAAAACTTGGGTGTTTCAGAAAAAAAGAATAGCAGCAGCTGTTCATCAAAGGAGATATGCCAGAAGTGTAACCTCTACACTTTTCACAATATTAAATAAAATACAGGATTCTTCCTCTCCTCTCTGATTTAATTTATTTTGATAGCGAACGCTTAGCTTTCCAAACATCATAATTTGTTGAGCTTCAGTACAAGCATAAGGAAAACTGAACCAGTTATGAAATTATTAATCAGACCATGTTTACTCATTAAAAAAATGAGAGGGAAAAGTATGTAATATTTGGGTTTTGTATAGGGACTGGAAGAGAAGAAGAATGCTTGCTTAATTGCATACCATCTAATTTGCTTGTACTCAGTTGTGCTTTTCTGTGAGAGAGAAATTTGTAAAGATTCACCAACTGATGTTGGTCCATAGGCAATGCTTTCATTTTAAGCTAGAAGGTGCAAATGAGCATAATTGTTTTATGTCTGTTTTATATATTGACTGTGTGCAGACTGGGTCAGCCAGTGTAGAATTAGAGTGGTATCAAAATCAGGCCTTGTGTTACAACACATAAACACATGGTTGCATAGTTTTTGAAGGTTTTGTCTACCCATTTCAATTAATTAAAATATTCAAACAAACAGAAGCTAGTTTGGGAGCAGACTCTGCACAAATGCTAGTCTTTTCTCAGGAAAGAAGTGTCTTTCCTTTGGAGATATGCCTTCACATGAATTACATAGGGAAAACTGAACAGTTAGCAAGCAAATTTTTCTGTGATTCTCCTTTTAAATAAGAAGATGTGTTCTCTTCTTCTTAACAATAAATTAACATTCAGAGATCTGTAGTTTGTAGACATCTAGAAGGCAAGAAAAACCCCACAAATTTCTAGGAAACTCATGTGTTGTTAAAATTTTAGTCTAGAAAAATGTGGGGTTTTTTCCCACAAGAAATGGCTAGTAGCAGGAAGTTCACATGTTGCATATATGTGGAGTTTCTATAACAGTATATTCTGCTCCTGAAAAATACAGTTGTCCATAACAAGTTAAACCCCAAGTTCAACAAGTCCCTTTCCTTCCTATGATCTGATACTGTGTGTCAGGGTTGTCACTGTGCCTGATGGCCGACAGTAGATGTTAGCAAGTATCTAATCCAAAGGCTTTTGTAAATCTCCAATCATGGAAAAATACAATTTTGAGACAATCTTCTTCACGTACCAATAAGTGTATTTTATGTTCAAATGCTAAACCCTGCGATACTCAAATATGAAGTGATAAACTTCATGTGTTTGTGTATTGCTTTCAATTAAATTTCTATTCATGTGAAGTCTGTACACAATTTCAGATTGGCTCTAATTAGCACCATTTATGGGAGGCATTTTTTATCTCTTTTTTTTTCCATCTTCTCCTCCTTCCCGTGCCCTCCAACAGCAGTAGGATTTCCTAAGGATGCAGAAGCCATCAGTGGATCATTTGATCATAACGCAGTTTCACAAAGACTAATAAAACCCCACCTATTCTCACAATCATTATAAGAAAGTCTAAAGCTCATTTAACTGCTTCCCCAGGAACAGGGATAGTGTTACAAATGAGTTCCAGCTCATAGATAGTTCTAATTGTGTTTTTGCATGTAATTTTGCATATGAGGCAACACATTTCCTCAACCCCCCGAAAATTATAGTCCCCACGTCTACATACCCAAACCCAATCCTCTTTCAGACCACGCCTACATATGAGTTAAGGTGCATAACCCTGTTTCAACTTCAAGCTTTCCTTTGCAGTCATGGCAGGGAAAAAAAAATCTTTATAGCAAAGGCTGAAATTCTCATATAAATTCATGACTTGGGGAATTGGGATTTAAAAGAAAAGTCAGCAAGCATTCACGGGAACTGGCAGTACTACTATCTGGAAATAACTGAGATGCCTTTGGAAGTGCAATAATGTAAACTTTTAAGCAAGGAAATTAATAAACCTCTTTCCAGTTTTTGTGCCCCACATATGATTTCTGTGTTTGAGTCTACTGAAGTGTAAACTAGACAGATTTTCAAAATGGCCAACTTTTCTGAAAAAATACAAATACCTTTCACAGTACGTTACAATACTGCTGCTAAACAAGCCTTTTCTGTAAATGATGGTTGGAGCATGAGCATTAGGGAAAAGTCAGCATCATTAAGATGATCTATGTGCCATTCCCTCGAGTGTAGAACAAGATTAGGGGGTTGCTTCATTACAGGGCAGCCAGTGTTGTAAAGTCATTGCATTAAACATGCTTATGATATCAGTTCAGCACTTAAAACAGGGTGAAGAAACTTAACCTTTGATTAAAAAGAAATTATTGATTTAAAAAACCCCAAACAACTAATGTTGTCTTTCTTATTACAGAAAATGGATTTGATTTTTAAAAAGATATTTAATTTATAATTAAATTTATTTACTTTTGGTTGGAGTACCTAACTGCTGTAGTGCCACAACCTTGTTTGGGGTGGCAAACTTCAGTCTTCCTTTTTTGCATTGGTAACACTGGACCTGAAAAGTCAACACTGTTTGCATTTGTGAATACTATAGTTACATTTCAGTACTCTGTCTTTTTTCTTTAGATGCTTTGTAAGTGGAGCTGACATTTAGAGATTCCAGTGTTGCTGGCATATAGAAATACTTTCGTAAACTCTTCAAAGGGTTTACCAACTTTTCAATCAAGATTCTATGTGGTTAAATGCAGTTGGTATGAGTTGGTATATGTTTGTTGGCAAGACATGTAGGCAAGAAATGTCACTGTAATGTGGCAGTGCAGCATTGCTGACTTGGTTATACTGCTACGCTGGGATTGTTCTTCCAAGTAACTTTTACCCTCAGGCATGTACATGCCTCAGATGCATACATCATTTTCTTCCTATTTTCACTGAAACTATTTGTCAATTCAAGATACACAGCTTTGTTTGACACCTCAAGATTTGTAACTCTGTTGACTATGGTGATTTCTGGGTTTGCACCTTACCCTTATGGTCCTGTGGAGAGTCTTTGTTGGTGCTTGGCCTTCCTGTCTTACCCACTTACTCTTTATTTCCTCTGTGCTCTGCCACTTTCTCCATTAACTGCTGCTCACAGGATTTTTCACCTCTCATTCTGCATTGAATTCTTTCAGTGTCAGACTTTTCCTTCTTTCCGTTCTTCTACACAATGCAGCTTCATCTCATCCCAGCAATGTTAGTTCAGCGTGAAGGATTTTTCTAGGTGTTCTTTTTTTTCTCTGTGTCCATTAAACTAATTTTTCCAGATGCTAGCTAAGTCATATCTTGTATCTAACTGCCCCCATGCTGTTTAATACAACTCTGAATCATAATTTCTGTTTTCCTACCATTAACCCAGTTCTTTCTGTGCTGGTTAATTGAATGCACCCCCTACCTTACCTACTACTATTTCTCTGTGTTTCTAGACACCTTGCTTTTTCTCTGGCTGTCACCTCCATTGATTTTTCTCCTTCGGTTCTCACGTCTTTGAAATCCTAAATGACACTGACCTTCTCTTCTACCCTCTGGATGTCTAATTCATGTACAGTACTTGTATGTGCTTTGTACCTTTTGAGGAGACAATTTGTGATGATAGACATGGCATAAGAAACTAGACAAGTAACGGAATATATAATAATATTTACCCATAAAATGGCAGTTCTTACAAAAGTCTTTCTCATTGCACTCAGAATTATGTAGGCAAAGAACACAGAAATACAATGAAATGCAGATTTTGAGGAAATAAAAAGATTTGGGAATGCATTCATGTTAATTTGCAATCAGCCTTGCAAAATTGTATCACTTAGTGAGACAAAAGAATTAACAATCTGAGTAACCTTCTTGGGAGAACTTTGCAAGGCTAACCGAGGAACTGGATGGGATGTGTGATTATGACTTGTCTAATAAAAACTCCTCTATCTTTTCTTTAGTTTTACGGGAACCCTATACAGTCCGTGTGGAGGACCAGAAAGCCATGAGAGGCAATGTAGCAGTGTTCAAGTGCATTATCCCCTCCTCTGTGGAGGCATACATCACTGTTGTCTCATGGGAGAAAGACACAGTCTCGCTTGTCTCAGGTAGGCTGTTACAGCTTTCTTTTCCAATTGACAATGGCAGCTATGGTTCCCGTTTTTAGCTCCCAAATGCCCGATGTTTACTTTGAGTCAATTATAGCTGAATGGTATGTCATCTTTCCAGTAACGTATTTCACATTAGCATTGCTGCATCCCTATGACCGTGTATGACATGAAGGTTTCAGACAGCCCTACTTTTTCTAGCATGCTTGAGGGGGAAATAACATGATTTTCGTTTTATACTAGACATAAAATCAGCTTCCTGGTGCTGTGACAGTGCGTTCATATTTTAACTTTGATAAGGAACCCCTGCATGCCAAAGAAATATGAGTTTCACAAAGGATGTATTCGGTTGTAATTGTTTTTCTGTGGTAATGTTACTCATGGATTAGAAGAAATCCCAAGTCTAAATTTTTTGGGTTATGTTTAAATGAGGTATGTAATCGATATTAATACTTTCATAACATTTTAATCTCATATCTTCATAGATAACACTGGAGGCTTAAGCACACAGTAGATTGTACTGTGAGCCAAACATATTAAAGTGAAACAATCTATTCTAGAGCATTTATATGCATTAATCTATTTACTGACAAAATAAGGAAATGCGAGGCATTATACACTAAGTACAGGGAATTCAAGCAAAGAATATCCAACATTTTAAAGCATAATCAACACAAGAAATTCATAGGGCAAAACATATGTGGGAAAAATATTTTTTAGTATGGTATATATCTAAATTATGTATGACACACAGTGCAGCTGTTTTTGCACATACAAATGATTAACATGTGAAGGAATTTGAAATACTCTATCCCAGGGTAAGAGAATGTAAAAAAATACTACGAGTTGAATGTTGCTGCAGAGTGTATTTAAGAATGTGTTTACATTTATGATACTACAGTGTGTGGAAATGATTTTTGTACCTCTCCTCAATATGTTGGAAATGGCTGTTTCTGTATGAATCATATTATAGATTTTATTTCTGTGTGTGTTTTATTGATAGGGAAGAAAGTGCGGTGTTTCTGCAGACCATCATAGCTGCTATTTTAAGATAATTTCATTCTGGTTAGCCTATATTGATTTTAACCCTGAACTTTTTGGTAGAAAAAATATGTATGCTAAATTTGATCGGGTTTTTTGTTTTGTTTTTTTGTTTTCCCGTTAACGCAGCTTCTGACTGTGGTTTACTAGGCTGCAGTCATTAAAAATCTATTACAAATTTCAGCACTTAAACCCTAGTTTCTAATTATCTCACAAACCCTAATTTCAACAATTGGAAGTCTAAATGAAAATAAAACATAAGTTACTAAAACTGATGCTATTAAAAATCTCAGTTTATTATATTGAATGATATCATAGAAAAGATTTATTTTCAGATATGAAATCACAGGTTAGATTACAGCTTAATGCTAGCTATCATGCAAGGGCAAAAGTGAGGCAGGAAAACAGTGCTCCAGTTGAACTATAATGATTGCAAGATTTGTTTGTTTGCCACTTATACTACTTAATTGCAGCTTAATAGTGAGAGCATTTGAAAACCAGAACACACACATGTTTTGTGAAACAACTGCATTGAATTTTACCTATAATCAATTTTGCAATAATCTAACCATGAACTTGAATGATAGATATCGATCAAGCCTGTCTTCTTAGAATGCCAATGCTGATGAATAGGATGCAAGACATAACATGACTATTGAGCTGTTTTCAACTAACAATCAATATTCTGAGGAAATGCATATGCTTGCTTATATAGCTACTGATAGCATGGGTTTTTTTTTTCTGTGTACTAAACTAGATTGATTGCTGTGCTTCTTTTCTTGACATTTAATATCTGAAAATATTAAATTCTTGTTGGTTTTGTTCTTGCTTATTAATATAACTGATTATTGGTTACTCATTAACACCAGCAAAAATGAGACCTGTCTTGAGGGGAAAACTCCACTGTTAAAGAGCAGGAATCACAGAGGGATGGTTAGTGTGATTTGATGTGGACAAGTCTTTTGTGGGTAAACTATGTAGTGTTTACTTGAAAAGAAAGAAAAAGAAAAGACATAAAAAGAAGAGGAAGAGGAAAAAAGTGAGGTGAACATTTTCACTGAGATGTTATATCTGTTTCAAATAGAAGATGTGATTGGTCCAGCAAGCTTATACCTTACAGAAAGGAATGAAAGACCCCTATGACAGGAAGCAGGGCAGCTTTTCAGTGGTGAAGCTCCACATGCAAGTACTCCAACAGAGAATTTTTTTTTCTTTTCCTGATAGGGTTTAACCACAATGAAATACTTCAGAACACGTGTTTCATATACCTGTCTATCTGTAGTCTCATTCTGATTACCAGGAGCAAGAGATATGTAGATGAACCTTTATTTCAGCTATTGTTACTGTTCTAGATATCAGTTCTCATTTTGTTTAAATTCAACATTTTAAAGAAAAGCAAAGATATATATATAAAAAGCTAGCTTCTTAGAAAAAAGTGAGTGTTTAAGAGGCATATTGCATGATTAAAATGGTGAGATCTTTTTGATCTTCGAACAGTGTACTCTTTTGGACATACCCATTTTTGTCTGTATACTTAGATTTCAGAGAGCACAATGATGTCCATAGTGATTAAAGTATGTTATGATCCCGTTTTTAGAAAGGGTTGTTCTGTTTTCTGACTGCAGTGTTATGTCATGCCTCCTGTTGTTTGTAAACTTGGGAGTTGGAACATGTTAAGACATATTGCTAGAGTGTTTCCAAGGAGTGTCCAGACAGGTCAGACCCCTTGCTTGATAAAGGGGAAGGTGCTGATGTTTGCAGCCAGAAATACTGAATTGAATGAAATTTCCATGTCTGAGAACAGCTGAGAACTGAAAAAGTGTCCATGTCCTTGTTTGTCTGTCAGGTTTTGCTCCTAAAATTTGTCTTTCAATGTGATAGCAAATCTGAGGCCAAAAAGCTTTTTCAGGCTATCCTCTACGGGCCAAGGTAGCAGGAAAAAGATTTTTTTAAAGCAAGGCAAACCCAATTATTTGGATGAATCTGTTATGGAAAAGTAGAAAACCCCAACTTCCAACAATAAATGCACAGAAGTCTTTTCATACTGGAATGATCAATTTTGAATAACAGTTATTAGATGAAGTGTTCATCCATCTCAACTAGATACAGCTACATTACATACTCTTATGATAGACTAGGATAGCAGCAGACCTCTGCAGTTGTCAGTGTGCCTCAAATGTGTAAAATGTATCTTATTTGCCCATCTGTGTCTTGCTAGCAAAAGCAAGCAGACTTTTCAGTGGTGTGTGTCTTGCCTAACAATCTCTGAGATGTTGATAAAATAGAAGGACCAGTGGTAACTCAGAAGTCTTAAGGGGCTCACAAACTGCAGGTTACTGCTCTACCAAGTTCTACACCTGCAGCTTCAGGATCTCCTTTCTGAAGAATTGTATACTGTCAGTTGATTAAAAACTGAGTCTGAAATGAATTTAAATTATAATAAGTAGCATAATGAAGTGCAGTTTTTTCTTTTATCAGTAACTAGCTTTGTGCATTTTAATTAGATGACACTAAACAGAAAAACTTAAATAATCCTAGAAGGTTGTATGACTGATAGCTGTATATTGCTTGCTCAATGGTCAAGTTCCCTTTCCTTCACAAACCATTCCCAAAGAGACATTTGGAATCAGCTTTGTGCTAATTTGTAACTACTGAAAACAACCTAGACTCTGCAGGACCAAAGTGTGTAGCAAAGTATGTTTTTGTAACAACAGCCATAAAACAAGGAGCAATAGTATGGACATGTGCCACAACACAGATTATGCTACTGCTCGTGTTGAGCAGCGACAAGGCAGATGGGAGACTAGTGCTTGACTCGTAGTATTTTTTCTTCATATACTGAGCAGTGAAGCTGGGCTAGAAGGGAAGATAAAGTCAAAATAACTACTGATTTTGCTCTGCATAGGTGGAAGCTAAGAGCAGAGTCCATTCATGTATTAATTAGCCCTGGGGAGAGCAAAGACTGGATATGGTTCCAGGGGAGGCGAGCAGAAAAGGTTTATTAAAAATAAAGGTCAGTATAAGAGATCAGCAGAGACAAGAAAAAGGAGAATGAAGAGCAGATGGAAAGAAAAAGACTGAAGAATTAGATTTGGTCTGGCACTACATACTCTACTTCTGTTATGAATGCCTCCTGTCCTGATGCTGATAATTACGAGGGATTTTGAATTTTTCCATGTATCTGAATAGCTTATTGCCAAGAGCAGGATCATAAATAGGTTCATGCCCTGACCTTTCTGAATTCCCATTTTCCTGTTTAATGACATACCATGTAAGAATCTTTGATTTATACATAGAGAGTGACTGCTTAGAAAAGGTAGAAGAGAAGAGACACAGATAATGACTGTGCACAATGGTATATTTAAATATGCACTGAAAGAATAGCAGGGGAAAGGTACGTGAGCATGAATGGAACACGGTTCCCTGAAGGGCTGTGATTGACGTGCAGGTGACAGCTGAGGAGCCTTCCAGCCAGCATACTTTCCATCGACCAGAAATTAGGCACACTAGACCATGGCTTGAGAAGTGTCACTGATGTACAATGACCTACATTTGATGTAATGAGTTGCATTATTTATTTACACATGATTCTTCAAGTCTTGTCTTTAAAAGACTCAGGGGCTCTTGGATCCCTTTCTGCACAAAGGGCTTTTCTGAACTGCTGTGATTGACAGTGAGCAGTCAGTTTGCCAGTAGTTATCACATGGTGGCATCTAAAATACAGCTCTGCAGTTTTCTTTTGTGCTGGGGTTTAGACGTTACAGCAGCAGTTCAGTTTACACGGAGCCATTGCTGGTTTTTCAGCCATGAGGTTTGTCCTTAGTGCAAAAAGAACAAATCTCTCTCTTTATGGAGAGTGGTCCTATGTGCAGTCTTGTAGTCAGAATTAGATTATTGCTGATGATCACAGGGATTAAGTCCAGCCATTTGATTGAGGCTCTTTCTACTAGAGATGAGCTATGATCTTTCTTGTTTGGGTTTGATGTCAAGACTTAATCATGGTTGCTAACCAGAGAGCATTCAGCAAACACTTGACCTACATCACTGAATGCTATAGACGCAGGACTCTTTCCAGGCCTGGGTGGAGTGTACAGTACTATATTTCTTTTTATGCTTAAATAATAGTAACGTTTATAAAACAAATAGAAAAAAAATTAGTGTAAACTCCCTTACACTAGAAATATGTTAGTGAAATTTAATTCTCCTTTGAAAGTTGTGATAGCACACAGAGAGTAAAGTAGTTAGACGTATACATCTGCTGACTCCCAGACCCTTTGGAAAGCTAACATGAGTAGTACTCACCAATGCTCGGGTCAGGCCGTAGGTTTGGAGTTACTGTAACATGTTTTGTAAGCTTCCTGAAGACGTGTAAAGTGCATTTGCCCATCTTTAAAGAAAATATATTACTTCCTTACTTTATATCTTTCAACAAAGCTATGATCCTAAGGGGATCTAGGCAAAAGAAATTTACTACGATTGAAGAAATGTCTAAGTATCTGTATTTTTCCTGAGAACTCTGATCTTTTAAAGAGCAGAATGTCTTATAATCCTAGGAGATGGTGGTACACTGTGCGAGCATTTTTCACATTATCTTTTGACTCAATGTAAACTGAAGTTGTGACTGAGCAGGGCAATATATTTACAACTGTTAATTGCAGAACCTCTCCTCTGGCTACTCTGAACCTGTACTCCATGTTTCCTTTCTCCTAATTACCCTGGAGTACGTTGATCAGGTGAATTATTCTAAAATTATGGCTGTAGGACTAGTAGGATTTTATGTGAGGATTTCAGCAGTTTCATGGGAGGCAGGTTTTTATAGTGACTCAGAGGGGTGAAGAGGGACAAGCACCCGATTTACGTGTCATAGAATGAGGTTTTGATACCGCAGAGGAATGGGAGCGTCAAGATTGTAGGCAAAAGAGTGGTTTGCTAATCATTTAGTCAGCACAGGGAAGCATGCTTGTGAAACTGAGGTTTTAATGTCAGAGAGACCTTTATTTCCCTGTAGAGGGAAGTTGTGGATCTTCCTTGGTTTGACTGGATGTTTTGGCTGCTTTGAGGGTGTAGAACATGGCTGGCTGTGAGAATTGAAGGAGAAAAATTTGTATGAGTTGGGGTGTCTTGGTGCCTAAAGTGCAGAAAGTCAAAACCTTTTCTGCCTTGCTACATCCAGCAAATTTAATACTAGTATGGTTCACAAATAGCAGCAATGTTTTTGACATTTCATTAGTGCAGTAAGGCTAGGAGAGAAGCATATCATTTTTTTTTTTCCCTTCTGTTTTGGATAGCCCTCCATTTACATCAATTGGAGGGATCCTTTCTGTCAATTCACTTGAAAAACAAACAAAAGCATTCCCCAACAATCCCTTACTCCTTTTTGTTTATTATTTTTTTACCTCAGACCTTTAATTTTTTTTTCAGGCACCCTTCAGAATTCCTCTGTTGAAGAGAGGGAGGTTGTAACTCTGCTTTCTGTATTAGGGCTTGAAAGATTTAGATGGGTTCTTTAATATATGCTTTTTTTCTCTGTCTTTCCTTCTCTGCAACCATGAGTGTGTGTATAGATACAAAAATGTGTCTATAGTTATGTGTGTGTATTTATATGTATGCACTTATCACATCTCTCTGTGGGCCTCAGGGTCTGTTGGACCATGCATAACATTATCCAATCTGATGCCCTAACTTTTCTGTTTTACCACCTTGTTATTCATGTTGCCAGTCATAAAAAGGTTTCTTTCAGCATGATTGAATTCAGTGGCACAGTTAGTCTCTCACTGGAAATATCTGTGTCACATTATTTTCTCTCCAGATGTATTTAAAATTTCTTTTGTTTTCCTAGGGTGAATCCCATTTTCTCATCTGTCCATTTTTTTCAAATACCCTCAGCTCCCATAATATTAATTCCCTCTGGGGTTTGTAAAACCTTCAAATAAATATGGCCTGCATTTTAATTAACTTGATGTTTACTCGATCTTTATTAAAGGTGAAATAAGAGCAGACTGTCTGGTAACCTTCACAGGTGTTCACTCAACGTATTTCCATTTTGTCTTTGCTCTTTGTTTACAATTCTTCAGGCAGTTTTTGTTTCATATATTTTTTTCTTGAATTGAATTTTTGAAGCAATATTTTTAGTGGCTTGTTTAGATATGCAGGTTTCTTGGGTGTCTGGCTTGTAGACAGCAAGACTCATTGCTATCAGATTTGGAATCAAAGAGCTAGGAACAGGAACATACTTGGGTGAATCAGTGTGCTGGTTTTAGGTTTAGTTTTATTATTTATTTCTTTTTCTACTTTTTGAAATAATGATCATAGCATTGTTTTCTTCCTAATAAATCTGCCTTGCTTGTGGCTTGTGATCTTGTCACCTTGCTGAACAGCAGGGGATAAGTAGATGACCATATTAAGCAGTGCATGCTTGGGATTTCCCATCAAGATTCTGTCTAACCTGAGCAGACGGCCAATGAGCTTTGACAGTTTTGATATAAGGGGACAAAAATTGATGTATGAGATTCATTTTAGTGCGTGCCTTACTACCCAGAATGCTTTATACCGTGCAGCTTTTGCATGTGTATATTGTTTAGCTACATGCTGAGAGGGGAAGAATGTCAAAGCTACCACTGTGATTTTTCTTTTTTTTGTTATTTTTAATATATCAGGGAGATACCTACTGATGACATCTGGGAGTAACAGATAGTATTTTCTGGTGCTGTATGTGGTACAAGATAACATTTCAAATAAAACATCATTGGAGAGCTCAGTGCTATTAAGTAGATAAACCTTCAGTTTTTTAGGGCTGTAGATGTTCGTACAGATGCTCAATTGCTTTCTCTTCCATGTTGAGAGTCCGATTTCGATTGAAAGGCTCATTAGAAGAATGACTTGTTGGAAGGAATTGGATGTACCTATCTGGTAGAGCTTTTCATTTGCTGTGACATCAGTGTCATATCTCTCTTCCTTCACCTGTGTTGCTAAAGTGTAAAGGCATATTTTAATAGTATGTGTGCCTTCTCTGTGGAGGAAAGATACAAGGAAGGCCAGGAGATCTTTTATTTAGAATCAAGTGAGGTTTTAAAGCCTGTGATCTGGTAGGCGAGTTCAAACTGTGCTACTGCACTGGGGTGACACAGGCAGATGCTCTGTCCTGCTGCAGAAAGATGGTGAATGGAAAGGCTAAACATTTTTCTTTTTAGTTTTAAACAGTTGCTGTATCAAAAATGCCTTTGGTTTGCTAGAACACGAAACTGCTGAATTTCTGACAAAGTGAGGGTATAGGAGAAGAAAGATTGAACTGTTTATATGTTCTTTCCCACCATCCAAATTGCATTATAATTGCAACTAAAGGCATTTTTTTCATAGAAAATACAACCTACCAGTTCGTTATTCACGTTTGCTTAATTTGAAATAAGCTCTGCATGTTTTTACTGTGCATGTGAACACTGTTCACATTGAATGAGTTGAAATGTTTACTGCAGTCCATGGAAACTGACATGATACCATGCTTTCAGCTGAGGAGGAGTGTGATCCACACAGACCTGTCAACAAAAGCAGGTCAGCAGGATTGAGCAAGAAGAAAAAAAAATCAATAAATCTTTGAATTAATCATGCAGCTGCCAGAGAGAATTATGGGTGCATGAAATGAAAGATGCAGGCATATATCTGTGGCAACTTATTCTTTCCTACCACATTGTGTCCTTTCTTTATCTACGCTGGCAAATTTTCCTTCCCCTACTGGCATCTGAAAAGCTCTGTATTTATTTGAATACCTTCATGGAATACTCACTGTTCATTTTCAAGTAAGTAACTCAATATGGATGACAGGAATCCCTCGTACTTTCCTCTCTCCACACTGCCACTTTTCTCGCTGACTGTTGTGCGTACTCAATATGAATTAATACAGGAATTTCATGTCTGCCTAAAACTAAGATTGCACATCTTGTGCAGTGAGTTGGACTGAAAGCAACTGCTGCTTCGGTGAACAGAGGAGTTAAAAATTCATGCTGGCACTGCTGATGTCTCAGGTGAGCGGCTGTCCTAGTTGAGCCCTTCTGCAGTGGAGTGGCTGGAGGACAAACCCTGACCTGGACAGAGCTAAACTCCCCCAGCCTGGGTCAGATCCTCCTCCCCAGGACTGGCTCTCACCTCTGCCTCATAGGCAGCTCAGGTCAATAAACAGCATTAGTGAGAGGGAGTGTTTCACACCCTGCTTCCCAAAGTTGGACAGCATTCAGGTGCAACCATGGAGAACTAAAAGGGCAGCTCAAGAGGGGGTAATTTGACATTAGGGACATGCTTGAGAGGACTGTGAGGAATTATGAATTGAGAGATGTGTCCTGTGTGTATCTTTGTGATTTCAGCTTTGGGTTTGTACTCTCCCCCTCCTCTAAAGGATTTATCCTTTGTTGCAGAGCCCTGGAGGGATTGTTCTGTATAGCTTCCCCATGCAAAACTTGAGTGTTAAACTGCTGGCCCACTTCAGGGTCTGGTAGTGAGAAAAGATGGTAAAATTAATGGCCCGGCGTCTTTAAATCTTTATTTGCTCTGAAGATGATGCAAAGGTCCCTCCTTTGTGCCCAGCTCAACTCTCCAGCTGCAGAACTTGCACCACAGCAAGGATGTCACCTTGGCTCTCTGCCTGGGATCGAGTCTGGCTCTCTTCCAGTTGGGGAACAGCCCAGTACTGGATGCTCACTTTCACTGCAAATTCAAATTCATTTTCCTCTTTTATCTGTGGTGTTCTTTTCAAAGAGATAGTGATATTATAAAATCCCCAAGAACAATTACCCTGCTACTTGTGGAAGGTCAGGGCAAGCTCTGTTCAGGGATTATGCGTTCCAGCAGGGAAAACAGAGCTGACATACAGCACTCTTGTTTTTCAATTGCATGCCTAGGGAATTTTTTCTTTGTATTTTTTCCCCCCTTCTCCATTAAAACACAGAACCATATTCCTGACAAACTCAGGAATTGCGTTTGGGTTCAGCTGTGGAGCCGATGTTTTAGTTTCTGGACTAACAAAGACAGAAATAGACTAAGATTTTGCAGGGGCATAGAATTTTTTTTTTTTTTTTACTGCTTTCCTTTTGTAAAACATTCTGCCCCACTGTATCTAGTCAGCTACCCTTGTTTAGTAAACCCACGTTTACTAATGTGGCATTATAACAGGCATTATAGATACAAAACCAGCATTTTTTTTTCTGCTATTTTTCTTGCTAGTGATCCTCCAGACAATACCTGCGTGATAATGGTGGAAAACATAGATATCTCTGTTTTTTCAGACTTATTTATTTTGTACCTGTAAGTGTGTTTTGTCTATACTGAGGACTGAGAATCCTTCCATGGACTCCATTTTCTCTTCTGATTTATAACTGATTTTCAAACAATACTGACAAGAAAGGCATTTGTTTAAAAATAAAAGTATTTCTAATATGAAAAAGAAAAACAACACCAACTGAAATGCTAGAATAATAAAACTAATCCTTTAAACATACAGAATAGTATGCAGATGTTTTTTAAAAAATAAAACTGTATAAATATATTCTAATCAAATAAATACTCATTATAGTAAGTGTGCTCTGAAATATTTCTTTAAATTGTTAATAACTGAATTTCACAGGAGTGCAGGACTCTCAACAAGCATAACAGTTTTCACATGTATGTGCAGCATAATTTGAAATATTTTGAGATTATAGTGTATTTACGTGAAATATTTTGCAGTTCATTCTGAATTATAATAAAATACATAAGCAGCTGTGGATATGAAGGGGTTGGTTAGGAAGAAGAAAGTAGTGGGAAAAAACCTCATGAAAACCCAAATACTAACATTGTACTGTATTTAAATGAAGAAGCCTTATGGAAGAATCCAGAAAAATAAGGCCATTGATATCATCTATGTAATTTTTTTTTCTGCTGAAATATTTTTTAACTCATAAATGTGCTGTATATTTTGATTTTTTTTTCTGAAAAGAAATAAACCCTGAATTTTCATGAAAAAAAAATTCAGTTACAACAAGAGAAGCAAAGCTTATCTTCTTTTCAAAGTGGGTGGTTTTGATGTGCTGAAAAGCAATTTCAGGGCTGGGAAACAAAAGTGCATCCATAAATAAGAGGCAGTAGGGTAACGTGTACTGTGTCACAGCATCCATTCAGCACTTGTGTAGCTGCAGTGAGAAAAACAGAACCTCTTTAAATGTCAGTGGCCCAACAAGATTTTGTGAGGTGCTGGATGTGTTTTTTCAAAAGGTGTTTCAGAAAAAGAAGTTATTCACTGGATTTTGCTTTCCTTTTCTTTCATGCGTCTTCTCCTTCCTCACATGAGCTCTATTTATTGATGGTATTTCTTTGCATCCTTATCAACGGTTAATTCATAGCACTTTCTCAAGCTGACTTTTTAAAATGTATCACATACTCTGCATAAAATCAGTGGCACCTTTATTCCTGCCTATTTTGACATCTTTTTCCCTTATGATAAACCCAAAGTCCCTTTCAATTAATTAGAACCATTGTTCTCATTTTACATAAAGGGAAACTGAAAGAACGTAGAGGCTTCAAGATTTCCTCTGTTTCTCATTGACTGCTGCAAACGCTCATGCCGGATCTCCTAAAACATAATCCTTTACTTTGATCTGGGCTTTCTGTGTTTCTGAAGCACTGGAATAGGAAAAGGCATAGATTAAGTGTGAAGGAGGTTTAGGAACTCTTGATAATTTGATGGGAATATTTTTTTATTCTCATCAATAAAACCAGTACTGCATATACTCTGTGCTTCAGATTCTGTTTAAGGAATTCTCATTGCTTTGGACTGGAGCTCCATGTGTGAGGATGTAGAAGCTGCAGCTAAGTGGGAGAAGTGGATTTGGAAAACATTGCTTATAATTGTAGCCAACTAAAGGAAGATGAAGTGTTTTAACTTTGCTGTGTCACTTTCATTTATATTTATTTTCTCACTACATTTGATGACTAATAATAAATTGCTGGTTCCATTATTAGTTGGAGCAGTGTTTTTTTGATACGCTGCTTATTTTCCACTTTCTCTCCATGTAGTCCCCCTTTGTGAAAAGGATAAGAGAATATTTTGAGTTAATTAACATATGTATATTAACGAACTCCTCCATAACATCCAGATAGGATACTTTCTGTCAAACAAAATTGGCAGAGTTCAGAAAAAAAATGTGTGTACTCATTTAACTGCACTACTTATCTGAGATACTCTTCTTAAATAAAATCAATGCTATTTTTGTATTTCTCTAATGGGAACCTATTAAGCTAAGTACACAAGCATTTTTAACCTCAGACACGTCGCAGGGGCAAGTCGGTACTGGATTCAATCCAGTGTATTAATGAGGAGCATTGAAATACATGATCCAGTGTCTGTGCAGCTTTGGTTACTAGATTTGGAAGTGCTTTGTTAAACTGTGATATGCTGAGATTCTAATCTAAAGGATAATTTAAGTCTTTCCCTCTCTAATACACCAACTGGCATTTGCCTACTTGACTTATTATAGGGCATCTTTTGGTGTTTCTGTTCAGAATTCTTGCCTTCGAGAGGTCATAGGTGCCCATTGAAAATAAATTCTGGATTGAAACTTGGTTCCAAATTATGTTAATTTTAATAATGATCAATCTGTTAGGCCATTGAAGATTTGCTGGCTTTCCAATCAATAGGGATGGGAACTGCAAAGCAGTCTAGGAAAGACTAGGTTTTTGAGTGTGCACCATGTGAAGAGAATGGAGCAGGAAACTAGAAGAACATGGGAAGAGAAAATGGTTTAGACTTATTCTGATTTGGGAAGCAGCTTTTTAGAACAAGGAACAGAGAAATTAAGTTCAGAATGGAACAGTAGCAAAGTGTGTAGAAAAGACAAAAGCCAATATACTGCCAGCAAAAATAAAGCAACTTTGTGCTTTCCATAGTGCAATATGTATCTCAGTATTTTTCTATAATGTCACCCTAGAAGCATTGGGAAGATACTGAGGAGAAAGTGATTAGGCCAGGTCTCAGCATAACCAGCTTCCTCTGACACAGCCCATTGTTTCCAAAAGAAATGACAATGTTTCCATTTTAAGTACATCAGAGGAAAGGTCAATGCATGAGTTGGTGGGGACTCAGAGAAGCAGGGGATTGGAGCAGAGTCTTTTTCCATGAAAAAATCTTAATAGAAACTTTCATGTTTATTGTTTCACATTTTCATGCTTTTTATTAAAAAATGTACTTTTTCTCTCCTCTCCCACAGTGTCATTCACCTTTTTTGTTAGCATAAAAGTCTGAATTTAGATAAAGCTAAGGACATTTTAAGAAATTGCATAATGTCTGTTAGAAGAAAAAGTTTGTGAAGGATGGGGAAGATGAAACTGCAGACATGTTCTGTTGCATTCAGCAAATGAAAGCTGGAGGGGCAAGTTTGAACAAAATCATCAAGTTATCCAAATTATCTACTCCTGTGGGTGTGTGCTGCAGCTTGAAGGAGAGACAGTGGGGAACAATGCTGAACAGGAGCTGAGAGGAGATTTCTGTGGATTATTTTTTTTACAGAACTTTGTTAGCTTGGTGCTTGTGCTGTTGCTTGATGGCCTCAGTTTATGCTTTTTGGGTTTAATTATTTGGGAAATTTTGGGCTTTGACACCTATGTTATTTTTACCAGGTAAAGGGATTTCATAGAATCATAGAATAACCAGGTTGGAAGAGACACACTGGATCATCGAGTCCAACCATTCCCATCAAACGCTAAACCATGTCCCTCAGTACCTCGTCCATCCATCCTTTAAACACCTTCAGGGAATGTGATTTAACCACGTCCCTGGGCAACCTGTTCCAGTGCCCAGTGACCCTTTGTGTGAAATTTTTTTTCCTGATGTCAAGCCAGAACCTCCCCAGGCAGAGCTTGAGGCCATTCCCTCTT
>WAAB01003421.1:153488-167855 GCA_013389865.1 Piaya cayana | reverse complement strand
TTTAAGTTACGGGTGGACGGGGTCCTGAGGGACATGGTTTAGTGTTTTGTGGGAGTGGTTGGACTCGATGATCCAGTGGGTCTCTTCCAACCCGGTGATTCTGTGATTCTGTGATTCTGTGAAATTTAAAATATTTCACTTCCAATGGTAAATGTTTTTCTGACTTCTTTCACTTACTTAATCAAAAGTAGTTTGCAAGCTACTAGTATCTAGCTACTCTTCTATGAATTTGAAAATAGTAGTATCTAGTGTGCCTACAGTAGATCCAAAAAAGCTTGGAGGTGCTTCATATTTGAGTATTACTGTTATGTTGTAATGAATACACAACTCATTTACCACAACACTGGCAACTCGGAATTTTGTTTCAGTAAAAGAAGTAAAAGCTGGAACCTCCAGGATGCTGAATATGTCTCTGAACCTCTCAAGTCTTATGCTTGCCATGTCAGAGCAGTCACAGAATCACAGAATCACTAGGTTGGAAAAGACCCACCGGATCATCGAGTCCAACCATTCCTATCAGTCACTAAACCATGTCCCTCAGTCCCTCATCCACCTGTCTTTTAAACACCTCCAGGGAAGGTGTCTCCACCCCTCCCTGGGCAACCTTTTCCAGTGCCCAGTGACCCTTTTTGTGAAAAATATTTTCCTGATGTCAAGCCTGAACCTCCTCAGGCAGAGCTTGAGGCCAGCCCTAGTGCTGCTGTTGACTGAGGGCAGCACTCGGAGACACTGGATGATGACAGATAGTTGGTAGGTAGGAAGGGAGACCTTTCTTCAAACCACGACTCAGCTTTAATACTAGGTACCTAACACCATCTTCCCTTAAAGAAGTTGGCTCAAGTGTATCAGTTGTAGTTTAGATGATTTCAAAAGAAGACCAAATCGTCTTCAAAGCAGACTTTTATGTGAAAGTCTTTGTGTGTCAGGCTGAGCAAGAGTCTCTGAAGAATGCGCAGAAGCATGGATTTGGGCAAAAAGGATTGCAAAACCCAAGGGAGGACAAGGCTCCTGTAAAGAAGATGATGGTGTTTGACTTGAGGTTATCTGGTGAAGAAAGAAAGCTGAAGCAGGAAAATTAGCTCTAAGATTTGGATGAGGGGGTCTAGCTGGATCCTGATCAGAGCAGGTTCAGTTGGGTGCAAAGTGAGAAAGTAGGAGTGTGAGTACCTGGAGTGGGGACAGGAAGAAGGAGAATGCAGCCATGACTGTAAACAATGTGTTTGGAGAGCTATGGGATGAAAAGATCTTTAGATGGAGAGAGCACTGGGTTGTGGAATTTACTAAAATTGTAAGTGGCATGAAGAGGCACAGGTAATTAACTATAACTTTAACAGGTGAGCTTGTCCTGCCACGCAGAGTGGATGGGCAGAGAATGGATGTTTTAGTGCATAAGAAAAATAAAGTTTTTGTTACCTTACCTTCACAAGTTGCCCCTTCTGCCTTGTAGTAGTTGCAGGCAATTAGTGAATTTGTCACTTCTAACTTAAGAGATTCTTGTGTTTGTGTTTGAAATTATAGTGTTGTGGAGTAAGTTATATGACTACGGTAGGATTACCATTGTAAAATAGATACACAAAGGGTAATAATGCAGATGGCCTTAATGCAGGCCTCCTTTTAAAACAAAATGCTGATGCCAAAGCCTATCAGTTCCTTTTGTTTTGATGGAGACAGTGACAAAAAGAAAAAATTGTACAAGTACAGACACTAAGGATTGTGCTTACAAACTGAAATTTGGCATACGTTTCTGACAGTTCCAACATGGAAATTTGTATCTTCAGAAATGTTCATGGAAACAAATATTGCACCTGGCTTATGGTTTACTACTAAATGCAAATATAAGCCAAGAAGTATATGAACACATTTAAGCTTTTAAATCTGTGAATTTTTAGTGAAGTTAGTTCTTAAGCTATTTGTACAACAGAAGCTGCCTAAAGCTAGGAAACATTTTTTTTTTGTGTGTGTATGTGTTTAGGAAGCCTGAAAAGAACTATGTCTCATTAGGAAAAGTTCCAACATACACAAGAGGAAGCAAGGTTTATGGAAAAGCTTAGTGCTTTGTAGAGGACTGAAGATGGAGATCCCTTATTTTACCTTGTGGAACCATTCTTCCACTTCTGCTAGAGCTAACACTGAGACAACACCCTATCATTTTTCTCCTTTGCACTGCTATTGTATTTTATGAATTACTGATAACATAGTGTGTTTTTTGTACTTCAAACTTGTAGAACAAATAAACTCAAGGAAGGTTTTCTTCTGCGTTTTTTTCCTCTGTTCTAACATTCTATTCTCTTGTTCCCATTGATATTTTTCTTGAAATAGGAGAGTGCAAGGATGTACCTCCCAGACATCTTGCCAGCAGCTAAATCTTGCTGGACTTTGTGCTGGTCACTTCTGAAATTATACAATTTACAGCTAGTCCTCACAAGTTATTTCTGATGTGTAGGTATTTGCTGGGATTTTTTGTTCACTCAAAACTGTGATCTGGTATGTAATTACTTTTGGAAATTACCCTATCCATAACAATTTAGGAAACAGTTTGTTAGTTACATTCTAAATGAAAAAGTTTGAGTGATATTCACGGGAAGAGAAAAGTAGCTCTAAATATTTCTTGGGTTTTTTGTATAGTCAGTCACTTTTTATGTTAATCTACTAGGATTTCCTTGGTAAGGTGTGTAAGAGTGACATGTTTCAAAATAAGAAAGGTACAAATAGACCCTTAGGGGAACAACAAATTCAGTTTGTTAACCACAGGTTAATAAAATACAGATTCAAATATTTCTAGGATGTGAAGTTCTTCAAAGAGATTATTTAGATATTTACTACTTAAAAACATTTGCTGTTTGGAGAAGTATGAGTTGTGTAAGTAAAACCATAGAATCATAAAATAGTTAGAATAGTTAGCACCCAGTCTGGGACTTTCATGTTATCCCCCTTCACATTAATTTCTATGCCCTGGATAACATTGGCAGCATCTGAAGCAGTGGAAAAAACTGATGAATCACCAGGAACGACATAATATGCCCTGTTTGACTACCATTTTAGAGTATTTGACATATGCCCACTTGCTATTTTGCTGGCAAAGAAACTAATTATCTTTGACCTATAACATTTTGCAGTCT
This sequence comes from Piaya cayana, assembly GCA_013389865.1. Taxonomy (NCBI): domain Eukaryota; kingdom Metazoa; phylum Chordata; class Aves; order Cuculiformes; family Coccyzidae; genus Piaya; species Piaya cayana. The sequence continues at coordinate 164,736 of WAAB01003421.1, read as the reverse complement.
TTCTGTTTTGTGCTTTGCTTGATGTTTTTTGTGATAGTCAGGTAACATGCAGTGCAGCTGCTGTGGAGCTCTTGTGCCATACATTTATACTGTATTTTAAGCTCTCTTAATTCCCAAATGTATGTTAATTTTTTCCTTAGCTGCTGCTCTAGTTCTTATGTGTTATAGTATCTGTTGATCTGTCTTTTTTGATTTTTGCTTACATTGGTGCCTCTGCACATCTTGTAGAGGCATCTCCGGGGAAACATTTTCTCTTTGTTCATGTTTTAGTACTTGAATCTAGCTGTATTTTACAGATTGGCTATTTTGCTATAATTAAGCTTCATGAATATGAAGATTCATGTAAGTATTCCCGTGGTGTCTTACAGTTAGGTTTAGCAATAGGGTTTAATCTCATCTCACTGTAAGCCATCATCATGTCACTTTTTTCTAAATTGTAAGACCGGATGAGTACTCATCTAATCTCCAGTCACGAGTTTCAATTTTTTATTTTGTTTTTNCTCACTGTAAGCCATCATCATGTCACTTTTTCTAAATTGTAACACCGTATTGATTCTTAAGCAATTCAGAACATGTACTTGCTAATTTTTGTTTTTATTTTTAAACCTAGTTAGATGGACTGTGATGAATGCTGGAAGTCAGGAGAGAAGTTTGCTTGGGGAGAGAAAGAGGGAAAAAAAGTGTTGATGAAAACCTGGAAGTAATTTTATTTGCAAACTTATCATGAGTTTGGAATTTAATAAAACCTGTGATAGTGAATAGTGTAGTTTACTGAACAAAGCCATTGACTAGATGTTTTGAGACTTGATTGTGTTTTCAGGACTATCCTTGGTTCTCTCTGTGTTTGATTTGTGAATTTTGTGTATTGTTTTGATTCCACCTTGCCCTTTTTCTCTATTTTCTCTTATTTTTTTTTATCTTTTTAAAAATATAAGATTTTCAGGGCAGATACCACTTTTTATTACATGTGCATACAGCATGCAGGACACCAACCTCAGCTTACTTTTAGGCAGCAGTGTCATGAATATATTGATAATAACAAAAACTCAAAAGTATGTTTGTAAAAGCAATTTTTGTGTGTCTACTGTATGTGTGTGGTGTAGTGCTTAGTAGTTTGGCTACAGCAGAAGAATAAGGAGAATTAAATCTAAGCAAAGTGAACACAGTACTTAAGGTTAACTAAAGACCTCCAACTTCTAACAAAAGTCTTGCTGGACTCTCATTGGTGATGAAATATAGGATTATCATTGTTCTTTCTTCTATTTGTTTGCCTCTGTAACAGTTTGCTTTGCATTTTACTTTCCTTGTAATGCATTAGTGGTTGTTGTAAGCTCTGACATGAAATTAAAGCTTTGCAATACATGGTTCTTTGGAAAATGATCCTTGCATTAAAGTTGGGTGTAACCTGGACTCTGTATTAAGAATAGCATTTAGCTTCCATTAAGCAAATTATTTACATGAACAAAGGTCAGTTTCATTTGTTTTACTGAGAGTGAGATTCCTCCATTCAAGTCAAGGGACATTTCTGGATAAGTTTACTGTAAATTTATCCTCTGAACAAGAATGAATCAAATGCCAAGTGAAAGCATGCTTTGATACCATGTTGACAGATGAAAGAAGATATTTTCTGTACCTAATTTTCAATGAAAATGGACCAATAAAGAAGAAAGAGGTTGAGAATACTCTTTAAAAAGTGTCACGTAAAACCGAAGGGAAATTTGGCATTTTTTAAAACCACATATATATATCTATGTGTAATTTTATTTATTTTGCTTTTCCAGATAGACTTAGTAATTTCAAAATATTTCCTTCATCAATTCCTTTTAACCCTCCAAAGTTAAGTAGAGTAAGAACAGGGAACCCTTCCCGTCCTTGAGCCAACCTGCTCTCCTCCTCCCCCTTAATATTTCTGAACTCTAATTATTGCTATAACTAGTTAAGAGATAATTATGTATAGTTCTGCATAACTTGCTGGTCAATTTCATACATTTCAGGTAGTTTATATTCCAAATACTGTTTTAATGTTCAGCAGAGTACAAAAGGGAGATCTTGTACTAATCAGATTTACCTATTCCCTTAGAATATAGTACAGAACATTAATTTCATGCTACTTCAAAATATATTAGTTAACTGCCAATTCCATTCTAAATCACAGAAAGGCTGATCCAGTATTTAAAAAAAACCCAAACAAGCCCAATCCTGAAATATTACAATATTATTTTCAGTTTTATGGAAACTAGGTCTTGTTAGAAAATGTGATCTTGCTCTTTTATTTTTTGTCTCTCTGTAGTTTTTTTATGATTCAAAAATATGCTAGAATGGTTCTACTGTGATAATGGACTGTAGCATTAAGTAGTTGACCTACTGTCATGAAAGTAATTAAAAACATCAGCATACAAAATCTGCACAGAAATTTATTAAGTAGCTTACAAAAACAACCCCCAGGCCACATGAAACACTTCAAAAGTAATATGTTCTGTGGATCTTTTCTTTTTTATTAGCTGTCAATATTTTTTATCTGTCACCTAGAAGAAAACATGAAATGGTTCTTGGCAAATTGCCCAAGCAGCAAAAAGTCCAGTGTGCGAGGCAGTGTAGGAGGGAAATCTTGTCCTGAAAGGGTGGCATTTGATAACATGGGACATGGAGTGCACAAGCATTATCATTAAAAAAATGAGCGCTAGCTCAGCAGGCATTACAGTATTATTCCATTTGTGAGGACAGTGTTAAGTGTCAGGTATGGAGTGGCAAAACTTAAGTGTCTGCTTCCTACTCAATGTCTTCAGATTGTCCAGTGAATGGAAGCTACTGAGAATTTGCTATGCAACCAGCCACAGAACTGACCACATTTGGAAGAAAGAATAACCATGGTAATCCAAATTAAGCAAAATAATATGTTCATCTCAATAAAACCAACTTATTTGAATACTGTGGCTGTTTTGACATAACTGAACATCTGATCATGCTATTAGGAACAAAAGATACATGTCAAGCATACAGGCTGGAATGGGGTTCTCACATGAAAGGTGTTCTGAGGTGGTTTGCATGGAGCCTGCTCTGCACTAGTGCAGTGAAGCAATGAAACTGGTGTGGAATTAGGTGAATATTAAGTAGAATTGAGGAGATGATAATGTTTTTGCTTTTAGCTTTGGTGAAAAATGCAGCTGAATTCTGTATGCAGAATGAGGAAATATCTATGAGAGTTTAGAAAATGGTCTGGGTTCTGGAAAAAGTATCCCAAAAGGAGAGACTTGCTGAAGGAGCTCAGTCTTAAGCATCTTTCTTATTACCTAGGCAGAAATTATTTTTTTACATCTGGTGAGTATTGCCAATGTCTAGGAAGTCTGTGATGATAAAATACAGAAGCTGAAGCTAGTTACAGTGACAGAAAAAATGCAATGGTTTCTCAATAAAAGTAGTTCTTTAACGATTAGTATTTATCTCAAGGTGGTATGACTTGCAGAAAGATGTGCTCTAGCACAAGGGGAAATGATGATTTTGAATCACTGGGGTAAAGCTATGAGCTGTGCCTTTGCGGATTTCTGTTTCTGTTCTTCAGAGCAATTGCTCTCTAAAGGAAATAAAAGAAACCTGATGTTATGCGTGCACTGTCCAGGGTACTGAATGTGACAGCCATTTTTCTAATGCAGTGGGAAAACGTTAAAACTTAAAATGCAATGTTGATTTTATATAAGAGAAGTGCAAATTGGGGGATAATAATGGTAGTTCTATCACCCTTCCATGAGTTAGCATGTTTGCTTCTGTGAATGTTTTGTTTTAGTTATGAGACACCCCTCCCTTTCCTACTCACTCTGCCTTTCCGCATTCCTCTATGGGTTATTATATATGCTTCTCTGTAACTATTTGTCTGTTCATTGACCATGTGCAGAAATATGCATAAATTGTGCAACCCCCCCAAATATTATATATTATTATTATTAAATATTATTTCCAAATAATAGCACGACTTCTGTCCTAGAGTAAGCAGCTTCTCAGGAGCTGATTTTAATATAGTGTCTGTGTCAGCTGTGAAGAAAGCTTTGTAGAGAAAAGATTGTCCAATCAATCATATTATGTATACTTTTTGTGATGTGCGCTAGTATTCTGGAGGGTCAGAAGTGAGACTTCCACTTTGCTGTGTTCCTCTCAAGGTGAATTCTAAACTGGATGTCAGAAGTAGTACCTGCCTCTGAAAAAAACCCTTTTCAGACAAGTAATTTCTGCATGCAAGTTGAATGACACAGAATAAAAGTATTTTGAAATTCTGCAGCCAATTTGCTTTACCTTCATGGGGAAGTAATAATTTTGTTCTTCTCAGAAAAGATTGTAAGAAAAGGTTCTTTTGCTGAGTTGGGATCATACATCAAACATACTCCATATAGCTTGTGTTTGCCTTTTAACTTTGCTCTCTCTCTTTGGCTTGGGTATCACAGTGTCTGAAAGCCCAGTGAAGGTCCTGGTCAGCAGATGTGTCAGGCCTGATTGTAATACCCCACTACATTCTCAACTGTTCTTCATCCTGAGGGCAGACAGGAAGAAAGACTGTGTTTAATATCACAATTAGCTTTTGTAATCATTCTGGAAGAAAGATACAGGCAATTGATGGTAGTGATACTGTAAAAATAAACTGTCCTGTTCTCTGAAAAAGTGTGTGTGGAAAACTGGAGAAAATGTTCTGGCCATCTTTTCCCACTGAAGTACATAATAATGCAATTTAGTTCAATCTTGTCAGCTTGAGAAAGTATTAAAAAAATAACGTACTTCTAGCTTGTTTGACAGCACAGTGACTGATAAAGTTAAGTGACAATAGTTTTTTTGCTGAGTGCACACCAGGGAGTGCCTAGAAACCTTGTGAAAATAGACAAAAATGTAGTGATATAGAGTGGATTGGGGAGCTGAAGAGGCTGGTGGTGTCACTGGGAGATAACTAGAACTAAGCCTGTGAAACAATGAAACTGAAAGGAGTTAAACCAAAAATTATAACAATGATTTTTGGTTCAGATGACAGGCAGTAGCAAAACGCAGTGTAGTGGCCCAAGCTTGATCTAACTGGTTTAGACAATCAGTAGCTGTGGATGCAGTTCAGAATAGTGGTTAAACAAACAGGCAGGCTGACTTCATAGCTGCTGAGATCATGAACCTACAGTTTAATGAAAGTATTTTCCATATGTTACAGGTATGAGAGTTTTATGAGTAAGGATTTGAAGAAAACAGACATTTTATCTGAAAAGAATAAGGAACTAAATTTAAAAGTAATTGCTGTAAACTGCAGCCCTAGAAATTATTTCTAGGAATTCTGGTGTTCAGGCTGTTTAGACCAGTGAGATAGTTTAGGTCCCAGACTTTCCAAGTTTTATGTTATGTATTAAACTCAGCATGCAAATGTTTGCTGAGTTCTATTACAAGACTTGATATGTGAATGTGACAGTTTGTGTCACCTCGGGTATGCAAATGATGTTATTTTCCTTCTTCCTTGGATGGAAAGGGACAAAGTTTAGTCACATAGACCTAAATACATCCATCAAAATGGGAGAGTTGGATGAGCAGTCTTGATACACTGTGGAGACAGCAAGCTTTTCTAAAAATAAGACTTAGGCTGGATAGGAGGAATACCTCACAGACCAAAAGCAGATCTTATTCTTGTGGAATTGGAGTAACTCTGATTAGGAAGCAAGAAGTAGTTTTCCTTTCAGTTCATTCCTAACCATATCTCCACTCTGACACGTTCTCAACACTTTGCCATGGAATTTGAAATTGAATAACTCCTATGATCTGTTTACAACACTAACAAGTCTCTGAATTTCATTAAAGAATGTTTTGCACCACTCAGTGTCAGGAATACGTAATTACTCCCTAAAATTCTACAAAGGTTGTGCAGTCTCTAAGAAAAATGGATCCTCATCCTTTGCTAGAAATAACAGTTGGTATGCCTTGTGCCAAGACTTTTTGTCTTTGTATTACCAATTAAATATATGAAGTCACTGTAATGGTATGAGCTTTAAATTTGCTTATAGAACTGTATTTAAACTTTTGTTCCTGAACTGCCTATAGATGTTTTCATATAATATAAATGGATAATCTAAGTTGTCTGCTGGTAGGGGTTTGGTAGCACTTAATCAATAGGCTTTAAATGACAACTCTGCCCATTCTTCAAATGGCCACCACTAACTGTTATCTAATTTTTTACTATGTTTTTGGTAAGATGCAGTGTTGATAGAAAAGGTCTGATGGTCTTGAAAAAGCTTGGCTAAACACACTTGCCTGAACAGAACACAGTTGTTCAAAGATGTAGTAGCATCTACCACAGAGAGGTGAAGAATTTTTCAGTATTTATAGTTGCTTCAAGCATCTTCACTTACCTCAGATTTTATTATAGCAAAGAAATGCCTGCACCCTTCTAAAAGAAATCTAGGTATGCTGAGTTGTTAATACTGACTGAGCTTTATAAGGCAGATTCTTTATCATTGAAGACAATGAACTTTGTCATTGGTGCTGGGGAGAACTGTTTTATGCCAAACACTCTGGCCTGGGTAGGGATGGGGTCAAGGGTTTACAGGCTACTAAAGTGTGAGGTAGTTGTTAGCATGTGGCCCCCTACTGCTGCTGCTGGGGAGTGGACTCTGAGGTTATTTTAGCATGGCAAAGAGTGAAAGAGGAGACAAAGGGAGGGAAGGTAGGGTCCTTGGATCTGAGAGATATAACGAGCAAGTGGGAGGGAGGTTCCTTGGGCTGAGGGCTTGCTTTGGAGTGATACAATATTGGTATACAGTGGGAAGGGGGTAAGGCATGCTGGGTGAAATGTGTGGTTTGAGACTCTTGGGAAGATGTGTCTGGAGGGTGCAGAAAGGGCTGACTCAGATAAAATTTTGGAAGGTCTTCTAGAGATAATGGCTTGGCTGTCTCTATATAGACATGCAGTCTGATAATTACCTGATAATTAGCCCTTTCCCCCCTAGATAACCTTCTCTGTCTTACTCAACCCTTTTTATGTGAAATATATTTGAAAGCTAATTTACTCTGTACTGGATAGGAAGTACATAGAGGGTCCAGTTCTATGCATCATCTACATTCTTTTCGTCAAATCATCCTTGTACACCAGTAATCCAAAGAAAGACAGCTTTCCAGTTCTGTACAGTCTGTGTGTTCAATTTCCCAGGCACCCATTGCTTTTGAAGCTAGGAATCCTTTCCCAGTTTTGCATCTTTATCCAATATCAACCTCTACTTCTCCACAGCCCTGTGTAAAATATGTGATATACTTTGGCCTATAAAGTTGACTACTTAGCTTGGTTATATTTCTTCAGGCACATATTTGCATTTACCCCGACTAATTAATATGACACTGGCTTATGCCCAGATAAGCCATATTTACCAGATAAGGCATTAACACGCTCATTTACAAATACTGGGCAGAGAACACTGTGAGTCATTCAAGAATACCACCATGCTTTCTTTTTTTTCTGTTAAGGTGATATCTCACAACTTTGTCTACTTTAGATCTGGTCTGTGCTACCAAATTTTGTTGCCAGTTGTTGGTTTTTTTTTTCCTTCTCACTGCAACCTTACCAAATCAGTTGCAAGCAGCCTAACCTATGTGGAAGCATCTTCTCTCTTTTATTTCTTGACCCCTAGTCAAGCTCTCCTGTGATAGGTGGTCAGTGGCAAGGTGCTTGTGTGTTTGAGTTTTGGAAACAAGGCTGTGAAGCTCGCCAACAAAAGCTATGGTTGTGACCATTTGTAATACATTCTTATTTAGAAGATAACACTATAAAATCACAAATTAAAATTTAATTTGAGCATGACTCTGACTTTGCCTTCCAACATTTTTGCATAGAAAGTGGAACTAAAATTCTGTTTGTACTTGCCAGGGAAAGCACATGTTCATCCACAATTATTCTCTTTTAACCTTGAAGAACAAATGAGCCAAAAATATATCTATCTTCATGAAAAATCTGCTTGAAAAAACACATGATAATTTATTTTTCTTTCCTGAGTCAGAGCTCTTAGTTCAGTCTTGATAGGCAGTACGTGAATCAGCAAAAAATTTCTTCAGCTCTTCCTGGAATAGATGCTGCACTTTTGACAAAGGACCTTATTTTGTTTAATCATGCTGGAAATCTCTCTTCTCAGGTTGCTTTTTGTACTCCAAGGCAAAAGTAGATAGATGTTTTTCTTTATCCAAGAACACTTCTGATTATGATCCAGAAAAAAAAAGAAATGACCTTTAATACTTAGCTGTATTTCATAGCAATGAATAGTGTGAAATGCTGATCTCAGGGAAAATGTACAGAGTCATCATCTGATTCAGAACAGCTCAGAAGATATGAGTGTCTGAGTCTAGATCACAACTTTTCCGAAGGACTTCTCTATGACCTTTAGGTAGACAGTTAAGTAAATGGGACACAAGTGCATAACTCCCCTCCAGCTATTTTGAAAACCTTTCTGGGTGCCAGCCTGTATCTCCAGGTTCAGGATAGCATAATGTTTCTGAAAGTGTTGGCCACCACAATGTGCCTAATTTTTTTTTGAGATTTCTGTCTGTTTGTGTCATGCATGAGTTAGCTACTAATAAGTGGAATGAAAAATGCCTCTGTTCTACACTTTTTTGCCTATGTTGAACTATTTCTTTTTTTTTTCCTCATAACAGACAGGGAAATTAAATGTCTGTGACAGCGGACTAGTTCATACTGAAGACAGTTTTTCAAAATACCTTAGAATTTGACACTTTTTCCTGAGAATGGCATGTTAAAATGCTACTAGCAGACTGAAAAGTCTAAGTACTGTATTTTCTTCAGGAACCTGACAGAACAATGTTACAATATGTGACACAGTACAATTAGTAACATCAATAATTTTATGTTACCTGTTATATTGGTGTCTGGCTTAGAGCAGCTATTACAAGAGTCACTTGGCAAGGCAGCATGTGTTTGGTTTCATGTTCACCTCCATGCAGTTGTCTTGCTGGTAAAATTCTCTCTTTTTTTTTATTTTAAGCAATATTTCCTGCTTCCCATTCTTTATGTGTGACACCTATTAGTGTAACTTGTACCTGTTTCAGAATTTGCCCATGCATAGATTTTGTAGGCCATAGCAACAAACACATTTGCTTCTGTCTTCACCATTGTTTAGCACCTCTCTGTTCTTCACTGTTGTCAAAGCTCTAAGTGGAAGATAGAAGGGGGGGAATGTTTAAATGAACAAAGTAAGCAAGCAAATTAATTCTTTACAAAGGAAAGGCCACTAATTTGTTATACTTAAAGAACATCTGTTTTACATTTGTCAACTCTATCAGAGAGAGTTTTCATGTTTAAAAAAAAGTTGGAGTTAACAAGGTAGCTTTCATTTGCTAACTCTTCCCTCTTCCCCAGTGGTAACATAATCTCTGTAAAACTCTTTTTTGGTTTGTTTTTCTTCGTGACTTCACTCTGTGCATTTCTAAATGTGCATTTTCTAAAGAAGCTGTAGAATAGGCTAGCAGAGTTTTTCCTTTGAATCCTCTGTGTAATAAAAACTGGAGCCCACTGGTGAAGCTTTGCTGAGTAATTGATCAGGACTCAGTATGGCTAGTCAGACAAGAAGGGGGTGTAAGAAGTGTCCCCTTCTGCTCTTTCTTCAGCTGGAGTGAAGGTCTGTAATGGTCCGTGCTCAAGGTAAGGCACCATGGGAACACTCAAACCCTAGTTTTTCTCTATCTAGTGTAACAGAGAAAAATCACATGAGGAGTTACATCAGGTCAATGGACAGGTGAATGCCTTTTCTTTGAGTGCAGAGATGGAAGCTAATTAAAAGTGTCATTTGACTTCGGTAGAGACATAATTCCATTATATTCTTGTTAGTTAAACTATTGCTTCACAAGGAGTTTACTTACACTTGAACCCTGGAAACTCTCTGTGCTAATAGTGCCCTTCATCCTTCATTCATACATACATGTCAACTGAAATGAGTTGGCTTCCTTGAAGAAAAAAAAAGAAAAAGAAAAATACATGTGTAAAGCTGTGTGCAGCATAGACTGACTTTAACCACATGTTGAAGTATTTAGGACTAGTGCTCTTATTTGGGATGATCGACAGAATTTGAAAGTTAAGACTAGCAGTAAAGAACCCATTTTGTCTGTAAAGGAAAGCTGAATAGCTTGTTGTAGCACTAGCAATTATATACAGGTTTTGAGAGGAAAGATCCTTTACTTTAATCCCTTAGCATAAAATGGGAGAAATAAATATAAAAGAATGACAGTCTCCTCAGTCAGCAAGTCATACCACATCATTATCCAGATCTTTGAGGAGCATATGGATTTCTTTCAAAGGATTTCTACTTTTTAATGTTGTTGGTAGCTTAATGTTGTTGGTTTGGGTTGGAAGGGGCCAGTAAGGGTCATACAGTCCAACCCCCCTGCCATGGGCATGTGCATATTTCACTAGATCAGGTTGCTCAAAGTCCCATCGGTGATGGGGCATCCACAGGTTTCTCAGAAACCTTTTCCAGTGTCTCACTGCTCTTATCATTAAGAGGAAAAAAAAAATCTTCCTTATATCCAATCTAAATCTAACCTCTTTCAGTTTAAATTCACTGCCCCTTGTCCTGTCACTATAGGCCTTAGTAAAAAGTTTTTCTCGGTCTTTTTCATAAGCCTTCCAATCATAGTGAAATCGTGCAATAAGGTTTCCCTGGAACCTTCTGTTCTCCAGGTGGAGAGCACTAATTCTCAACCTTTCTTCACAGGAAAGATGTTCTAGACTTCTAATCATTTTTATGGTCCTCAGAGCCTACTCCATCTGGTTCTTGCCTTTCTTGTACTGGGGACCCTGAGACTGGATGCAGTACTCCAGGTGTTGTCTCATGAGAGTGGAGTAGAGAGGGAGAATTACTTCCCACAACCTGCTGACCATACTTCTTTTTATGTAGTCCAGGATACAACCGGCTTTCTGGGCTGGAAGCATATGTTGCCATCTCATGACCAATTTTTTGTATCCCCAGGTTGCATAAATGTGATGAGGCCAAGCAGATCCCACCAAACATAGGTATCTTGGCACCCAGGAAAGTCAGGAGGGAGAGGGATGATTTCCTGCTTGTTTACTTAATTTTAAGAGGAAAACTTGAATACCCTTCAACTTGAATACCCTTAGGATGCCCTCTTCATGGGTAATGGTTCATAATGAAAGTTGGCACAGCATGTGAATAAAACAAACCATTAATGGTGTTACCTTGGATCAATCTTTGTAAGAAGAGAAGCTGGCAGTGAAATTACATCA
>WAAB01003421.1:79654-152818 GCA_013389865.1 Piaya cayana | reverse complement strand
AGACTGACTTTAACCACATGTTGAAGTATTTAGGACTAGTGCTCTTATTTGGGATGATCGACAGAATTTGAAAGTTAAGACTAGCAGTAAAGAACCCATTTTGTCTGTAAAGGAAAGCTGAATAGCTTGTTGTAGCACTAGCAATTATATACAGGTTTTGAGAGGAAAGATCCTTTACTTTAATCCCTTAGCATAAAATGGGAGAAATAAATATAAAAGAATGACAGTCTCCTCAGTCAGCAAGTCATACCACATCATTATCCAGATCTTTGAGGAGCATATGGATTTCTTTCAAAGGATTTCTACTTTTTAATGTTGTTGGTAGCTTAATGTTGTTGGTTTGGGTTGGAAGGGGCCAGTAAGGGTCATACAGTCCAACCCCCCTGCCATGGGCATGTGCATATTTCACTAGATCAGGTTACTCAAAGTCCCACAGGTTTCTCAGAAACCTTTTCCAGTGTCTCACTGCTCTTATCATTAAGAGGAAAAAAAAAATCTTCCTTATATCCAATCTAAATCTAACCTCTTTCAGTTTAAATTCACTGCCCCTTGTCCTGTCACTATAGGTCTTAGTAAAAAGTTTTTCTCTGTCTTTTTCATAAGCCTTCCAATCATAGTGAAATCGTGCAATAAGGTTTCCCTGGAACCTTCTGTTCTCCAGGTGGAGAGCACTAATTCTCAACCTTTCTTCACAGGAAAGATGTTCTAGACTTCTAATCATTTTTATGGTCCTCTTCTGAGCCTACTCCATCTGGTTCTTGCCTTTCTTGTACTGGGGACCCCGAGACTGGATGCAGTACTCCAGGTGTTGTCTCATGAGAGTGGAGTAGAGAGGGAGAATTACCTCCCACAACCTGCTGGCCATACTTCTTTTTATGTAGTCCAGGATACAACCGGCTTTCTGGGCTGGAAGCATATGTTGCCATCTCACGACCAATTTTTTGTATCCCCAGGTTGCATAAATGTGATGAGACCAAGCAAATCCCACCAAACATAGGTATCTTGGCACCCAGGAAAGTCAGGAGGGAGAGGGATGATTTCCTGCTTGTTTACTTAATTTTAAGAGGAAAACTTGAATACCCTTCAACTTGAATACCCTTAGGATGCCCTCTTCATGGGTAATGGTTCATAATGAAAGTTGGCACAGCATGTGAATAAAACAAACCATTAATGGTGTTACCTTGGATCAATCTTTGTAAGAAGAGAAGCTGGCAGTGAAATTACATCAGTCATCTATCTTTTTAATCATCATCAAAAATATTTCACTCAAAGCTGAGTCAGGACTAGAGAAGGGAATATATGCTTTAATATTGGAGGAACGATTTGTTTAGTTTGCTCAGCAAAGAAGTTTATGTTCCGGCGCAGTCAGCAATAACCAATTCATAAATATTTGCACTGAGTCCATTGGAGTTTTGCTTAGAAGAGTAAAGAGAAATTTAATTTTATTGTGCTTCCACTGAAGAAAACCTTATTTACAAATTTAACTTGATTGGTGACCTTCTATTTTCTCCAGTCCTGCTTTTCGCCCTACAAATTTGCTGTTCATTCCAGTTATGTTATTTAAAGCACTTTTTCACATATTTGGAATTGAGATAAGCAGTCATATTTTGATAGTTTGGGTTAGATTGTCTGGATTTAGGCTTTGTAAACTCTGTATCTATATAGATAGTTCTGCTAGGAAAGGTGAACTAAACTATCTTTAAATGACCTTTAAATAATCTGTTATTAAATATTGAGCAAAGGATAGTATTTTATTGTAAGCCGTATTTCTAACAGTACAGTCTCATTCATAATTTATCCATGCAATAGGCAAGTTTTGGCATTTCTTAAAATAAAAAAAAATCCTGCTTTGCACAATACTCTAAAGTTTCAACTTGTGTACCATGACTTGCAGGTTTTTTATCAAGGAATAATTTTGTTTCTTCAAGGTTGTTTGACTTGTAGTACATTTTGTGGTGTGGCTATAAATGGTGTCTCTCTGACATTTGTAATGAAAGTGAAAGTGGGGGGGCATTTCACTTTTGTAACCTGAAATACATTGTGCATTGTTGAAATTCTTGTGAAGGAACCAAACAGCAGCTGCTTATTTCCCAAATGGTTTACATACTGGAATTGAGCAGCACAAATCCCATGCAACTCAAACAAAATCTTTACTCTTGAATCAAATTTCAATTTTCTGTGACATTGCCCAGTGCTATTGCTGGAAAATCTTCTAGCACGACTGTCTTACTTTTTCCTTTGCCTTATATATAAAAACTTTTCTGTCCTGATAGTACTATCCTTAAAACAAAAAAAACCCCATTTGGTCAAAACAGGTCACTCCTAATGGCTTCTAAAGTTCAAGTTTATCTTCCAGGGTCTAAGTGGGATATTCTAAAAATTGCTCCAGAAGCCACCCAGGAATATTCTTTAAACTTTATATAGCATGTGAATAATAATGTAGGCTCCTGTGGAATTCGTGATGAAATAGAGTAGGATGCTCTGAGCATCTTCATTTGCAAAACTACTACATATTGGAGCAGAATAGAAATTAGAGGATTATAATCTGAAAGCCTAGCATGTTTCAGGCCTTTGATATGCTGTTTCATGTGATGCCATGTGCTGTAGAGCTTATTTGTGTACAGTTTACACCTGTGGCACAATTGAGAACTCATTTGCGCAGTTTCTGAGAAAACCACTGGCTATGAATTAATGAAAGGGAGAGGTAGATACAGTGCTTAGCAGTTTTATATCATACAAAAGCACTAGCAGTAAGAAAACCTTCCCAGCTATAAAGTTGTCCGTGACACTTGACTAATACTGGATTAACTGATGCTGAAATTTTGTTGCTTTAAAGATTCTACCTACCACAAAGACAGGAAACTTTTCCAAGAGATCACATGTCTAAAGTAAATGGGAGATTATCCACTGCTGCTTTATGTAAAACTAGCAGTTATAGTTTATCATGGAATTAGTTCAGATTTTCTCAGGACTTCATTAGCATTGCAATTCTTTCAGCTGGTGTGGGCAGTAAGTATATATATATGGTATATGTATATGTATATACCAGTGAGTATAAATCAATTTATCAGTGATGCACCTCATCCCCAACATTCAAGTCCCATGATAATTGCTGGGAAATTCATCAGCCTGTTTTTCAGAGTTGTGGCTTTGACTCTTTATTGGGGGGCAGGGGAGGGGAAACATTAAAGAAAGAAAGACTGGTGAGAAGGTTGATGAAGAAAACTGCTGGAAATAGTTGAAGAAAAGCAGAGGATATCTTCACATAGTGGCTGTTTGGACCTGTTAAATCCCCAAATACATTGCTGAGATGAAGAAGGCTTGATCTACCTCATACACTTAGCAACTTGTTACAAGATAGGGTAAGTCTATAGTATCAGAGGGATATATTGATATGAGCGTTGCTTGTTCCCCAGTCCACAACCCTATAAAACCCCATAATTTTTAGCAATATCCAGGAGACTGGTAAGGGGCAAGAAAGGGCTGTGCAGTGCAAGCATCTTGATGATGCTGGGACTGCGTGAAAAAGTGAGTGAGTTGCGACCTGAACACTTCAGTATGTTTTTCCATAGGTGTTCCAGTTAGTCTTAAGAAATTTTCTTGTGACCAGAATTAAAATAGGGAGCTGATGCTTTGCATGAGGAATAACAATATTTAGAAATCTCTCCAAGTGTCTGGCTTCCACTCTGGATACTTTGCTCTGCAACTCAGTTCATCCACAGATGACGCCCACCTGCTCCCTTCCCCCACACTATCCCCAAAGAGTGGGAGTAAAGCAAGATTTGTGTAAGGTAAAGGCTTAGTTAGATGGGAGCGAGCAGGGAGGAAAGCTCCAACAACTTAGTCTAATGAAGGTTTTGCCTTTCCCACACCTGCTTACCTGGAGTAACAACACTGATGATTGTATGCCGCCCTCACCCTGCTGGCTGTGGTCCAACTCAGATGCCACTTTTGACTAAAGCTTAGTAGCTAAAATAAATAGAAACCACTTTGTGCAGTAGCTTAGCAATATGGAGCTGTGCCCACTAGAGAACTGCCTGCGAGATGAACGGTGTTTGAGCCAGCCATTTTGGAGAAGGCGACCTTTCCTGTGCCTTCTTACCCTACTTTCTTACCAAGCTCTGTGAGTGCAGCCTGACTTCAAGAAAGGTTTAAAAAGAAGGCCCATTAATCTTGGAGAAACTGTGGGAAGAAATGGTTGTATTGCTTTAAAGATGTAAAAATGAAAAGGCTGTTCATTTCTTTCACATTTTTCCTAGCCTGTAATTATTCCTAATCAAACTAGAAGAAACAGTAAACACTAAAAATGAAATAAACGCAGTGACAGTTTGCCAATAACAAGCAGAAAATGTTCCATCTGTCTAGCAGTGAGTAAAATGTGTGTAATTACTGCTCATTTTTCTTCTAATTGCTGAGTTATTAGTTTAAAGCTTATGCACAACTGGTGAACAGTGCCGACTACCCATTCTCTAATTACAGTCCCTGCTTTGCTGTGCTTCATATCAAGAAAAGCAAAAAGCAGAAAATTTACATTTTAAAAGAGTTGCCTGAATTAACCCCTCTGGTAAGAGCAACTTTTCACTTTTGGCCTCACAGGTTAGATGCTTAGCGGGCAGAAGTTAGTGTCTAGTTATATCAACTGATGATTTGTCTTTCAGTGGAGTTATCACCTCTCTTCTCTTTTTTTTCCCTTCATTTTTCAAGCCTACATTTTAATTTCTAATTTAAAGAAGATTAAAGAATGCTCTGAAATTGATGGTAGGTCAAGGGAAGTAATTCCAATGAGGAAGCAAAGGTTATTATAGTCATGAGTTAGTAATACTTGCTTCACTTTGTGCTTTTTTTTTCTTTATCTGATTATCTCAAAGTGGGTCAAATGAGGGTATGTCTGTGCTTCAGTCCTGCCCTTCAGCACCAAGATAGCTAAGCTATCTTTATCTACTCTCCTTAGGCTGGCTCTGTTAGAGCCATAATATGCCTGCAGTGACAGATGTGGCCACACAATCCTGTGCCATCTCTGCCTCTTTCAGGTGTCAGCATTCATCCCGCCACAGGTACTTTGAAGTCTGTGAGGGGTTGACTTTCGTTGCTCGCTGCTGGTTCAATGTAAGATGTGAAGGACAGAGCCAGTCTTTTCTTTTTCAAGAGTGTGGAGATACTCTTGGTGCATGTGATTTTGATTCTTAAAAATGATGGTAGAAAATACACGAGAGCAGCAAGACTGAGGAAGATTCAGAAAGCTAAATGACAAAGATGTCAATCTAGCAATTTCTGGGATTGCAGCTCAAAGGGATCTAAGCGGAGCAGCAAAGCAAAGCAGACTTACTAGCTAGGAGACTGAAATTCACAGTGTGAGACTCGCTTTTACTGGGGGATACTTAGGGATTAGCAAATGGGCAAAGATTGAAAACTGGTGTGCCATGCCCTTGTCACAAACCTTTAGCGACTTGCTGTCTGTTTTGGGGTATTGGGAAGCAGTATGAAGCAATGGGTGCAAATTATGAAATAAGACACTAAAAAAATCTGATGCAGAAGAGTAACAGTAACATTCATTTCTCTGTGTGAGTTCTGTGCTGACATGGTTTAGGTAAACTCTCACACTTCAGGAGCTTAGTCCTACCAGCAGTATCTCGGAGTGCATTGCTCATAACTGTGGAATAGTTAGGATGTCACTAGCCTTTTTGGACACCAGTGATATCCTAGCTGTGGCAACATGGACTTAAGAGCAGGTGGCAAACCCCTTCTGGAAGTTGAGTGGATGTGTAGGCCTCATGTCTCAACCTGGGTGCTATCAGCACAGGAACTACTCAGTTTAAAGCCTTCTGTTTGAATTTGCCCATACAATAGAAACTCATACTTCTCTTGCTATTGTTATTGCTGATGCCCAAAATGTGAGCTAAACTCTGTGGGGAATCCAAATAGTATAAAGTATGACAAAAATCCAGCGTACTTCCATGCATTAATACAGGATTCCTTGCAGGGTTTTCTGTCCTTAACCTTCAAAACAAGTCATCTTTTTCCAAAGATGGCTTGAAGGGTAGATGTACCCGTCCACATTCACACTCCTTGAGCAGTTTTGACAGTGTAGTGAAAGACTTAAGTGAAACTACACATCATAAAATTGGGAATTTGGGCATTATATCTAAGGGATTGTCTCATCTGTGGTAAAAGTACTTTTAGAAGTGATTAATGATGCAAAGTATTACTTGCTTGTGATAAGCAGTCATTGAAAAGTCAACAGCTTTATTTTAGAATAGCATTTACACATTTTCTTGCCCAGGAATAAGATTAAGAAGGATGAATTGTTCTCTTGGATGCTGGCAGATGAAATGCACAGAAGCCTTATCTTGATGGGTGTCTGTAACTCTCACAAATGTCAGTGACAAATGCTTACTGAGGAGGAGGAAAGAAAATATTCCATATATCTATCTAGTTTTAAGGAAAAATAAAAGCATCCAGAAACCACAAAAAATCTTGATTTCAAGTATGTTCTGTTTTGACAGGAAGCAGGGTGGTTTTGGTGATGTTTTAACCTTGCAATGAGAATGGAGCTGTAGGTAGCAAGAGGTTGGGATTGAGAGAAAGGATAGAAGAAAAAATAAAAAAAAAATTTAAGCCTTTTTGCTCTGTGGCTAGAGAACTGAAGCTTTCCTACTTCTTTTCAGTTCTGAATAAATGCGTTTTCTTCGTGGGCTCACAGGCATATTATGCATAATCCTTTAGATATGCTTGCCAGCTGTGCGGTAGAGATAGGGGCTGCTGGGACTTTGCTGTGTTAAAAATGGTGGAGATGCTTCACCAAGAGAGAGCAGAAATAAAATAATTATTTGCATAATCTTTCTAGAGTCACCTAGGTTTCTTGAAAGCAGCTTAACGTGTTTGGAATAATCTATTAGGAAAATATTAAGGGAAAAAAATACCCCCTTTTCCTTCTGACCAAATGCATTTTGACTCTTCTCTCTTGGTCTAACAGCTTTAAACTGCTTTATACTCATTTTAAGAACATATTATTTCATAAGAATAGATCCTATTTAAAATAATATAGGTTCATTCTCCTCCTGCAGAACAACAGAGAAGGATTATTTTTTTCTGCAAAATGAGCTCACAGCAACTTACTTTACTATAGATATTGTGCTTCCAAATATCGTTTCTTTTCCACTCAGTTTATATGACCTTTTGTTCTTTGTTGAACTGTTCGTGATGTTTTACCTAGAATAGAATAGCTATGTCTCTGCTGAATCTCAGGAAAAAAGATAGGACTGTGTGAATATTATGCAGATGTTTAATCTACATTATATTTAGCTACGGTACTTTCATACAGTAAGGACTGTGTTTGTAAAGGTCTCTCAAACCTAATTTTCTACCATGTAGTTTTGTCTTATTTTCCCTCCTCCTTCGTCCTAGCAACTGAGACAAATATTAAGTCACAGAGGAGAGGTAAATATTTTTCATTGAGATATTCAGATCCCTGTGTAGTTTTGGGACAGAGCTAGAGAGAATAGTTGTTCTTCTAGAAAAGAAGAAAACCACACTGCCTTTTCTAGTATTTAAAATCTATTTTTGGGCTTACAATGTAGATATCTAATATTTACAGTATAAATGTCCAGTACAGAAGTGTAAATATCCAATACAAAATCAAAACATGTAGCTCACGTATGTTTTTTTAATAAAAAGTTCATACTTTTTTGTTACGTTGATAAGACTGTATTATGGATAAAAAAATCACAAAATATCTTGCATGGCTTTCAACATGGCTTTCTTCACTTTAAATTGTTGTGCTCTTGAACATTATGTTGTGGCATTATATTTTTATGTTCCCATGAAAATAAGAATTAAAGGGGCTGGTAGGTTGTTTTTAATCATCTCTGTATGCTACAAATCAAACAGCTTTTTAATAACTGTTACATTCTTCACTTTAAAATGACTATTCCAATGGGGTAAACCTGATTTGGCATTTGGCCATTCATAAAATGCCATTTGCCATCATAGATTTATTTTCTAACTATCCTACTTTAACAAATTAAATGCATTTCATATCTAGTGGCTTTGCAGCCATGAACATTTAAATGGAAAGCTGGAACTGAAGGCACAGATCTGTTGTAAATGGCACCGCAGCATTTGTGAACAAAGGGGCTATATCACAGTTTCCACAGCTACCTTGCACCTGGTTGATTTGCCAGTTAATCTGCTCATAGGCTGTAGTTTTGTTTGCCCAAGCAATTTATATTTATTTTAACATCAAGCATTTTTTATTCCAGTTATCTCGTATGGTGTTTAAAGCCATTTGCAATGTGTTAATTTTTATTCTAACTTGATGTGATTCTTGATCACTTTGAACTAAAACAAATAGTGTTTTGTATGCAGCCTCGCAACCGTTACATTACTTTAAATAAACCAGTATGAAATAATAAAAATAAGAATGATAGTAGAGTTCTACGATGTATCATTCACTAAGAAGCAGACCTTGAAAAAAAAATACAGCAGTTCTTTCAGCACTATTGAAGACAGGAAGAGTGAGGAATTACAAGGTAATGGATATTTCTTTTGCCAACATTAGAAAAGAAAAAACCTGTTAATTTCAGGCTTCTGAGATGGTGTTACAAACCATACAGTATAAAAAACAGTAATAAAAGCTATGAAATGTAGCTTCATATCCTCATAAAATTTTAAGAAAAATAAATTGCGGGGTAGTTAACATACTCTGTAATACGAGGATAACTATCACTTTTATTGTAACTTTAACATATGTGAGGATGTTTGTTTAATTCCCCAGTTGTCAGACATGAGGTTGAAAGTTTTTAGTAGCCTCTGGGTATCAAATCTACAGCCTCAGGCTGCTGTTTGTAATTTAATGTGAGTAATTTATTATGAAGACAGAAAAAACAAGAATTGCCCAGTAGCTATGAAAGCACATTTACATTATAATTATTAGGCACATAACAGCTCAAAAATAGATAAAAGGAATTTTAGAGTAGCATTGGCAGCAGCAATAGTATCATCTGCTAAGATAACAGAGAAATATAGCTCTGGAGAAATTACTTGTGAGGGGAGCAGTGGTTATAGTGGAAAGGTCATCCTCATTTTAGCTGCTGACTTGGTTGTAATATAAACCACTCTTGGGAAGTTGTGTGTAACTTAGAAACATCCTCTTTCTGAGCTCTCTGAGTCTGTATGGTGATGGTTATACGTCAGAAAGAGTGAGGTTTTGGGGACATACTACTTTGGCATCAGGAGGTTTGTAGGTGATTTTTAGTTTTCCATTTCTTTTCAACATTTCCACTTTCATTAAACTAAACTTCAAAAAGTAACTAGTATTGCAAAGTATGTAGTGGTTCTCCTGTGAAAACTAAACGCCATGGACTGCATCTCCCATAAGTTTGGTACTGAAAGGATTCACCTCGACTCCAAGTAATAGATCACATTTTTAACAAAAGGTCAATGTTCATTGCTCTCAGCAGGAGAATCTGTTGCTGCCGATTATTTCTGGAGAGTTATGTTGGCATTTCCATGCATCTTCTCCACATTTTAATGTCTCAGTAACAAAGATAAAAATCACACAACTAGCCACTTAGGTAGTTAAGGAGATGAAAAGTGTAAGTGTTTGATTTCTGTATGTAATACAGGCTTACCTCTGTTCATCTGCAGCATCTTAGATAACCACAGAGATGTATGGCAGCCTGATAATTTCTAGGACTGCTCCCTGTGATGATTTCTCTTTGCCTCTATCCCTTGTTGCTCTGCTAAAGGAATGCCATTTATACCTTATAGTCATAGAATGATAGAATCACCAGGTTGGAAAAGACCCATCAGATTGAGTCCAACCATGCCCCTCAGCACCTCATCCACCCATCCCTTAAACACCTCCAGGGAAGGTGACTCAACCACCTCCCTGGGCAACCTGTTCCAGTGCCCAATGACCCAGTGCAACAATAGTCCTGTGTACAGCCACCAGCACATGTCCTCAGAAGAACTGTGAAAACTTGCTTAGGGTCCTCAAGCATGATGTTTTGTTGTCGGAGTTATTTCCTGTCTTTCAAAAGTTCCATGGTGAACTTCCACCAGTTGATGTAACTTGATAGTTTTGCTCTCCCCCTGCTCCCCATCCTGGTCACATCCTGGTCACCTGGTCACATTGCTCATTGCTACAGTCCTGTCTTCTGGAGTGAATGTTGATATCCAAGATGCAGATGAAATTCAAGGCTAGGAGTATGGAACTCCTTTGTAATTGTGAAATTGGATTCAGGAATAGGGTTATTTTGGCAATGATTTGGCAACCATTTCTGTTTTCTCCCCTTTCCTTAGAAAAAAGTGCCATGAGTAGGGTGAGGTTGTGCTCACGGATATGTGCCTGTCCAATTGTAAGAGAGTTATTTGATCCCTGGTACACTCAGCAGGAAGGCTCTCATGTCCCTTTGCAGGTCACAAAGTTCTTATGGAGATGTTGCTGACTGTATTGCCAAAATAACTTCTGTGTTAAAACTCTTTTTTTACTGTCACTGTAAGTATTGCAGTCTGAATGTGCATGCTCCTGTCAGGAACCTTCAGAGGCAGGCTCATAAGTTCACAAGGTCTTAGGTGATTTCATGATTTTTCAGAAGTGTGGTATACAATGATACATGGCTATATTTTACCTAGTTACAATAGAAGTAGAGACTACTCTTTACCAAGGAGGTTTAAGAAGGAAGGATCAAACCTATCCTTAGAGAGTAAGACTAGAAGTATATCTCTTAATTTAACTCTATTTCTGTACCTGACTATAGACAGACCACGTTATTTAAGACTGGAAGAGCTAGGTAGAATGTGTCCATTTTATTTCTGCACTGAATCTGTCCTTATGCAACAACTACCCAGGGGAAAGCGTATCCAACAAGGCAGTGAAATCTGCAAGTACAAATCTCGGGATGTCAAGGGGACAATAACATTCAAAATTACCAAAATGAAGTAGGAGGTTGCGGCAGAAAGATGACACATGCAATTCAATTCAGAATAAACGAAATGAATGAAACTACAAAGGAAAAACAAGAAGCAAGTGAGATTTTTAAAAGATGCTTATCACAGAACCCCAATCAAGACAACCTAAGTACTAAGCAAACACTTAAATAAATTCTCACAGATATTACACACCACTTGTCACATGATTAAATGCAATTTGGAAATGACTGCCAGGTATACAGCAGGGTCTGTGTTCTCTCTGTCTCCACAGAATACTTGGCTTTAAGTAGGAAAAAAAATAGTGCTGCCATTCAGAACATATAATCTGATTAATAGAAGCAGCTCTAAGCACCATAGACAACTAAATACATGCCTAAATATCTTTCTGCACTGGAGCATTAATTCTTTAATTCACCTTCCGCTTTATGAACTATTGTAAATAATTTTATCTACTCTGCGTCTTTAATAAGAAACTCTGAGTAGTAAAGCAAGCACTTTTGTCAAGTATTAAAGCATACTTGCTTCAGGTTATCATGGTTTAATAATACTTGTGATGGAAATGAACAGCATAGCAACATTTTTTTGTGAAGTCTGTTCTTTTCTCCAAGTTCTGAAGAAATGTCTGTCTTTAAAATACTCAATAACCTTACTTTATCATGCTATACATCTGTTCTCTGTTTCTGCTGGTAGAAACTTGAACATACTTTGAGTGAGATTTAGAAGCAAATCAACTTCATGTTGACTGGATACTTCAATTACTTAATTCACAAAGTAGTGGAAAAGAGACAGTGTACACGATGATGCAATGAAGTTTTTGAACAACAAAACCCCTATACACCTTTCTAAACAAGATGCAACAATAGAGGAGTGATAGTATTGATCTACCTTTTTTAGAGGACTGATTAGCAAAGATTTTGACTGAGTTTAGATGCACCCTTGATGTGATTTTAATCTCTGCTGCACTTAAATTCTTATTTTCATTTGGGGTACATCTTAATTCCAGAGGCGAATTTGAGTTGCTTGCTGATGTGCAGCAGCCTCATCCCTTCCTTTTACAATCAAAAGAGCATCAAGAACAGAATATTAAGGTGTGTGTTTACTTTAAGGCATTAAGTTGGTTTCTAGTGTCTGGTGGAGAACACAAAATTCCCTGTTTCCTGTACCCTGTGGATGCTCACTGGCCATATCCAGCTGGTCTGGTGAGTGCTTAATCTCAGTATTTGGTAAGTGCTGATTGCTACTGCCTTACCTCACAGAAAAAAGCTTTAAGAGAGCAGACATATTTTGAACCAGGCTTGTGATGACCAGTGGCAGTACAGGGGGATTCAGCACTGCCTAGGCTTCCTAGTTTGGTTTTTCATCAGTGGTTTCTGAGGGGTGCTGCACTGCAAAGTGTGGCGCTGGTGCTGCTTTTGAAGCATGGAGACCGTATATTGCACAGGCTGAGCCCCAGCAGTGGGATAAACTTCGGCTGCTATGAGGATCTGAAACTTGTCCTATGCACGATGTTGTTACTGTGCCTACTGGCATCTCAGAGTCCCAGGTCTCCCTGGCTTGGAACTGAGCCGATCATTTGTGGAGTGTGGAGTTAGAAAACTAGAATAAATTGGTATCCTGGAGTTTCAGTACCACTCAGAAATTAAAGAGATATATGTCCTTGGGTCCATCCTTTCTGGTGTCTGAAGATTCTGTCTCTCTTGTGCTGTTACAGGCAGATGTTTTTCCCCCTCTCTGTTTTGCTATTATGGCTTGAAACTCCTTATGCACAGCATTCAGAACTTACCCTGTTCCCTGCAATGTCAGGTTGTGTCTATAAAAAGTTTCTGTGACCCACTTATTAGCATAATATAAGAATATAGTTGGTGACTTGGACAAAGAGGTAAGGATGGCTATCAGCAGTATGTCATGCACAGAATTTCTTTGAGACATCCCAAGGGAAGTGGAGTGTGCCTGTATTGTATGGGGAGAAAACTTTTGTGCCAGCATGTGTCCCTAACATTTGTTTGAATTTTTAGGTCTGTGAGTGTCTACTTACTGTGTACAGAAGTTCATTGTATTGTCTAATTGGGCCCTGTCATATAATTAGCTGCAACTTTTTAGACATACTGGTGTAATGTCTCTTGTCTCCTATGGGAAGTTTGTTTGAATTAAGTGTGTGCAGAAGTTGTGCAATTGAAGTCCATACCACTGTTTTATGAGTGCTTAAGACTATTTTGGGGAAAGCAAATATGTCTAATTACCAAAAATTAGCTACTAAAGATAGCCCCTGAGTGCCCAAACCAAAGTTTTAATGAGAATCAAATTGTCCAGGTTGAGATATAAGAAGGTTTTTTTAATGTGATGAATACCTATGAAAATAATTTACCTGAAGTTATCATTATAGGTCAGGATCAAAGTGTGAGAGATACTTCAGAGTATGAAAAATAGATTAAATTATTAAAAAAGGAGTCATTTGTGTAAGAACAGTTTGGTATAGAGGAAGTTGGCTAATGTAATGCCACCGAATTGCCAGTATAGGGTGATTGTTGTTAATTTTTTGATTACCTGGTAATAGAACAAGCAATACAGTGATTAACTGGCTCATAGAAAAATAGGGAGCCGTTAATCTGAAGCAATCCTGTCATAAAATCCAGAAAAACCTTGAGCTGGATTGCTGCAGATAAGTAGCTGCTGCATATGCTATGTAGGGCATGTGAACTAAGGAGTACCTTCCAGCAAAATGAATGAAGGCCCAGCAGGAACCCAGAGCAAAAGACTTAAACAAATACTGCCAGGCCATTATGAGGTACAATAGCATCACAGGTATTTAAACTGTTGCGCAATAAGCATATTTGTACAGTCTTCTATGCTTGCCATTTTAATCAATCTTTTATTGCAGAACAGAATGGATTGTATATGCAGAGCTAATCCTTTTGAAGTCTGCTTGTTGGGCTTTTTTGCATACTGATCAGAAGCAGCATGACAAAATTAGTAATTCCTACCTGACCGTAGTTTGATAAGCAAGTTGGAGGAAGGAAAGAGAAGATGAGTATTTAGGTTTGTTTTCACTCCCTTCTAATTTAAGGAAATAGTTTACTTTGTACTAAATAGATGTTTTGAATACGAAGTAAATTTTTTGCTCTTTCTTCCACCATTGAGCAATGTTTCTTGAATTTGAGTTCAATGGCCATACCTAGGTCATCGGAGCACAGCTGAGAAAGTAACAGATGTCTCTGTATGCTGGAGGTGAACGATTTTGTCAACAATAAATTTTTTTTTTTGGCTGTTTTTCTAGCCCGTCTGGTAACAGGACTCACCTGGAACTATAAGTTTGTCTGATAGGTGTGCACCTTGTGCAGTTGTTATTCTGAAATAGGCAGAGGGTGTTCCCACTTTCCTCCTCCCCATTGCCACTTTCACTGGAAGAGTACTGATATATGTTACTCCTCTTGCCATGCATATAGGGACAATAAATCACTGTGCCCAAAATTTCTTCTGAATGTTGGAACCACTGTTGAAAACATCTCTCATGCTCTCACTTAAAAAACTGAGTTATGGGGATACAGTGGAAATACAGGCTGATGGTGGCATGGTTACTATGAAATTATAGAACGTAATTCTCAGTGTCCAAATTCCTCCCAGCTCGGTGCCATAACCCTGTAGCGCATAAGGCAATACCTAAGCCCCCCACTGATGGCAGAAGCTAGTGAAGGTACACCAAGACTTCAGATGATTGACTTACCTTATGCCATTACAGGTGTCTTGCTTTGACAGCAGGAAGTCTGAGGGGAAAGCATACTGTTAAATGAGCCTCGTGTGGTGTATAGTTGCAATGAGAACTGCAGCTTTAGGCATTGTCAACTTCCAAGATGTTTTACATTGGTTGCTTAGGTAATGTTCAATATGCAAAAAAACGGTCTGTTTGTACACCCAGAGTTAGCACTTGCTGGCACCTGTGTGTTTATCAGGCACTCATACCTATGTGCAGTGGAGACAGAGTTTACTTGCTCAAAACTCATTTAGTAATAGCATGGGCTGCATATTTACCTTGAGTAATTCATATGCTCGAAGGTTAATACTGGAAAATGGGATGAGTGGGTGTTAATGAGAGCAACAGCACTCAATCACATTTGTGAGAGCTTGGCTTGGAACAACCTGGAAGCATTTTGAGATTCATGTTTTGCAGCACTGACACATGCCGTCCTCAAAGCAGTGCACCAAAGGCATATAAGTGTAGCCCATTTGCGGTTTAGATTAAAACAAGATTAAATTACTTTGTTTCCAAGAACTTTATTTTTATAGTTTGACTTCTATCTGTCATCCTTTACAACTCTAAAATTTCCTTGGAAGAGATAATTTATTTGTTATAGATGAAACCTCCATTCTTCTTTTCTGTGTTCAAGTCAGATTTCCAGAAACTTGGGGTATTAATTTTATTTCAAAGTAATGCAAAGAATTATGAAATATATAAAGTACATAAACATTAACCTTTAGCTGCTTTAACTACTCAACGAATGGAGAAGAAAGTGCTATCTTCTAGCAAGCTTTTTAACAATATCTGTACCTTGCAGCTTCTCTTGCTTATGTTTATCTGAAGTTCTAGACATAAAACTTGTGGGCCTATTTTCTCTTTTTTTTTTTAGGTAAAATAGACAATTACTACAGTAGAGAGCAAATTTCATATGTTAAAATAAAACAGTGTTTTGAAGTACCAGTTCTCAATGTCACAGCCAGTTTTTTTGCTTATTTTAATGGAAAAAAAATTATGGAGGGAATTTATGAAGACAGAAATGCCTTTGTCTGTCTGAATTGCAGTCTTGTAACAGAATACATGAGAGAAGATCTTTCTCTTACCATTCAAAGTCTACATTCATTTT
Source organism: Piaya cayana (assembly GCA_013389865.1). NCBI lineage: Eukaryota > Metazoa > Chordata > Aves > Cuculiformes > Coccyzidae > Piaya > Piaya cayana. The sequence goes on along the minus strand of WAAB01003421.1, from coordinate 137,030 downwards.
ACCATTGGTCTGAGATTCTGCCAACACTGCAAAACAGTAAGTGATCTCAGCATGTATTTCTGCATATCTAATAGTTTAGTTCATTTAGCCCAAGTGCAGCTAGCAGTGGAGCTAGATTTCCTTCAGTTTGTGATACCTAAGAAACACAGTGTGGTGTGATTTCCCTGATGTAGTTTTACCTGGTACCTCAAAAAGAAGGAAAACAATAAATATGCACAACATTGTTATTAAAGAAGTCATACTAGACTAGGAGGGCTGATCTGCCTGGATTAGCCGGGAGTTCACCAGTTGCTGGATAAGTGTTGCTGGAGAGGTCAAGTCATGTTCCCCTTCTGACCTGATAGCCATCTGGGAGCTTATTGCCATTGGAGAAACTACTGACCCCCACTCCCTGAGATCCCCAGGGCTCAGGGCAGTTCCTGAACTTCACCGTTTAGGAATCCAAATCAAGCAATAACCCAGAAACAGACTGTATTTGGATATCTTTAGTACTCCGTTTCGAGGAGAGCATGTATCACTGCTGCCTCTTTTGTCCAGGACCTCCATGCATCGAAAAGACTGAAATGTGCTTGTGAGGACTCCAAACACAGCGGGAAAACTTAACAGTGTTCTACCCTTTCTTTGTTCTCTCTTCTTTCTGACTGATTTTGATTGTACATCAACCACGATGTTACACCATTAAGCATTGGATACGCAGAACATGCAGAAGTACATAGAGGGTGCATGCTACATGTGAACAGATACTTTTAATGTGCATTTTAAATACTTCATTAATGTAATAAATGGAAAAAGTACAGAATGCAAATATAGGATAACAGAAAGCTTGGTGGCCTGGTAAATTTACACTGACTTGTCAAAAGGGGTTTTACAGAAAGTGTTTCTTGCATAGCTTATATTGAGCCGGTTTGAGGACCTTTTTATTAAAGCCAGAAGACGAGGTCTATTTTCTTCTGTGCTGATAATATGTTACCTGTTGAGCTGTGTGCAAACTGACCTTTTTTTGTACGGTCACATAGCAGCTGGGATGCCATCTGCATAAAATAAGATGGCAGGTGATCAGTGAGGGAAGAGCAAATACTCTTAGCAGCAAGAGCAGCAGCTATGACCTTTCAGTTGTGTTTGCTTTACTTTCCCTGGTGTTTGTCAACAGCAGATGTGCTCAGGAAGTTTCAGTCTCGGCATCTTGACTAGAAAGGAAGAAGTGAGACTTGCTGTGTGACTACTGATTTTATAGCATCGACTAAAATAAGAATGTCCACCATGTAAAAACCAGCATAATAGGAGAAAAGTTAGGCTGAGAGCATGGTGTTCTTTATTATCAATTTCTATCATGCTGCTCTTATATTTTTATTTAGAAGTAAGTCAGTGTTTTATCACTGCCTTGTATTACCCTTCAAATCATCCAGCTTAATCTGTATATGGAGAATTTCTTTACTATTTTAAGAGTTATTGCTTATTGCCATACATTGAATATTTTAACACATTGATGTATTTTAGGTTGCTAAAACCACAGAAATAAGTATTGCAACCTAAACAAAGTATATTGAAATAGACTTGCTAGGGTTCCAGACCTTCAAAAATTGTGTTAACCAATATTTTCACTTCAGAGAGTCTCTCAAGAAAAGTAAAAATTTTCTGATTTCCTTTTAATTATCATATAAATTAGCTATACTTTTGGGAAGGGTGATGTTGGAGGATCAGATTGTAAAGGTTTTGGTTATTTTACTCAGTTGTTAATATTTTAACATTAGCTACCATCTGTAGCAGAAAAGGAGTGTAAATATTCCTGTTGAGGCGTATTCAACTGTCTCAGTGGCAGGTCAGGAATAAAAATCTCATAGATATTTAGCCATTGCAGGCCCATGCTATAAATTACAAAATAGTAAAAAGTACAATCTTATTTGTAGCAAAGCAAGAGTAACATAAGTGCAACAGCTAAGATTACTGAATGTGAAAATGAAAAAAAGTCCATTTCAGCAGCCTGTATTACAAGCAAAGAGAACTATAGAAATGGCATCCACTTTATGGAAAACTTAGCAGCTACACTGGTTATAACACTTAAATTGCAATTTTCAGTATGAATGTCTAACCTCATTTAGAATAATCTGAACTGGGATCTGGGGAGATGGATGCATTCCCTTGTAAAAAACTTAAAAAACCCATAAGATATGGAAGGACAAGCCAGGACCTGCATCACCATCAGATTTCTCCCCTGCTTGTGAATTTTAGAAGTGAAATCTTTTTGCCTTCCACAGAGGGGATACTTCTATTTTGCAACTAAACATCAGTTGGCCAGAAGATCTCCCTCTGTTCCCTGGGATTCACAGCAAACTTCATGCACAATTTGTGCCCATGACATGATTTTTCTGTTATGAATGTGAAGAAATTTCCAGCTACTCACTTGGCTTGTTTGCTTTATTTTTGCAGTACACAGCTGGTTAAAGAAAAAGAAATACTCTAAACCTCTAGAGAAGGGTAAAAGTACAGCCTTGTGCCTTAGGGACAGCAACAATATAAAACTGTCACGTTTCTTCTACCTATCTCCACACCTTTTACTAGGAGTCTTAGTAGGGAACAAGTTGTCAATGAACCAGCAATGTGCCCTCCTTGTCAAGAAGGTCAGTAGTATCCTAGGGTGGATTAAGAAGAGTGTAGCAAGCAGGGAGGTTATCCTCCCACCCTACTCTGCCCTACTGAGGCTGCATCTGAAGTATTGTGTCCAGTTTTAGGCTCCCCAGTTCAGGAAAGACAAGGAACCACTGGAGAAAGTCCAGCAGAGGGCCCTGAGGATGATTAGGGGACTGACACGTCTCTCTTATTAGGAGAGGCTGGGTAAGCTCAGTCTATTTAGCCTGGAGAAGAGAAGACTGAAATGGGACCTCATGAAAACTTATAAATATCTAAGGGGTAAGTGTCAAGAGGATGGGATCAGACTCTTCTCAGTGGTAGTCAGTGACAGGACAAGGGGCAACAAGTACAAACTGGAGCATAGGGAGTTCCACCTGTACATAAGGAAAATATTTATTGTGAGGCTGACAGAGCACTGGAACAGGCTGCCCAGGGAAGTTGTGTATATATTTAAAACCCACCTGAATACATTCCTGTGCAACCTGCTCCAACTTAACCTACATTAGTAGGGAGATTAAACTAAATGATCTTCAGAGGTCCTTTCCAACCCCTATCATTCTGTGATTCTGTGATTCAGCATCCTCTGGAACCCTTTAAGGCAGATGGAGGCTGAGGGTATAGAGGAAGCAGTAGGAAAAAAAAAAGAGGAGGAGGAGTCTGTAACAAAGATGTAAAAGGGATGATATGAAAAAGAAATAAACCCATAGACTGGCTTGCAGGGTCAGTATGCCAACAAAAGTATGAAGGTTGATACTACTGCAGCAGAAAGGATTATCCAGTTCCAGCTGCAAGCTGATGGGAAGTTTGGTACAGAGAAGTGTGCATGTGTGCAAACCCAGAGAGGTACCACATGAAGCAAAAAGCCATTTTTTAAAGAGAGGAGGCAGGAAAAAAAAAAGAACAGCTTTAAAGATTACTTTTTCCTTCCTATTTATGAATTTCATGAGAATTGTGCTATTTTCTTTTCCTTTTTAAGCTGTTAGATTCTATACAGAATTGCAGAAGCTGGTGCACAGATGTCATGTCACCAAAATACAGCAATCTGCAAAGCCGGATACCTCTCTGGACTGTCAGCGTGGGATTTAGCTCATCACATATAAATATCTGTGGCGTAAATGCCTATCTCTGAGCTAGTCATCTTCTTCTCTCATTAAGACAACAGAAACAGACATTTCTAGGGCGTGATTTATCTTTTAAAGAGTAAGACATTTCGATTTGGTTAGTGAAATCATGCCCTAAAAGCATCTGGTTTTATCCATTTGTTTTCAAGTAAGTTTAGACTGAAGAGCTTCAGACATGAATATTAACAGTGAGGATGTAACATTAGAGGAGACGAATCCTATTTTTGCATTTAATTCTGAGGGGTCTTGTTTACCTCATAAAGAAGGGATCTTCTATCTCTCATTGAAACATTGTGAGGGCAGATAAAGGGACAAGAATTTCTGATTCTCTCTCCGGTCCCTGTGGGAACCCGTCTGTGCACTCATGCTGATAAGGTTTATATGGTAAATTATATTGCTCCAGACAAACAGGCACTGTGGAAAACAGAGGAGTCAGCCTCAGCCAGCCAGTCCCCTACTGAATGCTGTGGAAAAATATTTTGTCTCCTATACCACACTTCTGTTTGGAGATGCACAAGGCTACCCTGATAGCACAAGTTTTGGTAATGGCTACAGGTGATTTTAACTGGTGAGGACAGAGACAGAGCTGCTTTTTGAGCCAGCAGTTTCCTTTGAAAGTTGTAGTCTGATCATGTAATCCAAAGACATTTTGAGGATATTGAATTTCCTTGCTGCTTTGGCATGAACTATTGAGCAATGTGGTGGCCCCAAGCCACTGTCTTACTTAAAAAAAAAACCCAACCAAATCCAATTTCCAGAAAATTTGTAATGCACTGTGGTTCTTCATAGCAGCTGCTTGTTTCCTTAGCAGTAGTTTTTGAGACATGGTTTTATTTGTAAGAAAATCTTTCGAGTAAAGGAGGAGAGAAAAGGGATACCTTGTGTCCTAATCTGTCATTGCTGTCAGTTATTTCTGGGTCACACAACTAAGCACTTACTGCAGAAATGAACCACTTTTGCTTCTTACTTTCCTACTGGTTATTCTAAACAAAATGACACACAAACAAACAAAAAGATGCACTAGTATAGTTAGGGTCAATCTGTCACTTGATGTAATCTATGGCTCGGCAGAGCTTTGGTAATTTACTCCATCTGAGGATATGACCTGCATTTTTTATAGTCCCTGAAAATCAAAACAGTCTTTTATTTCAGATTTAACATCTCCTTTATTTTTAAAAAAATATATTCAGCTTTGACACTACTAGTGAAGGAAACATTCTTCCAAGGGTGAGACCTGTGGAAAACATCAGAGAACTTCTATGGGACCAGCTCAAATCCTATTTTGGATTCAGCATATATTTGAATTTGCTAATGCCAGACAGAATACATTTTCCGCCTCTTACCTGTCCCTCAGAGGCAACCACCAATGAATTATATTTTTCGTCTTTTAATGAAAAGGTACTACATTAAAGACTCTCTTCTCTCTTTATTTTCTTGCTTTTAAGCAACAAATCAATTCAAAGCAAGAGCCCTCGCATGCAGAAAAACATTTGTTTGCAGAGAATAATTCCTCCCTGGTGTTTGCCACATATTTATTTTGTCTCAGCTCTATAAGAAAGGGTCTTGTTGCTGACTCAGAAGGAGCTCATTACAGAAAGACTTCACCTTTCAGTTGCAAAAGATGTTTCCTTGAAATGATAATGTAATGAGTGTTAGATCAGCCGTATGTAGCCGTTAGGCTATTCTTTTGATCGGCTGGAAAGGCATTTGTTAAGAAGCTGCTTTATTGATTTCCCGGCTGGTTTTTATACTGTTTGGATCATCTGTACACACACACACATCACATTTTTACCACTTCAAAGTGGTTAATAAATTCATGCTACTCAGGAGACTGAACATGAAATGGAGTGAACCCTTTCTGTGGAGAACTCTGTTGTTCAACCTTTGATAGAAAGAATCTTAGCTGCACACTGAGTGTCTGCCTTAAAATATTTTCAAAACAATCTGCCATAAAGAAAATACCGTACAGTAAAGCAAAGGGATGTGGTTACTGGGGATATAAACATAGTGAGAGGCTGAGGTTAAGATTTCAGTAAGTCCATATGAGAAAACAGTACAAATATTCTTTCCAGCTAACCTGTCCACATTTACAATTTCTGCGTTGTTAATTTTATGAGGTTTTAGCAGTAGATGTTTGAGACACTGTGAGTGTTAAAGGTGAAACATATGCCTCTACATATAAATTGCTAGAACCATGCAAAATATCTGTAGTTAAACTTAAATGTCAATGCTCAGTTGGCCTTTTATCACTCTTGGATCACAGTTTTTGAAGTAGGATATTGCATTGAAGTGTGGATCAATATTTCTGTTTAATAGAATTTTAAGTTATTTTATCTCTTTCCTTTCTTCCACTCTTCCTTCCTCCCTCCCTTCTTCTCTTCCTCCTTTCCTTCCTCTCTCCCTCCCCGTTCAGGTTTGGTTCACTAACCTACTAATACCCTTTTGTGATCCCAAACCTGAGGAGCCATAATTTAGATGACCCTTATGAATGGAAAACTTAGGGAACAGTTTTACCTTCTATATTATAATTTGCCTTTCGTTCCCTAGCTAAGGACACTCATTACAGAACTTGTAAGTTCCTCTACTCTCTCTGAGTGTAGTTCCTATCCTGTATTTCGTATCAATATTACACAGGCTTTAGCAGCAAGCTTTTACACCCCTGTGAGGTCTGTGAAAAACCATCTACAACTTGACTACCTATTTACCAGGCCATTCAAATAACCCTGCTACTTATTTAAATGCTTGCCTTTGGCTGTGTCCCGGGTAAGATATCAAGTTGGAAGATGCTTTCTTGACACGAGCTTTAAGTTTGTTCAAGTTGTTAAGTTAAAATGCCCAAACAGGAGGTTGCTAGTGTTGTGAAGTTATTGTATATGTCAGCTATGAAAGTATGAAAATGAAATTACCCAGAAGGACTTAAAAATGTTTTTAATATTTTATGCGTAAATGTCCACATATGGATACAACATCCAAGGAATCTTGAGCCTGAGCAGTAGAATAAAAAAATTAATAAAAATATTTAAATTTCAGTACCTGACGACTCTATCTATAAAATAAGGATAGCAGACATTCTTGCTTCTCAAAAGGATTGTGAAAATAAATGTATTAAAGATTGCAAAGAACTGGAGCATTATGGTAATTGATACCATATGTCCAACTAAGATAGCTGGGAATGATTTCTGAAGAGGCAGGAGTTTTATTCATAGACTCCCAGAATCATTAAGGATGTAAGGGACCTTTAGAGTTCTTCTGGTCCAACTCTTCTTTCAAAACAGATCCAGCAAATCTTCCTTTTCTCAATCTAGTTCTACGGACAGTAGGTATCTGACCTTGGAAGATATAAAGGGTGACTCTTAAAGCTCATTAAAAAAATGTTTTTTTATTTTATATCTGTGGCAGTAGGTTAGAAAATAAAAACAGATTTTCAGTTCTTGAAAAGGTATAGCAATCAATACAGGACTGAGCTTGATGATCTGTTTCTTTAACTTGTAAAATACTGAAATTTTTATATTAATAATGACTTACCAAAAGTTGTACAATGCTAAAATTGTCTATTTACTTAGTCTTTAACTTGAGGAAAATCTAGCTTGATGAATGCAATCCCTTGATGTCAGCAAGTTAGTTATTTTTCAGTGAAAAATGTTGACAGTTTCTGTCCTCCTCATTATTTTTCTTCTAAAAATGATTAAGATCTTCTTTCGTCTAGGATGCTGCTTTTATTTAACAGATTTAGATGTATAGACAGAATGAAGAAAACCACTGTTGTTTCAGAGGGAGGGGTTATATTTCTGGACTTGTAGCAGCTTTTTAAGTAGTAGAGCTTTTCTTTATTTGACAGTATATAAATTCTTCATCTCAGGAGTTGCATTTTAAAGCATTTAGAAAATAAAATAAGATTTATCTTTTGAGCTAGTAAATGACTTTTTGCCAGTCAGTCTTTAAATTTTATCTTCTTGACGATGCACAAATAGCAGAGAGGGGCATCTTGTCATCTATTTCCAGATTTGTGCAGATTACTATATTCTCTCCTTTGAGATGCTGATGTTTTAGAATGTGATGGTTCATCTTTCTCTCTTTTCATTGAAGACACCTATTCCTGTGATTAGCTTGATAAGAGATATGTAAAGGAGAGCAAATAGATATGAGTTTTGTGTGCAAACAGTGGTAGATACTTCAGACAGCTGCCATATTTGTGACTAGATGAGAAGAAAATGTGGAGGCGTCAAATGCAAGAAAAAATCACTCATATTAACCCTGCTTATGCTTACTAGTAATCTAATTCTGTTGAATTGGTAATGAGATAGAAGTAATTATTAAGTAATTGTTTATTCCTTAATATTTTAAGAAACTAATGTGGTTTTTAGATTCTGTTTAACCCTTGACAGTCACTGAAATATATCTCAAAGTCTTCCTGTTCTTTTACACCATGGACATCCATCTATGCACCCTAGTCCAATGTGCTACCCGTCATCTTACGGTTAAGGTAGTTAATAGGTTAACTCTCATAGAAAGACAAAAAAGAAGCAACAACTCCCTCCCCCCCAAACTAATGTTCAGTTTTTATAATTAATTCCCTGAATATTTATATTAAACCAGGATAGTTTATGAGAAAGTATATGTGTGTACTTTTAAAAAATGCATGGTATAGCTATATTTTGAGCAATAGATCTGTTTTTACTGTTTCATCTTTCAAAGACTGAATCATTGCTTTTATATTTGATGACTTTACCCTTTGATCATCTGTCAGTCTAACTTCCCTACATTGACTTTTAGACCATTGAGTCCTTTGAATGCTTAGTGGTCTGCATAGGGCTTTGGCCCCATGTTGCAAGCTTTGCCCTCTGATGCTGTGCCTCATTTGGCATGTAAAAATATATTAATATGTTTTTAAATATATGTAATGTTCTTAGTGTTACTTTTCCATATAAACAGTTGCTTTTCTTGCTACAGGTGTGTCATGAGTGTAAGGGGAAGTATTTGATCCTGAAGAGGTTGTAATGACTCAAGAGACAATCTCTTTGTCTCTTGCATACATTGGGTAATATCCACACTGGGAAGAAGTTTCTGAACCGGTAGTTCAAGGCACAGGGGTTCATTAGCTTTGGGAATCAACTCATTCAGTATATAATGAATGGACCACAATGCTCTTCAACCGAACAGTGCTCACAATCTAGCTCTTTGTTATAATTTCTTTTCACATTTTGCACAACTGTTACTTCATCATCTTGTTTATTCTCTTCCCTGTTTGAACTATACAGGATGTGTTGTGTATTTCTAATTGGTATTTGTAATGGGGTAAGGCCATGTTGTCTTGGTTTTGGTAAAACTGCCATCGTTTTTGTTCTGACAATTGAAAATTGTGATGATTCTGGTCAGGTTACAAACACCACAAAATCTTTGTGAATATGTGCTGTGACTTGGAAATACAATGAGAATGGTAAATAGAGTTTGAAGTGTGTATGTTAACTACAGGGAGGGAGAGAGAGAGCATGTGAAACTTAGCAGCTCTGGCTGATGTATGATGACTGCTATGAAGCTGGAAGTTGGTATGATCAGCAATGCACCTGCAGCCCCAAAAGTTCTTGGATCTCAAAGGTCACAAAGCTCCGAGTGCTCAGGAGGATGAGGTGGTTTAACTAGGGACTTTGTTGTCATCCTTAGACTCTGTAACTCCCTCTACTGTTTTCTTCTGCAAGAAAAATGGTTTTATTGGTCTATATTAAGTCTGCATTAATATTGCAAACATGTGACTGAAGGAACGACTATCGTTCTTGAGTTTTTCCTAGGTATATCAAACAGCAGTAACCTACAGGCAGTACTGGTGAGATTGTGGCTGAAATTGTACCTTACTCAATCTCTGTGATAAATAAAATGTTGAAAATTAGAGCTCAGATAAGAGCTTTAAAAAATTCTCCCAAATAATCTGATATCCTGAAAATGCATCTTACTGTAATTTAAATAGCAGGGTATATTTTACTTATAAAAGATAATTCTTGAAAGCTAAACATTATTTTACCATGATATAAGAATATACTCAGAGAGAATCTGCTGATTTTATGAAAGTGTAATAAAATCTGGAAACTGTGGACTTCAACATTAGAGTGTTTATGTTTGATAATTTTTAGTGTATCTTGTATTAGCCTTGAGGGATTTAACCATTGGAACACTTTGTGAAGTGCTAGGCTGCCCAGTGCTGATTGTGTAAACACTGCCTAGTTGTTAAAAAGCTTTTGGGCATGCTTTCGGCCAGTATCAGCCAGACTCTATGGCTCAGAGGAGACAAACAAGACTGCATGGACAAGACTGCATGAGAGATGGCTCCCACCACCTTACCCTGTGTGTGGATGGCATTCGAACTGGTGTACCTCTGGTACCACTCAGAAAGTACATAAGAAATCCCATTTCACTTTTGCTTCATAGAATCCTATTTATCATTTATTACCTAAATAGTAAAATAAATTATGGAAAAGGGTTACTAATAAACAGTAAGTCCTGTGTTATTTTGATAGGAAGTACATTAGATGTGGCCACCAGGGCAGGTGGAACACTGCTGGTGGGCAGCATAGTAGCAGTTTGTTTCATGAGCCTTACCTTGCACTGTTAAGTGAATATAACTACACTGACAGTGTTGCATTTTTGACACTGCAGCTGTCCAGAGGCTTGAAGGGAGCAGGATTTTCCTCTGTTTTCGTTTCAATGCTGTTTTCATGTGTTGTCATTTGTGTGTATTTACATGATCAAAATTAGGTGTTTTCTAAGCCTCTTGCCAATAGCTCAGGCTGTGGCCATGGGGCTTATATGTGCGGGCTTTTATTCCATGATATTCACCTCATTTTGGCCCTTCCTACAATGATTCTTGAAATATCCGTTTGACTGTTATTGAGCAGGTTAAGGCACTAGCAGATGATGCTACTAATGCAGGAGCAAGATTGTGCTCTTGCAGGAAATGCTTTCTTGAAGGCAGCTTTTCCTTTGGCAACTGGATTCTCCTTCTCCCTAGTATGTAACACATGGTACAAAGCCAGCATTTAGTCCTGCAGGAGCACAGTATCTGCATCTGCTCACACTACCTGAAAAAAGACTGTTTATTCCACTTCCCTGAAGTACTGCAGTGATGCATCTCTGTAAGTGTATCCGTCGAGTGCTGTAAAATTTACAGACTCTGCTTGCCTGTCGGCATTTTGATAGAGATGCCTCTACCAGTTCATGGAAGCAGACAGGCAAATAGCATATTTGTGTTTGTTCAGCATGGTTCTCACTTTATTTCCTCATGGACTCATTCCTTGCCAGATAAGAACTAGAGAAAGTATGGAAGTCTAAACAAATATGTCTTCGGGGAGAACAACCTGATGACTCAAAGGAATTACCTGCAGTCAGTTTAGCATGTCCTTGGGTTGCAAAGTGCTTTAAATATCTGTTTTATTCCAATTTGGACATCAGTCTCTATGTTTGGACTTTTCTGTTTGAAAGAGATTTTCTAGGAGTCATCACTAAAGCAAAAAGGCAAAATATACCATGTCTGTAAACAGCAGAATTAAGCAACCGGTGCAGCAGTGAGTAGTGAGTTGATGTCCCTTTTTCAGTCACAGCAGTAACTCAACAAATGACTGCAGTTACATCTGTGTTCTGGTTTTGAGCTAAAGCAGAATTAATTTTCCAAATTTTCAGCTGAAGCTCATCTAAGTAACTTCATTTTTTGAAATTTAACTATATATTTTTAGACAACATCTGTCTTCAGAAGTGATAATGGTTAAAATTTATGATTATCACCGAAGTAATGGGGCATTGGTATGCAGAAAGGCCGTTGCTTACGTTTATCCCTATGGAAACCAGGGACAAAAAAGGGTCACACCTGCAGGGAGGAGTGAACAAGACAGGTGACCTAAAACTGACCTGCAGAGTATTCAATCCCATATACTTGATATAAAACTGTGGGATCACAAGGGTCAAGCTCTGTTTTTCAAGGTCTGTTGTCCAGTAAGAACTCCAATTGTTCTTTTGCTCCTGATCCCAGATCCATGCATTCCTGAATCCAGTTTCCAAGTCCAGCTCTTTTCCCCATGTCTGCTTTGCAGCATCAGTGGTGACCTATAGTCATTGGTCACCTGTGGGTCACCTATTAGTATTGGGGTATGTGTGTGTGAATTTTTATAAATTTTGTTATATTATTATTATTATTGTTTCATTAAAGCTGTTCTAGTTTCCAGCCTGCAAGTCTGTCTTAATTTTAGCTTTCCTTTTGTGGGAGTGTGTGGAGGGCCACAACTGCCCACATTTAGTTGTTGACCTGGCCAGGGGAAGGCTGAACTGTGACAATCTCTGATTATTCTTTTAAGGCGTATGAGATCTTGCCCAAATTATGTTTTTTTGACAAGCGATGAAGCTGAAATACCTCATTTAAAAAGACCCACAAAGAAGTCCCAGAATAAATAACTTAAAACAGTATCTTGGGGAATCTCATACAATTTCACTATCCCATAGAGACTTACTCTGTTGGGGAAGATGTTTTATTAATGAATATGTTAAATCCTGGGACAATCCTGCTTTTAAACTCCATTTTAACACATTCTTTTTGCACAAAATATATTGTGCATTTAGTTTACCTCTGCCTTTTAAACTCATAGGAGACACTGGAAAAAGAGGATAGAGCTCAAGGCCAGAAAGCTGTCAGTGTTACAATGGGCGATGTTTTTTAGTTCTAAACCATTCTGAATCCAAGTGAATGTTTTCTCATACAACATGAAATTTTGGAAGTTCAGTACATGTATATGTACATACATATATGCTAATAACAAAGACTCTAGCAAATTCTGTTCCTTTGGGTTTTTTTTCCCCAAGCTGAAGTATACTGGATTAATAGTTGGATGTTCCACTGCAGCTAATACTTGTCTGGAAAATAGCCACATGGGAGAATTTACTGACCCAGAAATGGGAGAAACAAAATCAATCAGTTTGTGACAGCTAATCTGACAGACCTCTCAGCACTGCTAGCATTCTCTACTTACAGGTTCAGCCTTAATAATGACACTGATATGGGGACAAACTTTGAAAAAGCATGTTGCATCTTTTCCAGCTCTTTTCCCATGTTCTGCAATCACCAGAAACAGATCTTGGTAAACAAAATTCTCAGTGCTAGTTTATTGGGATGTTCACTCTTAGAAGCTTTGTAAAGGGAGGACAACGCCCTCTGCTCAGTATCTTGCAGATCAGTGAAATTAAGTGGCAGCATTCTGAACATCTTTTTCCTTCCCTCTTTTTCTAAGGTTTATAGCAATTTTGTGTTTTATTTTTGCTTGTGTAGTTTTGGGGTCTTTTTGCCATTCAAGTGATTTGGGAAGACTTCTACATAATATACATGGGCATCTTTTGGAAAAGGAGCATTTTATAAACAGCCTTTCTGTGAGGAGTAATTGAGTATCATGCATCTATATAGCAAAACATAGCTAGTGCCAAGAAGTCATCAGCTAATACCAGAAATCTTGAAGAACTGAAAGCAGTTAAATGGCAAACTGTAAATGCAATCTCCATGATGGTACTGTAAACACAGCACTTAATAGGCAGAAAACACACCAAGTACTTTATGTGAGAAAGAACTAAATGATCTTGGCAAATTAACCTGTTAAACGCCAGAAAGATGAAAACATACCTTTGGAAAAAGTCAAATAGATGTTTTGATACATAAAAATATCCTCTCTAACTTCCTACAGAAAATTATTCTAGTGACTTGTTGGCTATGAAAATATGGCATATAAACATCATGCACTTGTGTATTAATTTTTTTTTTCCTCAGTGCTGCTTTCTTTTCCTGCTGCTCCTGTACTCTCATTGTTTCCTATTGAAAGTGAACGAGCAAGGTTCACTGGCCCTAGTAAATGGCCTACATATTTATCAAAACTTTTCATTTCTTACCCTTGGTCTTATTCTTTCTAGGATAAATTTTGAGGAGCTGCATACTTTTCCCCCTGTGGAGTAGATGCTAGCACAAGATAAATCAAGACACTATGGATTGATTTGCAGCTTCAGTGTAAAACTATTGCTGACTCAAATATTGAAGAAATGAAATAGCTCCTCTCCCTCCCTTTCCTTAACTTGAAGAGTGTTAGTTCTTTTGAAGAAGTGTATTCATCCCTGTTTGAATTTTTCAGCTTTGAGGAAAAACTTAATTGAATTAAGTGCCAGCATAGATGTTTTCACATGAAACAGTGTGCATACACGTGCCAGGAAAATGCCTGAAAGTGGCAGTAGGTGGCTGAATGCATCAAAAGAAATCAGATTTGATATACACTGAATTATTACAGCAATGCGTTAACTTTTTAGATTGTGACTGGAAGGGAGAGAGATCTATCAATATGCAAATTAAATTTATACTAAACCAAGCTCTTCTAGGAGGCAAAATTAAGCTGTATGTGTGAACACTGTAGCCCTATTCAGGTTCAAAGAGTTACTTTAAAGTACTGCTTATAATGTGAATGGAAGTGGCAGTGGGACAGTAAAGAGCAAACATCTGCTGGTGCTGTGTTTCAGGGAAGATGGGACATGTTGATATATTTTATTAAGAAGCAAGTAGGAGTAACTTTTGACAAGGTATTTGGATGCTGATTAAATTTTTTCTAATGTATCTACAGAACATCTCCACCAGAGTTCTTGGTAGCTAGAGGGCCTTAGCAAGGAGAGCAGAAATAGGATGAGCAGAAGAGGTGGCAGCACTTTAGCTTGAGTGGCAAGAGGGGCTCTCTGTTTAGAAGGTGCTGCACAGGTTAGTGGTCATTCAGGCACATGGGGAATCCTAAGTATACGGGAGCTTCATGAGCAGGGAGCCTGGAGATGGGATGGAGCAAACTGTACATTAAAGGAAACTGCAGCAGATATAAGCACAGAAACTTAAGCACCACTTAAATTACAAAGAAGAAACAGAAAGCCTAATATTCTTAGGAGCATTTCTGGACTTTTTGATTCTAAAAGACAGAGAGGAGATAGCTCTTTGGAGTCTAAATATTTCTATTCTTAGAGTGGCAGGGAAGTACTTCTCTCAGTTTAACATTCAGGACAACTGAGAAATCTTGCCATGTTGACAACTGACCGACCACATGAAATATAGCCCACAGTCATAGATCATAACTCTATTTAACTCGGTGAAGCTATTTTTGGACCTGTCATGGTATCTGCCTCTTCTTATGCTTTAATGTACCTAATGACAGAAGAGTGGCTACAGAGTGCCTTGTATACCTGTGTTTCAGCATGCCAGTGTGATGTTCTCTGTGCCTATATATGAGTGCTGTTCACTTGTATTTTATTTTGAAGCAATATGTAAGGCATGAACAATGCGAATGACATCAGTTTAATACAGTGTTTTGCTTCTTCAGCTGGCCTAGAATGTGCTTCAAAATTCACTTTGTGCAGAGAAAGGAAGACAAACTTATCCAGCTTTGATTTTCGGAAGCTGCCTCTTACAGAGCACAGGATGCTATGGGGAACAAACTTTTTGCAGTCTCCGTTCTAGGACAGAGCAGAGAGTCATTATCATATTTAACTACCTGCTCTGACAGCCGAGCAGGCGTGTATCCTCCAGTAATAACAATTTGTTGTTCTGGCACCTGCTTTGGGAGGTAGTCAGATTGCTTTTCTATTGCCAACTGCAACCTCTGTGTCAGTGCGTGTCACATCCAGGTATGAGATTTTATTTCTGGAAAAACAGCAAAGCATTCTGAGATATTAATCAGTTTGCAAGCAACAAAGTTATTAGCAGCTAGTGAAATGCACCATCTACTTATTTCTGGTGTGTATCTGCATTCATTAAAAAATACTACAGCTCTGCTAAGAATGATAAGCCTCTTTCCTGCTTTTCTTTCTTTATTTTTAGAAATGGCTGCATGCCTGCTGATTACAGGATCTGAGTATATGGAACTGTGCCTCTAATAATTTCACCAACCAGCCACTCGGTACTTGAATTTAGCAGTGGCAACACAGGTTAAATACAGACATTATGGGATGGTTTAATCATTTTTCATATTACTTAGTCTTGCATTTTAATAGCATTTTAAACTGACAGTGCAGAATATTCTTTCATGTTTGGTGGATAGTATTGCTCAAATGATGCTTCATGAGCCAAGTAAAACTGACAAGAGCATAACAAAGTACAAATGGAATATAAACCTTCACTGAACAGGAACTAGGTGTGCATTGTATACCATCTTATGGAGTCTTCTCCGTTGTTATAAACAGATTGCACATTTCAAATTTTTTATTTTTCCTAATGAAAAGTACCTCATCAAACATGCTTTAGGTCTAAGATCAGTGCACATTTAACTGAGAGGTAATTAACTAAACAAGGTTTAGAAATGAACATAATGCACACTTTGGAATTTTCATTCTGGCATGATTGAATATATTTGGCTGAAATAACGTGTAATTGGCAAGCACCAGGAAGGTGTTTTGCTATTTTCATGCTGTAAATGAACATTAACTATGCTTAGGGCTTTGGATGACTTAATTGGCCCTTTTTTTCCTGGACATCCCTATAACTTGGTTGTGTCCAAAATTTAAAAAAATCCAGCTGTGGAGGCAGTCGGTGTAAGAAGAAAAGAGGTTACTGGGTTAAAAGCTGAGGTTGGGGAAAGAAGGAAGGAAAGAGATGCTGTGTCTGTGTGGATTTAGTCGCAGAAGAGTTGGTAGGAAACTGAGATCACATAGACCAAGCATTGAAATGCTCCCTTTTTACTAAGGGCCAAAATATGCTTTCTTATTTACTTATTAAAAAAAAGACTTTTTACTTGCCTTGAAAACTTACATAGATACATAGTGGTGGGGAAAAAAGGTTGAATTTTCAGAGAATTCTCTTTTCAGTATTTTCCATGATCCACCAATTTTTACATTTTTCTAGTTCTGTGCAATAAACAAACAGATAATAAAATGGTGATGCCCATTAAGAACATGACAGACTTTGCTATTACAAATAACAGAAGAATAATATGTGATATTCACTGTGCTTCTGGAGGACCTGAGGAAGGCTCTAAAGGCCCTGACTGCCTAAGGAAGCAGAGCACATGTGCAACCTGGACTCTGAGCTGGCATCAGTACTGGGCATTGGCAGTGTGTGATGTGGCTAATGTCTCTTTCTGTCTGTGATGTACACCAGGGGTGCCCAGCTCAACACAGCAGGTGGCCAAAGAAATCCAAGTTGTCGGGACAGGTCCCAGTTTCCATTTCTTACCAAAGTTTGCTTCCTCATTCCTCTCCTGCAGTAATGCTCTTACGGCAAGATCCAGCTCCACTGACCTTCATGTGATCTGTCTTCTCCCATCCATAACTGTACTGGTTTACTTTTAAAAAGGAGAGAGCCACCTTTCTGCTGGGGCTTTCTGCATTAAAGCTGGTTTTGTTTACCTGTTCATGCTTTGGCCAGCTAACCTAGCAGCCAACCAATAGTGCCTTTCTCCCCTGTGTTGTGAGCCAAACAGTAGCTCTGCCCTTTCTGGATGAGTTATTGGGATGCTGCAAGGGTGTCACTGTCTATGCAGGAGACTCTCCATCCCTAGGGAGGAACAACAGACCACGTGGGATCTCCCACACTGTTAGCAGGCTGCACAAGCTGCTTTCTGAATGTTGGTGTAGGCATGAGTGAGAGCATTGTGTCATTGGGTACGTCTGTGGTTATACTTAGTTTCTTGGGCGCCTGAGAAGAATTTAAAGCTGCCATTCCTAGGGTTATAAAGTTTGAAAACAAAAATCCAAATCCAACCCCATGTACAGAAATGCTATATTTGTGCATGGTGTCCTGTGTATTTTGTTGTTTATTGCTTCATGTTTCTTCTTACTCGTTTTATTTCTGGATTCTTTGTGTTTACGGTCTCCCTGGCTTATTAACTCTGCAATGCCATCTTAGTTTGCTGGTGGTGACAGGCTGTCACACCGCTGTAAATTTCCCCATTACAGAACCCCGTTAGTGACAAACACTGACTCATCGCCCAGCACTGGTCCAAAATCACATCTGGAAATGTTAAAAATCCAACCTCTGAAGCTTCCCTCTGAGGACTGCTCGAAACTCCTTCAGGTCTCTCCCTCCTGTCTCTTCTACTCACCGCTGCTACCTGCAACCGTGGCTCCCAACATGACTGAATTACAATCCCTCGGCTGCAGTGAGCACTGTGGGTATGCGCTCCAGCACAATGTTAAGCCAGGGCAATGTGGCAAGGTGTCGTGGGCTTGTTGGAGGCAGCCCTTTATCTACCTTTTTTTTCTCCTCTGTTTGTACATAATGCTTCCCTCCACAAAACTGGACTGTTTAGGAATATAATCATTCCTTATGTGTTAACTGTAAGGCTTTTGGGTACTCAGAGAAGACTAAAAGAGAGTTGTAGTGGTGCATTATGCACACTCCTGGAAAGGGTTAAAGACTGGGACATCATGGTTTAGTAAAGCATGTTAAAACTGTTGATGTGGACGGTAAGGCTGTTTAGAGCAACTGAAAATAATCTGAAATTTTTACTGCATTCTGCATCTTAAGAAAAAGATAAGTTATGTCATTGTTTCTTTACTTAAAGTTGTGAATGGTAGTCACACTGTAACAGAAAACACTATATCAAGTTGATGGGAAGAATCTAGAGGAGATGAACAATATCACTTGCCAGGGAAACTAATTTTATTTTCCAAAGAAGGAGGGAAAAGGAAGGTCATCCAGTACAAAGGTGGAAAGAGTCAGAAATTGCATTTTCCCACTTAATTAACAACCAGCCAATCTATAGCCTGTAGCTTTCCTGCAAACCCAGAACTGAGAGGAGAACCTGAAGGTTTCAACCTTCAGATGTTCCTACACATGATGTGAAGTGTCAGAGAGTGTGATAAATCACCAGTGTAGGACATCCTTCCTCTCGTGTGTACTACGCCTAGCTGGTCAATTTAATTCCTTTATTAATTATTGATAGATTCTGATGCCTCCATTGTTTTTATTTTTAAAATTTAATTTTAATTAATTATTGGTGGAATGCAATGATTTATTTGACCAAAAAAAAAGAGGGATAACACGAGCTTTTCTTAATTAAGCCTTTTATTCAGGTTTGGTTGATTGTTGTTTTTATTGTGAAGCCTTTGAATGAATATTTCAGAGGACTTCATTTAGAAGAATAAGAAAAACAAACCCACATACCATTGGTCTTATTATAAAAATGGAAGAAATGCTGATGAATAGCACTAAGAAAGAGAAGGGAGATTAATATGGGGGGAGGAAGAATGTTTCTACAAATGGATCCTTGTTCTCCTTAGATTTGCTTTCTAACCTGCATCTGCAGGCAGTACTGACTGGAGAAATGAGATGACAGCTTTTCCCTTCCCCCTCTGACTCTGCCCCTGAGGACTCAAAGATCTTTAATTTGATATGCACTTGAGTTGTCCCTCCCACTCTCTCAGGTCTCCAGAGATATTTTATTACTCAACACTGTTAAAATTTAGATGTTATTAAGCCATTGCCTCAGCTGAGCTTGTACTTCACTGCTTTCTTTGTCAAAAGGTAAAGCAAGTAAAGGATTCAAAATATACACAAACATAGAGTTTTTATAGGCCAGCTTTAAGCAAAGACAGGTTTCAGTACACAAGCGCTTCTAAAGGCTCCAGATTCTGCTTTTTCATGGATCAGTGGGTTAACTAAAGCCTATCAGAAGGCTCTCAGTTGTGTGATGGTTGTGACAGGTATTAGATTGGAAGGAAAAAGAGACAAAAAGAACTGTAATTCAAAATGGCACAAAGTTGGTGCTTACAAAACACAAGGAAAAAATTCTGAGCTTAGACAGGAAAAGCTACTCACAGTTTACAACTATTTCACAGCATTGGTAGGCACTAGTAAATCACTTGGATTGTCATTCTTTCCTCCTCAAGTTTATTTACTAACACATTTTTAAAAAATCTTGATCACCCCCTCCTGAATGAGAAAAAGAAAGAGCTAAAATTAAACCAAACAGAAAAGCCTTCTTGGATGAACAGGAACACCTCCTGATGTCTACAGCTTTTCAGAACAATCAGCAATACCATGAGATTCAGCGTATGGATGGCCTTAAAGTTCTTCGATGAGCCAATATTTGAGTGGGCACTTCATTACAAGAGGACTTGATGGTAAACAGGGGAATGTTGCACTGTAAAAATACGATTAATGAAGCTGGCAAAAGAAGCCTTAGTTTTGGAAAGCTGGCAGAAAGTGCCCTTGCTCCAATTAAGACCTGCATGGATGGCAGCAGAGTATCAACTCAATTAGCTTTTTAATGCCATTGCATCCTGACAGGAAAGGAGAGAAAGCAGTTTCGCTGGCATGCGGTGAGCTGAAGCTAAGCCCTTCATGAAAAAAAAAAAGCGCCAATATGTGTGATTTTCAGAAGTGGAATTTTGCCAGCAGTTAATTTTTACCTTAAACAAAACAGGTAGTGAAGGGGAGTTGTATAGGAAAGTGTACAGCAACATCTTGCCTGCAGTCCCATGTGGTAGCCTGTATGTTCAGTTCCAGTATTATCACAGAATCACAGAATAGTTTGGGTTGGAAGGGACCCATAAAGGTCATCTAGTTCAACCCCTGTAAGCAGGGACATCTCCAACTAGAACAGGTTGCTCAGAGCCCCTTCCAACCTGACCTTGAATGTTTACAGGTATGGGGAGATTGCCCATCTCTCTGGGCAACCTGTTCTAGTGTTTCACTGCCCTCATTGTAAACATTTTATTCCTTATATCCAGTCAAAATCTACCCTCTCTTAGTTTAGAACCGTTATCCCTTGTCCCCTTCTCCTAAACAATTACCCTATTACAAAACCAACAGGCTCTTCTAGAAAGTTTTCCCTGTGATTTTTGTAGACCTTTGAAGTACTGAAAGATCTTCCTGAAGCCTTCTCTTGAGGCTGAACAACCCTGACTCTCTCAGCCTTTTTTCATAGGAGAGGTGTTCCATCCCTCTGATCACTATTGTGGCCCTCCTCTGGACCCACTCCAACCAATCCCTGTCTTTCTTGTGCTGAGGGCTCCAGAGATGGGCACAGTACTCCAAATAGGATCTCATAATTTCAGGTCTCAATACTCTAATGATTTTCTTCCATTGAGAATGCATGGTTGAATCCTATAAAGAAATCTGGAGATAGGGAAGGGTGAAGATAGGCTTTTGATGACAGAGAAGACATAAGCACATTACGCATGCTTTTGTGAAAACAGGTTATCAGAGATGCTGTAGGAAAACTCATCACATTTCACAATCATCTTTACTCTTCAGATTTATAAACCTCAATTAAGTGAATAAACAGTCATACAACTATTCATATTAATGCAATGCAAAACTGAGAGGACCAAGATTCATGTTAGCATACAAACTTTATAACCTCATTACTATTTTTCATATTGTCTACAGTATTGCAGCTTTGGTTCTATTCTGCTGTAGTCTCAGAAATGACACTACCTGAGTTTATATTCACATTTATTTTCTAAGGCTGTGTTCGCAGGCTAGAAAATAATTACATAATGAAGCATTAGCTTTTGAGTACTCTGTAGGGGAAAGATTTAGTGGCAAAGTCTGCAAGTGTGGGGTCAGAATATATGACATTTTTGAGCTTACATTTAATTTTTGGGAAGCACAGAGGTGTAGGAAGAGATGGGTAGTAGAGAGACTAAAAGGAACTCCTTTGTTTGTCTTCCGTATTTCTGTTAGGGGTTGAACCTTCACAGGCTTGTTTTTTCTTTAATGCTCAAATGTTTAGTATTTAGTTGAATAAAGAGGTTCTTTCAGGAAAAAAATGCTGTGCAGGCTGCAACTAGTAACTGTGCTGTGGGGGATGCAGAGAGAAAAAACTCTGTATTTTAATTCCTCTGGTTCTAGAGGCTGCTTAATGTGAGCAGGTTTAGATTTCTTCCTTTCCCTCAGAACATTGCCATAAGAAGCCTATATTCTTTTTGATAAGATGGACTTGCAAATGAATTAGTTTGAAGAACTAGAAATAAATGAAATCTGCAAAAGTTTCTCTTTCCTCGTAGGGTTAATTCCCTCCCACTTCTTTCATTTTCATGTTGCAGTATCAACAAAGGCTCCACTACACTAAAATCAAAGCATTTGGGGGTGGGGGGAATAGATGAAAAGAAACAGTAGGCCAGTAGTTATATTTATTCCTGTGCACATTTAGTTTTGGTTGTTTTTTTTCCCTCTCTCTCCTTATGCTTCCTTTGTATGTTTTTCGGCAGTTTCCATCAGGTAGTGTATTATCTGATGCAGTGTCATTATATTGTAGAAATTGCAGCAGTTCTGCCGTCTTCTAGATGTCATCCTGCCAGATATGTGAGCCTACAGCGGTTTGCATTTGTTACCCTTTCTGCTGTTCTCAAAATATCTTCTAGTATTTGTGCACAGATATGAAAGATTGCTTCACATAGAGATGAATTGAACCAGGTTGTCATACCTATAAAAATCAATGTATTTTTGGAGAGGGTAGACGTATGAGGAATAAACCAGAATCTGGGGATTCTCAGCTTCTTAAAGTGCTGTCAGATCTCTGAATTATTGCAGTACAAGTCATGGGTCTGAAAATGAGCATATTCAGTACACTCTCCATTTTGGTAGAAGGAGATCTCCAATTAGGAAAGGTGAGATTTGTATTTCCATTGATAATGCCTACTTTTCACATACACATCACACTATGTGTCTTGTTCCATGACACCAGACTGTGATTAATCACTGCTTTTCTCATGGCTCAAAAGGAAATACAGATGTCTGAAAAATAAAAGCTTTTTTCCCTCTACACTTCCCCTGTCTCTTTAGGTCTTGGCAGAACATGTAAATCTGCTTTTTTTATCAGTACTTTTTTTTTCCTCTTGCTTAACACCAGTGCCATTTTACAGTGGAAGTGAATTCACAAATACTGCAAAGCTTCTGGGGAAAAAAACCTCACATACTGTATACCTACTATGCTTGGTTAGTGCTCCCTGCCTAGCACAAAACTAGAGTCAAATCAAGAAACAGGAAATAAAGAAAATAGTGTATTTTATGGGAGAAGGTTGTTTGTTGCAACATATATGTCCTGTTAGTGCTGTGATGACACTAAACGCCAGGATATTCCATGTTAGCTAGATCATAAATTTGACTTTGCCTAAAGGATTTATCATCAATGATGTCTGTGTCCCAGTAGTTTTTTTATGGTTTGCAGTCTGAACTTCGGCCTCCCTGCTAAGACACCATTTATCTCAAACTTGGAACTTGGTACTTTTGTAAATTAGGATTGGAGTGAAAAGCTGGATTTTTGCTTCCTCCCTCCCTTTGCCTTAAGTTCTTTCTTTCAATCTAGCTAGCAGAAAAGGAAATTAATTAAACATTAGCTGAATTGGTGAACTAAATTCTGAAATCCTTTCCTTAGGAATGGAAAATGCCTTTTACCTAGCAGGTACTTAACAGCCATTTGATTGGTCAAGATTAAAGGAAAATGGGATTATTTTGTTTTATTACAAATGAAAGAAATCAGCAAATGTTTTTCTTGATCATAATTTCTATAGCAATCTTTTCCCTTATAAAAATCTCATTATCCATCTGCAGCAGTTACAAATGTCATTTTACACCTTTCAGGGAAAGAGCAGACAGATAGACAAGAATAATTATGCTAAGCTTAGTGATTAATCAATTTAAAGAGAAGTGATATGATGACATATTGGATACTGGTAGGTTTAACTAACTACTGCTGCTGAACTATTAATAAAACTCTTTGAGTATTTATTGGAATTTTAATTTATCAAGTGAATCCCAGGCTAAAACTATTTGTTTAAATGCATGCTTACTTGTATGCACGCTGCCTGCTAGAGTGGAAGTAAGGTTTATGATGGGGACTTTCCAGTTGAGTAAGATCTCACAGTACTTCTGTATACCAAATGTTTGGGTAATTTCAGCTGACTGACTATAAGGTGCTTACTTCACAATTTCACATTTAATACAAAATACTTTAATTTTCCTGTTAGTAGAGCTGGATAATTTTAGGATTGTAGATATAGCATAAATATATATATATATAACTGCAGTGACCACTTTCACAATAGGTGAGAATAGGACTTTTTTTTCATGTGATGTTTTACTGGGGAGTACCTAGATCTACTTGCCTGCTCACAGTTCAGTGGGGTTCATTTTAGCTTGTTTTAGTCTATTATCAGCTTCGCAGGTTTGACTCCTCCAGCTTTTGCAAGCACTTCTGAACTAGGTAATCTCAAGAGATGGAAGTTGCACTGGATGTCCTTTGGAACAGGAGTTAATTTTCACACTGTAACGATCCAGGACAGTATGAAGCTCAGGCCATCAGCATATGAGGCTGTGTGTATTAACACCGTCTTCTGGGCAATATCATCTCTGCTAGGGCCTATGGCAAGAAAGTGAATGAGTGCCTCACTTCTCTGTGGGTGTATGTGAAAGGTAGCCTCCAATTAAGATATCAGACGATATCTCAGAGAAAACACTGATGTCTATACATAAGGGAGAGAGTTCTTGGCAGCTGAATAACAATACCTCCTCAGTCCATTGCCTTTTGAAAGGGAAGTGCAACTTTCCTTCTTATCCTTATCTGAACTGTGCTTATGAGACAAGGAACATATTTTCTGCTTTTATTTTCTCATGTACTCAGCATAATCTGATAAAAGTGAAAGAATCAAAATCCATCACCTGATGTGAAGAAGTATCATTTACTGCCTTATTGAACTCTCAGTTTTGCAGCTGCCTAGACAGATTTTTCCTTAGGAGTTTTTTTACTTGAGTCTGGCTAGTCTTTTCCCTCTGGATAAGAGATGTCCCATACTGGTTGATGTGGAGATAGTGGTCTTCTGGGAATTCCTACCTTTATGTATGTGGGCTGGTTTTTTGTGTTTGATTTTTTTTTTGAGTTTTTAAAATTTTTTAAAGCCACAAATATATTTCCTTTCATGCAATTTCCTTAGAATGGGATTAATTTTTTTAAAAAAACCCAACAAACCCACATTTGTCTCAGTTCCCATTCACCCTGTCTTCCAGACTACTTTATCAGCTGAGGACTGTGAGGACCAGTCAGGTATTATGGCTTTGTCCCTTAACAAGTGGCCTGGCATGCCAGGTTCATTCCTTTGTATGTGAATTATTGATGCCTAGTCATCCACACCATTCCATAGGGAAAAGTTTTGTTAGGCCTGTGCTGGGCCTCTGGTAAATCAGGCATATATGATCACGCTTTTTACACATACAGCTATTTCCTTCAATGTTTTCCCTTCTATAGGTAGATTTGTTCTAATTATCCAGACAACATACTGAATACTATGCTTTTCAGCCTAGAACAAGTGCTTCATTATCTTAGGGACCTCCTCTGGGTTGGGTGTACGCTGTGGGTGCTGTCTATGGATGGATGCCTATGCTGGATGTCATCCGTCTTGCTAATGATCCATGCAATCCTACAGCTAGAGTCATCTGGAAAGGATCTTTACCTGGTCCATCCCCTTGCTTGAGGATCACCTGGTGTCAGTGCCATTTCTGAACGATGCTAGGCCAACTTGTTAAAGTGAAAGAGAGATCTTCAGGCCTCCTGTTCCTTCCCTGTGCATCTCGCTCCTGATTGAACTGTTGTCCAGAACTACCCGAAATCCACCTGGTCAAATCTAGAGTGGATGAAGCAGAACATTACTCTTTTCCACTTTCTTCCTGCCTTTTATTCATTTAGTGTGTTTGAAGACTGCTACATTCTTTTGCAGATTATCTTCTTATACAGGCTAATAACACCTACTCCTTCAGCCATTCTTTCTGTGCCCTGTTTTCCAGATTTTCTGATGTTTTCATTAGTTTCATCCAGAATATCATAGTCTGCTTCATATGTTAGTTACTTTCTGATCCAGGTCAGTATTCTCAGAATTTTGTTAATAAATTTTCACAATATGTGCCCAAATTTAGATACGCCTTCAGGAAGAGATTAAAAAGGCCAATGTGTTTATTGATGGCTGCAGTTGTCTGTAGTGGCTTTTCCAAACCTCAGTCAGCATCAAAGTTTCTGAATGCTGTTGCTTATTGTGTATCTTAGTACAGAACTGCTCCTGCTATGCTGATATAAAGCAATTTTATTTCCAAAGTGTTGGTAATGAAGGGGGACTTCATGTGGCACCTCCTGCTATCTCTGTGGTACCTTTGATCAGTGATGTTTTAGCCTCATGGCATGTGCTGTACCTTCAGTAGAGAGTGATGAACTTTGTGGGAAATACTTTGGTACTCTGAAAATCTTGTGAAAATGTCACCTGCCTTTCTTTTGTCATTCCATTAGTCCAGCACCTAATACAAAGCATTTGTTATTCTGCCTCTTTGGAATCTCCAGTGTTTTGTTATGAAAGAAGAGAAAATTTTGTACTAAGCTGTCACAGCTGATCAAAATATTGAAGATGTTTGTTACATAAAACAGGCCTAGTTGGCTTGCATTCTCTCTTCAACAATCTTTCCTGGTGAGTAACTTGGATTCATGTTGAGGTCCAAGAGGTTAATGTGAAACTGCACTGTGAATAACTGTATCTGCCGGAAAAGCAGAGGAAGCTAAGAAGAAAACAATGAAAAAGAGTTTACTGAAGCATGCTGGGTGATTAGGTGGGCTGTAGACATGAATTAGATTTAAACTCTTATTTTTAGAGCCTTGGATTTTTGAGTCAAGCTTGCCATGGGGATAAAATGCTTTGTATCTTCAGCAAGACAGATGCTTGCAGTCAAGAAAGGGATCATGGCAGTTCAGCAGGGAGTTCTTTCCAGCCTCTTAGGAGCAGTCAGCATTCACTTAGATGACCAGCAATCTACATGACAGCTAGAAATAAGTACGACTGAAACAAAAAAAAAATTTTTGAGTGAGAGTAGGTTTTCAGATGATACTCACATGAATAATATGGGATTGTATATATTTTCCAAAATGTCTTCACTGAAAGTGACAAAAAATGACTATGTTCTGCTTCACTTTGCTGCATTTTCTGAAGAATTCCTTTCACCATATATTTTTGCACTGATAATTTTGTTTAATCATCTTTAGAACTTAATTCAGCTCTGGAAAATAAATGGCAGATGACATTTTGGCTTTTCTTGGATATAGTGCCTTGCATCTCAAAAAGATGGTCATATTGGAACAAAAAGTGTTTGTTTTTGCTGCAGCTCTGCTATTGATAAATGTTCTGTCTTTTCATCTTCCTTCAGGAAGAAAACATGAATTATACATTAATTGAACTGTATTGACTGCCAACATGGAGAAATCTTATTGTAGATGTTAGAGAGTGCAGAAGGCTGCAGGGAAGATTACTGTTTCTGCATTGATTATTTCAGTGGTAAAAAAGACTTGTTGACAGAATGCTTTTCTTATGTGAATGATACTTACTTCCCATAGTGTTCCAAAAGAGGTGAGAAGAATAGGAAAGACACAGTGCGCAATATACATTCTGTATAACACTGTTGGGTAGGAAATGCTGATATTTATTTCAATTTTTCTTTGCTACTAACGACATTGAGATTTTTAGTTTTTCAAAGAGGGTATTGTACAAAATTATATCCTGCTACTGGTGAATTTTCTTCCCCTTTGCCTTTTTTCTTTCTTTCTTTTTCTTTTCTTCTTTTTTAATGCTACAAATCTATGTGCCTTTTCTTTCTTGTGGCTCTTCTCTGTATACAGTAATAGGCTTTCCAGTACCCATAGTAACGCATATTGAAGGTGACGGGCAAAGAATCCCAAAGCTGAGATGCCTGGGCTAGATGACGGCACTAGAATTTAAACGAAACATACAGTAGACTCTGTATGAGGCACCCCTTAAGCACCAAATCAGGGGAATGAATGGAAGATTTTTAAATATGCTGTGACTTGAAGACTTTTATAATCTATCCAAAGAAGGGAGTCTAAAGTGGTGGTTTTGCTTTTGGGGTTGGACAGCCAGCTATTGCAAAGAGCCTAAAAATAAATAAGATTCTGGAAAATTACTAGTGCTTAGAGCAGGTGGTCATATACTGCATATAAAAAATGATGAACCCCCTCAAAAATTGGACAAAAAGGCTTTTCTGGACAAAAGTTTTGCTTTGTTCTGTGATGGCTGTTGCCATTAATCCTGCATGACGCAGGAACATTTTGACATAGTAAAAGACAGACAATTTTTATTGTCTCCCTCTGTAATAGAAGACACTAAATAATCCTTTTTTCTCCTTGTTATTTCTTTCTTTTTAATGTAAATATAAAAGCATTAATACTTTAAATTCTGAACTTATTTTTATTTTAGTGAACATTTAACCCTTTTTGTCTTGCTGAGTTGCTGAACACTAGCTGCAAACACCTGCTGTTAGTCTTGGGCCAAGGATGATGCTTGAATCACTGGACTTAAGTCTCCCTAGATATCTCATCAAAGCAACCCTAAGTATAAGCAAACACTTGTAGGTATAAGAGAGATGACTTTCTTCTTCCATGTCTACATCCAGAGAAGTCCATCTTCTTGGATTGTCAGTAAAATTGATCATTGGCCAGTTACTGGTATAGAAATTCAGTAGTTCCATATGTCTGAACTGCATATGCTATAATTCTTGCTGACTTACATTTTATCCAAACTACATGAGTAATAACACTTAGTGATACAAATACATTTCCACTCAGGTGCCACTTCCACCCCATACTCATGTTAACTGGGCTGCCATACTTGGTGGAATTAATTTTTCAGATATATAATATGGAGATGAAGTTTTCTCCTCTTAAGTAAGACTTTAAACCCTTCTGTCTTACCCTTTGTTATTTTCTTCAGGAACACGAAGACTGAGGCTTCAGTAAGCTAAGAACTATACGAAAGGGTGTTTGTACCTCTGCGTTTCTTTCAGGATGTCTTATGTCTCTTGCTGGATACTTCTGGTGTCAGATGCTTAGTACTAATGTTAAATTGTGTACTTGCCTTTATCTGCTTCATTGTGGGCAAATAAAATGGATGCCCTTGCATAAAGCGTCAGAGCCAGTTAATTTTGTTCAGAGTACTTTACAAGATAGTTTGAGTTTAAATGTCCACTTACCTTGAAGAGGTCTTTGCCAGCCAAGCCTGGTGAAGTCCAAGGTCTTCAGTTGCCTAGCAGTGCTCACTGCAGGTCTCCTAGAAAAGTGGCTGCAGCGTGGAAGTTCAGCTCAAAAGACATGTGGTCTAACTTCTTGCTTTCACCACAATCAAGCAAGTCCTAGGCTCATATGCTTTCTCAATAGACCCTTTTGATCACATCTGCCAAGTAAGAGTGTATTTGTCTTTATATGTGGTTTGAGCCAATGGGCTTTGAGGGGCCAGGTAACATCGTGGTGTGGATCTATTGACTCCATCACATACTTCTCACTGAAGAGATGCAGTCAGAAAAAAGTTATGTTGCTGTTTTAACTAGCCTCTCAAAAAAAGCTTTATGGAAAATGGATATTCCCTCTTGAGATTGATTGATAGAAATTAGGCCTCTGTCATTACTGTTAAAAGTTTGTAATGCTTAACTTTTGCAGATCTATCTATATTCAGAAATGACTTCTGGAAACCTGTCATTGTGGAGCACACACTTGTAATGCCTCAGTCATGAAACTAATTTTTCAGCTCTTAAGTTTTATTTTTTAACATCTTCTTTTCTATGTGTTTACTTAAAAGATTTCAGTTCTCAATCGGCACATCAGTGTCGATTCAAATCCTGATGTTGAGGTCCCTGTTTAAAATTAGGGGCAACTTGTCAGATTTTAGACGGGAGATGTCATGCTTGTGAAATATAAGCTGAAAACTTGTATACCAATATACTAGATTGTACCACATATGAATTTATTGGGAGTCAGATAATAACCTAGGAATCTTGCTAATTGGCGATATCCAGAACGTGGTGTGCTGGCAGATCACTTTGGGAAATGCAATGTTACTTCGTTGACTGCATTGTGTGGCGTAGAATGAACTGTTTTAGTTTCCGTTTACTTATCTCTTTTCATGTTTGCATTTTTTTAAAATATAACACAAATCTTTTTTTCTGTCTACTTTCATGGATTTTGTAGCATGGTAGACACCAAAATGTGAACCAAGTTCAGTTAATTAAGGAAAAGCTCCATAATTTTTTTATTATTATTATTCTGTGTATTTTGTGTCATTGTGTGGATAGCGTTGCTGTAGTTTTACCAGATTTCATATATGAGGAGGAGAAGGCAGCCCCAGATGCATATGGGGGAGGTGGACTGTTCCCTGCACCCCACCCAAGGTGGTGCTAGCAGTGACCTACACGGTCTTTTCACTCCCACTTCCTGCTTCTGGTGCCTAGATCAGCAGGAGCACAGGAAGGCTGGAAGGCTGTACTGGGCGATGGGGATGAAACCCCTTTTCTTATAACCTGTTAGGCAGATCCTTGAATGCAGTTTTGGTTTAGCCTTTCAGTCAGTCTCAGGCGTGGCAGCTGGAGTGCAGGGTCCCAGGAGCCTCAGCAGGCTTCATGTCTCTGTTAGGCTGGGGCTGTGCTCTGAGCAGCAATGCACTGCAATTTCTTCTCTCTGCTGCAATCTAACATATGTGGCTTTTCATTTAAAAAGGCAGACTCAATGTGAGATGAAGATAATTGTGCCACCTTTCCTTACAACTACTCACCTTATTTCATCTTTTGTATCCACATCTTTACCATTATTTAAATTACTATTTGTCTGATAATTCTAAATACTTTGCTTGTTCTGACTTATAAAATGGCTGAGTTTATTCAATCAAACATTAATTCAATCCTCAAAAAGTATTTGCATTATGGATTGATTGTATAGTTTGCATTAAACTGCTATTCTGGTGTAACACCAACTGCTAGAAGCAGCTGTTCTTAATTGTTGCCAATGGTGACCTGTCAAGCATTGATCCTCATCTTATTCTGAAACCACAGTGATTACTTTATAATGTATTTATCCAGGCAAGTCCTGGAAAGGAAGATAAATTCAGAATAATATATTCTAGCATACAGGATCAGGTAATTATCAGTACAAAGCATAACAACCTGAACTGTGCTTTTATTTTTTTTAATGTTTATGATAGAACAGTGAACTTGATTTTAAGTTCTACATCAAAGATCTTTCTGCTTGAATGAGCAATAACATGCTTTATTACTTTGAAACCTGCAATGTGTAATGTTGCTTAAAAGCAAATGTTAGGCTTTTTGAAAGTTGATTTTGCAATACCAGGAATATAATTACTACAGAGCTTTTTTTTTTTCCTGTTAACTGCAAATGCTTCACATGAGGTTTAGAGTGGATGATTTAAATGCAAAGTCACAGTTCTGGCTGCATTTTAGGCATGATATGACTCACCATTTTTTTCAAAGGCAATAACTAAGATACAAAGGAGTCTAGAAATGGTTGTGAATTTTGACTGGCACTATTTTTTAACTGAAAAAATTAGTTTGGGATATGGTATCAGGCATATTTCTTTCTGCTAGCTTGAAGTCTGTGGGATGTACTCTTTTAATCTTAGAAAATAAATATTTACTTTGTTTTGAGGATCTGGCCCTAATTAATCAAGATATATGTCTGTGCTTAGTGTAGGAAAAGATGGTTAAGAAATTATATATATAATGCAGTCTAGGAAGGTTCCTCTCCAACTGTGATTCTGTGTCAGATCATTTAAATACATAGAGACCAATAATTTTAAAGCCAAATAGTATTTGCTATCATTTACTGAGCATTAACAACAATTAATGTACTTAGATTTGCATCTCAAGGACTAGTTGTGTAAATATGTATTTTCCTGCTAAGACCTTTCAGTCAATTTCTTCCATCTTCAAGGCCTACAAAATGTGAAAGTTTGCATTTGGGTGGCACTGGACCAAGTGAATACCAAAGCTGGCTGTAGTTCCCCTTGTCCAGGGGTGAATTCACCTCTATGCAGAAATTATATTTTTTTGTTATTATTTACTATTTAGTTTAATAAGGCTCAATTATTTTTTTTCAATATAATGCTGTGGATCACTGAATGTGAAAAATGGGAGAGGCATGTGTGCCTTTGGGTAGAAATTAAATTAGTGTTCTTACGTTATGCTTTTTGTGTAGTCTGCTCTCTGTGTGTTTATAAGTGGCATTACTGGGTTTGTGTTGGGTGGTAGAGGAGTATAAACACTCCCTTTTATTGCAAACCCAACATTGATGATATTCATAGCCTAGTAGAAAACGTTTAGCTCCATATTGTTGATCATTTGTTTGCTTAGTGTCAATAATCTTTTAACCTATGTAGCAGTTAGAACATTCCAGAAAGACATCCTTATTTCTGCAAGCAAGATGGACTTGTGCCAAGTGAATCTCCTTGTGATTAATGATTTTTGCCCTTATTTCTCCCTTTTTTTTACCAGTAACCTTTGTAAAGTAGAACTACTTTTCTATTTCTTCTAATGTGATTTAGATTTTCCCTTATTTTTGCATTTTACTGCATATTCATTGCAATACCGGTGTTTCATTCCAATGTTTCTGCAGTTTACTTTCTCATCTTCCTATTTATTTCAAAATAAATTATGTGATCTAAACCAGCAGCATTCCTGATTGGCTGAATACATTCAATTGTTTTGTCCTGAAACACTATTCTTTGCTTGTAGATCAGATTCATTGCAGATATGTGCTTCTGCTAGTGACAGTTAAAGATTCATGAGGTTTAGAGGGTTTTTTTTCCTTCTCTTCTAGCTAGTGCTATTAAACCTTATTTATTTATTTATTTTTCCCAGTCAGCTTCAATTTGCAAAGGCTGAGCAGGTCAATCTATTGTCCTTGCTGGCGGCCCAAGACTCTGCTGGCCTGCCGCACAATAGGCAGCCTTTGGGGGTCAAAGCCTGCATGTGGCTGATAACAGTGCTATTCTTGGCTGGAAAACACCATGATTAGTGAGCTTCAGTCTGCCTCAGCGTGGAACCCGAGCTTGATGGCAAATCCTATAAATGCTGTGTTCAGGGTTCTGTTCTGTCTCTGTCTTTTTAAGAATTGAAGCTGCAAACTCAGAAACGAAACCCATGCTCTTTTAAAAATACTTTTCTTTTTTATTATTTGTACTGGAACATAATAATAAGTATGAGAACAGGTGTGAGGAAATAGGGCAAACTTCACATTTGCTGCCTCATCTGTATGTGTAGCGTTTGTACAATTCTCTCTTCACCAACAGGAGCTGTACTTCCTGATGTCTTCTAACCACATCATATACCCACCTTCCTCTCCCTGGCCCTTGATGATCCAAGCCCCTGGCAGGGCACAGGCTGGGAGCTGCCTGGCTGGGGAGTAGCTGTGTGGGAAAGGCCCTGGGGATTGGTGCAGCAAGCTGGACAAGATGACAAAGCATGTCCTAACATCAGGGGAGACCTGCAGGAGGCTACTCTTGGGTGCATGGCAGGAGGATGAGCAACAAGAAATGCGAGTTCCAGCCTCAGCATGAGGGAAAACTTTTTCCCTATGAGAAAGGGAGTAAGTTACTGGAGTAAGTTGTCCAGAGAGGTTATGCCATATCCATCCTTGGATGTTTTCAAGACAAGTAACCTATCTCAAAGCCAACCTTGCTTTGAACATGAAGTTGGATTAGAGAATTTCTTAGGTCCCTTCCTACTTGGTGTATCCTGTACTTTCATCATCTTCTTTCAAATACCTTTTGAAAATAATCACCTTGAACCCTAATTAACAACAGAAGAAAATAAGAAATGTGGACAGTGGTATAAATCAAAACATAGAGAAAGACATTATTTCTACAAATTTTAAAATAGAGTTTTAAGTGCTCAGGTTGCCTACATTTGGGTGGGAACCACAGAGAACTTTATAAATGGGATTTACAATGCATGGCTACTTGTTGGATGACTTAAACGTGGGAAATCAGACATTTCTTTAGGATTAGAGAGATGTTATATCATGACCCAAACAACAGAGATTTTAAGGGGAGATATGCGAATCATCTTGACTTTCAAATTGCAAATATCTGTTTAGAAATGTAAAACTTTAATGACAGTAGCCCTAAGTTTAAGTGCAGTGCGCTAAACAAAGCTGAGTACAGTATCATATCAGCATAGTTTAAGCTTTCGAGAATTTGAATAGGCAGAAATTAATGAGTATAGGGAGCATGTGTGATGTAGTGGAAAGAAAGCAAATGTTACAGCAACCTAGAGAACTCTATAGTTTAGTCATTGGTGTTACTACAAAAGAAAAAATCAAAGAACTGTGAGTAGTAAAGTAACTTTATGACGTGCTGTTGTGAAATCAAAGGATAAAGCAGGCAATAAATAAATAAATGCAGTGAAAACAAACCAGAAATGGATAGTTTTAAAGTCTGATGCGGGAAAAATGGAGTAAAGAATGACTTTTACTGGCGGGAAAAAGATCAAAAGGAAAAAAAGATCAAAGAAAAATTGCCATATTGTAGAAACCTGTAAATACAGAACTGTAGCCTACAGAATAAAAATTAATCACATGATGTGCACAAGCATGCCAGAGGAAAAATGAAGACTAAACTGAAAATAGTTTCATTAATAAATTAAAAATGTAAAATACTGATGTTTTTAGATGTTTCAGCTAATTAAGTACTTCAAGAGGTATCTTCACAGTAACATGGAATACATAGAAGAATTAATTAAGTTTACGTAGTATTTTGGTCTAAGGTTGTGCAAAACAGAAAAATACAATGTCTCTGTTTTATGGCATTCTATATATATACGTTGCTATTCTCTTCTTCACTTTATAGATAAGGCTAGGTAACTCAGTGTCTTTGCAGGAGCACATTCATAAGTTCTTCATTGCTTTGACAAAATCTACAGCACTGCTAGTATGCTGTAAAACCAGAGAATTAAAACTGCCACACTGGTTAAATCAGAAGAGGGTGTGTGGGAACACACAATTCAAGTTCGCTGCATTACTACTAGGTATATTGTAACTTTAAGATATATTTAGTTTTTCCTGTGTTATATGCCTAAGAAATCATCAGTATCATAAATTGGACAAAAAAAATGCAGGATTATTGCAGACTCCTCAAATGGAGGAGTGGCAGCTTTTACGTAGCTTATAAAATGGCAGAAATGTTGAAAGATGTTTAGCAGTTAACAGTAAAAATAGAATTAAAAGATATTTGCTTCACAGCCTCCTGTATTATTAATATATTTGATGCACTTATTGAAAAAATTAATCTTAGGGGATATAAACCAGAATTTTAACAGCTGATACTCTCACAGGACCAATGTATGTATGTATCACTAGATTTCTTTTTAAATGGTACGTTTTCATTTAAATTTTTATTTTTCATTTTCAAAAATACTGATGAGATACGGTTTGGCATGATCTGAAGTTGGTAAAAGAATGAGTAAATTAGTTTAGTTACACTCATGGGGTTTTTTGTTTATTTAAATAAATGCTGGTGAACAGATAGGTACTTCAGCATCTGGTTACTGTTCTTGAAGAAAAAATGCAGGATATTATTCTTGTTAACGCTTGTGATTCTACGTATGTGTCAGAGAAAAGTATACTGCATATAAACCTAGGTTGGATTTTTGATAACAAACTTTCAAAAAAGTGTTCCAGATGGTCAGAACCCTAGCATAAGGTATGCTTAATGTGAACAATGAACAGAAAAGATGTAGAAATATTAGGCTACTTCACATAAGAAAGGGTTTTCGGAAGGAGCTATAGTTAGTGACTGAACAGTTTTTAGGAAATAGTGCAACCTTAATTACATAAATTTAATAAAATTTTTTAAAAGGTCATTGAAATGGCGTGTATTTAAACACGGAATTATGTTACAACAAATTTTCCAGTAAAGCAAGAAAGGTTTACCATCCTTTTTTATCACATGAATGGACTCAAGTGATGTTGTTAACCTCTTTAGATAACGTATAGTTCTGTTCTAACTGATTTAGTTTCATACTTTTACCACTAGGCAGAAGCAAAAATAAAGCTTGCACTTAAATGTCATCTGCCATCTGGTTTATGCTAACTTAAAATCAGTAGATCTTTATAGTTCCTGACTGGGTTATTTTCCATCTTGAAGAGCAAATCCGTTAGAGGTTTAACTGAATTTTTACACCTCTAATGAGTTCTTGTACAATGTCAGCTTCCTGGTCAGATTTCATCAGTTTTCTTTGTGTTGCCTGTTGAGAATCAGCAAGGAATGTAAATCCAGTGCTATACATTCTTTCACCATATTCCTCCTTTCAATATCTGCTGAAGTAAGAAAAATAAAATTGTATAGGATAACTAGAAATCCTAATGCATCTTTGGAATTTGCAAGGAATGTTTTCCTTGAAAATCTGAAGCAAGTTTTATGTCTGAAACACTTCACCTGTGAGGGATTATGGACTGGAAAAAGGATGAAAATGTATAATAATGTTAATGCTCAACTACAGTCTCATTTAATTAGACAGAAACAGCAGTACTGAGTTAAGGGAACTAGAAGATAAATAATATCAAAATTCCTGGGAAATAAAGTCTAGGAGGGAAGCAGCAGTAGCAAGGGAAGAAAGTGTAATACCTTCTGCTGGAGGAGATGATGTCTAATTACCTATGATAAGTGATCTTACTATAGGAGAAGGTATTTGTTGCAAAAAATGTGAGGAAACTAAATTGTGAGGTGACTTTTTTTATAAGAGCTGAAAAGAAGCAATCAAGAAATGTTTTCTTGACTGTGTCTAAATAAAACCAGCACAAAATCTGTTCCAAGACCACAACTGAATAATTAAGATGGGAATTTTTCGTTTCAAAAGCTTAAGGTCTAATAGCAGAAGAACATAAGGCAAAGACCAGCTGGCATAATTTTGATCTTCCTGGCATATTTCTTTTCACACTGGATGAATTTTATTTCTCTCTTTGGAGCTATTCTTAAACAATTACAATGAGAAGAGAAGGAAATCCATAAACTTAAAAATACAGTCAAATACCTGTTAGTCACATCATGACCTTCTTCCTGTCTTAAAACATATTATATACCTCAGGGCAGGAGGATTTCAATACAGGATGGGGGATGATGTGATTGAAAGCTGCCCTGTGGAGAAGGACTTGGGGTTGCTGATAGATGAGAAGCTTGACGTGAGCCAGCAATGTGTGTTCACAGCCTTGAAGGCCAACCGTGTCCTGGGCTGCAGCAGAAGAAGCGTGACCAGCAAGGTGAGGGAGAGGATTCTGCCCCTCTACTCCTCTCTTGTGGAAACCTGGAATACTGTGTCCAGTTATAGAATCCTCAACATAAGAATGATATGGAACTGTTGGAAGATATCCAGAGGAGGGCTTGAAGGATGATCAGAGGGCTGGAGCACCTCCCATATGAGGACTGGCTGAGAGATATGGGTTGTTCAGCCTGGAGAAGAGAAGGCTCTGAGGAGATGTTATAGTGACCTTCCAGTACCTGAAGGGGGCCTACAACACAGCTGGGGAGGGACTTTTTACAAAGGCATGGAGTGATAGGACAAGGGGGAATGGCTACAAATTGGGGAGAGGCAGCTTTAGACTAGACGTAAGGAGGAATTTCTTCACTATGAGAATGGTGAGGCACTGGCACAGGTTACCCAGGGAAGCTGTGGCTGCCCCATTCCTGGAGATGTTCAAGGCCAGGTTGTATGGGGCCTTGGGCAGCCTGGGCTGGTGGGAGGTGTCATTGCCCACAGCAGGGGTATGGAACTGGATGATCTTTAAGGTCCCTTCCAACCCAAACTATTCTAAAATTCTATGATTCTGGAACTCTGAAATAGGCAATGTTCTCAAGTGAAAGCTTAGCACTGCTGAGACTGTAGGAGAGATTTGTGTAGGGGGCTAGATGCCTTGAGAATAGTGGTATTTTCAGAAATACATAACTCTGTCTTAGTTCATTGTATCTTTAGTATTTTAATACCACTACAAATACAGCATTTTGTACAGAGCTGTATGTAAGAGGAAAGCACTTACTGGTAGAAGTATGAAACAATTGCAGCCAATCTAATCTTCTCAGAATACACCTCCACTTTATTATTCTCGCCCTTAATAGTTGTTTAGGTTCATGCTACATTTCAAACTTGCCCTGAGTCACATTCCACCAATACAAATAATTGAATAGCTGAGTACTTTAGGAAAAGGAGGTTATTTGATATATGGTAAAAAGCTGCTCAACTAAAGCTCATAATAAAGCAAAAACAGGGAAGATCCAGGTAACCACAGCTCATCAAATGTTCATCGTAACATCATGCCCACTAAACAAATCACTGCTTCTTATCAGAGTATCATTTTGCAGTGCAACTACACTCACTAACTCAAGTCAGTGAGCTGAGAGCTCTAGCTGGCCAGAAAGGAAGTTCTTTTTCTAGATGTCTACTTCTGAGTTTTCTGCCCCACCACAGGGTTGTCTCAACTGGTTTAGCTTAGTGCATAAAGCTGTACATTGTGGCAGGCTGTAGCAGAACCACCTTGCAGTGGGATTAACTGTAGGACATTTCAATTAAGAGTAGGACATTGGGGCAGGTATAGGTCTTGCTTCCAAACTAAGCCATCCCAGCTCATCACAGTCTTTATTCTCTTTTTCTGTGTAGTTACTAATCCTCTGATGGCAGATCTGGCCAGAGGAGTTTCCCATTCAACCTCCTTGCCACTTTCCTCAAGCGATTTGTCCCTTGTCCCTACACAGGAGATTACACACAACTTTTAACTTTCTTATGTGTGGTTGCTAAAATATGAATAATGAATCTATTTCTTTAAATATCTAGAGCTTTACTTCCAGGTTAATAGATTTCACTCAACTGATCACTCATTTCACGTTGCAGGAAAATATACAGCTCTGTTGAGTGATCAGTTTTGCATCACAAGACTCTGAATCTGAATATGAAATATTCCATTCCAAGCAATAACACAAAAA
The DNA here is from genome assembly GCA_013389865.1 of Piaya cayana. Classification (NCBI taxonomy): domain Eukaryota; kingdom Metazoa; phylum Chordata; class Aves; order Cuculiformes; family Coccyzidae; genus Piaya; species Piaya cayana. The sequence goes on along the minus strand of WAAB01003421.1, from coordinate 98,505 downwards.
GGCCTGATTTGATATTAGTTTTCTTTGGGATGTGGTGGTCAGTAAAACCAATCATGGACGTGGCAGGGAGGGTGTAAAACATTCTAATAGGGAGGTTCTTCTAAACTGGATCTACCAACAGAGGATGTGTAATATAAAACCATCATTTGGTATGTACAGGAGGGAGGTGGTAGCAATATTTCAAGATTCTGGGTCATCTCTTATTTCTCCCTTGCTGCTGGGTGAATTTATGTTTTCCCTTAAAAGTCTGAAGTCCTTCTCTTTGTAGAAGTTATTTTGTGATGAGTCTTCATTGTTGATGTCTTCTCTGTTCTTCACAATATTATTATAAAATTACAGGAAAACTGTGACGAAGGTTCTTCATAGAGCAATATGGACAAAAATTATAGTAGTTAAAGGAGTTATTTTAGGAAAGATCTATTGGGTTCTGATGTCTCAAACCACACCTTTAAGGTGACGACAAGTTGCATTAATTGCTACGGGCAGTATGCATTTCAGTAGAAAATATTAGCTATCCTTATTAAAACCTGTAATTATTACCCTTGAGATCACCTTGATTACTGTCAGAATTGTGTCTGAAGGAAAGTTACCAAGAAAACTTTTGTGACTCATGTCTCTAGAGCAATTTTAAAGTCTTACCTTCAGTATCTTAGTAGGTTTCAGTGTTTTATTTTACTGAAAATATGTTTTGTCAAATTTGCCTTTTAATGAAACATAAAAACTAAATATCCATCCAATGTAAGTTATCCCTTACATTCTTAGTTAAGTAAAAGTGAAAACCTACATAAAAGTCACTAAAATCAGACAACAAACTGCAGGCATTATTCTCTTGTCTAAGGTGTTGGATTGGTTGTCATCTTGAGAAATGTAGTTGTCCTTTAATCCAAACACCATTTTATGCACATAATAAAAGTGATTTCTATCCAGTAGTCACATCTAGCCATTGGGTCATAAATTCTCACCAACACCATCTTGTTGTCCCTGATGAAGGACGTTCCTTTATTGAAGCCAAGAGCGATCAGGTATTAAAATCACTTCCAGCAGGCACACGCTTAAGGTGAATTATGAAACAAACAACTGTAGGCATCAGAATTAACAGAGGAGAGCTGACTGCAACAGTTAAACCAAAGCAGACTTAGCACCTAAACCTTTACTCTGCTGTGACATCTTCTGAAACAAAATATGAAATCGTGTGTGTCTGTGTACCAGTGTACATAAATGTGTAGCTGCATGAAAATGCCATGCTTCACTAAATATTTTAGAAAATATTTTCATCATGAAAGACAAATGAAAGTCTTTTGGCAATTTGGTTCATCTGTCAACCATTACTTGATGAAGAGTGAAGTCAGGTGATAGTAAATAATAATAATAATCATACTGCAGACTGATTACTAGACAACTACTCAATAAACTTGGTTTATTGCAGCAGAGAAACTACTTTCCTCAAGCAGTTATGAGCACTGCTAAATCAGTTTTCTAACTAACATGTCAATTCAGATTCCATAAAACTGTATTGGTCTAACTCAGGACACAATGTTTTTTAAGGATGCAGTTAAAAAGTGGCCAGGTAGGACTGACTCTCCATAGAAGTTCATGGTCTTATAGGATTCCTCACAATGTATATCAAGCTTAGAGAGTCCTCATTGTAATTATCTGAAGTTTTATTGCATTTAAACAACGTATAGGATTATTCTAATGCTTTTGGCAGTAGTTTTTTCCACCCTAGACAGCCACTTTCTACTTCACCTGAAACACTGGAGGTAGGAGTGCTTGTTATACTGGTGTAGTATTTCAGAGGAAAGTGTGGAAAGGATCCATCTTCTCCAGAGTCTAATCAAAATGATCCATCTTGGTCTCCTCTTTCCAATGAGCTATAGAAATAGGTGAGTAATTTCACCTCCTTGACCTAAGGCACCTTCCTTACAACATCATACATCTCATTTTGGAGAGGTCCTATTCTCTCCTTTGATTAGAGGGTGCTCACCTGATCATCTCAGACTACTAAAGTTGGACAAAATGAAGCTCATTCTAGATGTGCAGGGTTTTGAGTTGTTTCTCTGAGGTAATTGCATACAAGAATGCAGTTGGAAGACTTTCATCTAAACCATTTCACTATCATTTTGCAAGACTGTAGTGTGGTCCTAGACAGGCGCTGGTTGGGTAACATTTCCCAGGAATTTTGGCTGGTCCACCTTGGGATACACAGCTACCCTAGCTCCTGTAGTCATTTTGTTGTTGTTGATTTGCTATCAGAGTAAGCAAACAGAGCTTCCCATCTCTTAGTCTCTGCCTTGGAACTCCTTGGTATAGCATAGGCCAGTGATGTAGACTGTCCCTTCTTCCATTTTGGGTATGAAAATTAACAGTCCCTTTGATGACATGATTTCTCCAACAGATTTCTCCTCTGTTTCTCCAGCCAATATAGAGAGCAGGGGACAGGTGCATTATGTCCAGACTCTAGCTTCCTCCAGACCGATAATTTTATGCCTAGGTTGATTGTGTTATTTTAAGACAGTCAGGACATAATGATGCCATCATGAAAACTTGGTGGGATGAATCCCATGAATGGAATGTGGCTATCAGTGGCTACATCTGTTCAGAAGGGACAGACTGGGAAGGAGGCGTGGAGGCGACAACCAACAGATGTGATCAATCTAGACTTCTGTAAAGCCTTTGACATAGTCCCCAACAATATCCTCCTCTCTGTATTGGAGAGATATGCATTTGATGGGTGGACTGTTCGGTGGATCTACAAGAAAGCTGAAGAGGTACTATTCATAAAAGCCTTTGGTGATTGACAAGGAGAATGGAGATAAGCTGGAGAAAAGCAGATTTAGACTAGACATTAGGAAGAATTTCTTTACCATCAGAGTGGTGAGACAGTGGAACAGGTTGCCAAGGGAAGTTGTGGATGCCCCAAACCTGGAGGTGTTGAAGACCTTGGATGGGGCCTTGGGAGGTGTCCCTACCCATGCAGGGGGGATTGGAACTAGATGATCTTTAAGGTCCCTTCCAGCCCTAACTATTCTATGATTCAGTGATCAAAATCATGGCTTCTAGGGAGGTTGTTTACATTGGGATAGTAGTATAACCAGCTAATAGGAATGGTTGTTCCCAACAGTTGTTAAAAAGATGACCTATATATTTCTGATGTGCAAGTCAGGCTTCCTTTTGCGAGTGTGTTATTTCATAATAGTTTCTAGCCATAGGAGACTCCTCATCTTTTAATTATTATAGAAAACAACTTCATTGTTCATCATTCATCATTGAATTCTAGAACCTAATGGGTAGAGTTAGAAAAACTTCAATATAAGCAAGTTAAGTATTACATAAATGTTCACGTTACTGCATTGCTCTTAAGCAATATCTTCAAAACATTCATTGTTATGTAATATTTTAACAAATAACCACACTCACTGCTTACAATTTTATAACATTTTACTACTTCTGTTCTGTTAGCTTTCCATGTATAAATAGTGGTTTTATATACTTGGGTCCACAAGATTAGTCATTTTATGACCTTGAATGTCTGTGTGTCTATATAGCTGAAAACAGAACAGGATCCATCTGGCATACTTAATAATTACGAAGATTATAAGATTATAACAATACTTGGTTATTATAAGATTTAACTGCAATAGGTTAACCCTTGCAAAGTGTCATGTCATCTTTGAGGACAAACTTTCCTCTCTGAGCAGCATCTTTTATAAGGCAGGAAGGAAATGCATTGCCACGAGTCAGCATGGCTTATCCCATGAGATGTATCCAGCATTGCAGGTCCTGGCTTAGAAGGGAAATAAGAGGCATGAAAATCCTGGGACTGTCTCAGTGCAACTCAGATGCACCCTGAACAAAACATTTCCTGCCTTTCTTTAACAAGACTAAATATTTCAGTTGGCTTAGGCTTTTTTTCCCCCTAACATAGCATTTCAGCAAATCTTTCAGTTGGAAGATATTCAGTGAATGGAATTTTTTGAGGACTAGGTGTATTTTCTTCCCCAGACAGTTTTCTACAGTCTGTTTTTCTGCAGTTTTTAATGATAAGCCCAGGTTTATCTGAACTTTAAGGATGCCCAGCAGCCCTCAAGAAGTTCCTCTAGAATAAATGAGCATGTTTCAAAGTAGTCACTGTGGCTAGCATCTGCACTGAATCCTAGAGAAAATTTAGGAGCTGGAAGCTATCAGTTATTGCTAGAGCTCCTAACCCACTTTAGCAATCAACAAAAATTTGGAAGTTCCTTGATTTCCAGTAAAATGAGCAGATGAATATGTGCAGAGTAGACACCTGCAGTTATTTTTTATTGTGTTTCTTCAGGGACTGAGAGGAATCTGAGCAGTTAGGGCATGGAAGCCAAACTCAGTTTGTTGTTGTGGTTCTCACTTTTTTCCTTTTCTTTTTTTCTTCCCCACTGTGGGTTACAACAGTTTCATTGACAGAAGCATGGTATACACATATGGGAACTATAACATTAGTTGGGATGATCTGTGTAGAACATGCCACACCATATGGACAAGAGTGAAGTTGCTATTTGGGTTTGTGTCAACTGTATGTATTTGTGAGCCATGTTTTATTAAACAGACATCTTTCTCGTAATTCCACATTAAAAAGAAATATAAGAAAATGATAAAAAATATTCTATGAAATAGATAAAACAGTCCTTAATTTGGACAAGATCTTCCTTGTGTGACTAAAATAAGTCAGTGAAGTTCAGTTAGAGGTATGCAGTGGGACTAATAATTATCACTGAAATATTACCTGAATAAAAATTACTTTGTATTATTCATTGTTTCAGTTTGTAATAATCTGCAACAGGCATAAGAAATTATATTAATTATTAGAAAAAATGTCCCACAAAGCATGAGAAGTTCTTGTGTTTTAAATTTTGTTTCCCAAAGAAACATAATCAAAAAAATTATTTCTTGAAAATACTACTAGATATATAATTTTTATCTTCTGTACTAATTGTGGAATAGAATCTTACCGAAAGTGTAGACTCATAGAATGGTTCGGGTTGGAAAGGACCTTAAAGCTCATCCAGTTCCACTCTCATTGTGAAGAATTTCTTCCTAATGTCTAATCTAAATCTTTCCCCTTCCAATTTAAAGCCATTCTCATTCTATGACTCCATGCCCTTGTAAACAGTCCCTTTTCAGTTTTCTTGCAGGCCCCTTTCAGGTACTGGAAGGCTACTGTAAACTCTACTGGACCCTGCTCCTCTCCAGGCTGAACAGCCCCAACTCTCTCAGCCAGCCCTCATATGAGAGGCGCTCCAGCCCTCTTATCATCCTTGTAGCCCTCCTCTGGACCAGTTTCAACAGCTCCATATCCTTCTTAAGTTGAGGATTCCAGAACTGGACACAACACTCCAGATGAGGTCTCACAAGAAAGGAATAAAGGGGCGGAATCACCTCCCTTGACCTGCTGGCCATGCTTCTTTTGATGCAGCCCAGGACACGGTTGGCCTTATGGGCTGCAGGCACACATTGCCAGCTCATGTCAAGCTTCTCATCAATCAGCACCCTCATATCTCAGTCTTATAGTCCCCCATCCTGCATGGAATTATAAATTCAAGATTGTGGCAGTTTTAAAAATAAGCATTATTGTACTGAACTTTCCCACTCAGGAATCTGCATCTTGCCCAGGAGGTATGAACATGGTACACTTCTTAAGCATAGCTATAAAATTTGCCTTAAATTACTTCCTAGAACATTTTTGCATGATTATAGATAAGAAAGCACATTAAAAAATCAAATCAAACATCTCTATTTAAGACAAGAGGTTATGAGGGCACAGGCATTTGACCTAGATGCGCTGCTTTGTAGGTTTACATGTTGACTTTTTATCTTTTAAAATGCAGCATGAAAACATAATTAAACCTATGACTTGGGAAAGCCAGTTAGGTAATGTGCTTAAGCAGAGCCCTGAATCTCAACAGTAAGTCTGAAATAATCTTTGTCTTACTATACGGGGGGTTAAAATGCTAAAAAAAAAAAAAAAAAACAACTCTTCTCTGGTTTTGAAACCATAAACAACTAAATAAAAAACATGTAACCAAAAATGAAAATAGATACTTTAACCTCAGCTAGCAATGGAAGTCTTTGAGAAGGGTGAAACCCCCTTTTTAAAAAAAGACTTTTTAATAAAAAAGGATGTAATATACCACTTGCATGAATCTCAGATGAAGCAATCAAACATAACTCTTAACTGAGAAAAAAGCANCTCTTCTCTGGTTTTGAAACCATTGCCAACTTACTGATAGACATGTAACCAAAAATGAAAATAGATACTTTAACCTCAGCTAGCAATGGAAGTCTTTGAGAAGGGTGAAACCCCCTTTTTAAAAAAAGACTTTTTAATAAAAAAGGATGTAATATACCACTTGCATGAATCTCAGATGAAGCAATCAAACATAACTCTTAACTGAGAAAAAAGCAATCAAACATAACTCTTAACTGAGAAAATATAGAGAAAGTAGAGATAGTGTTGCTTACTGTCTGTCTTAGATCTATTGAAGGCAAATTTATAATCTTGACTCCACTGATAGTATGCAGCGTTTCTAAGACTGGAAAATCATTTAGAGTAGTCTCTATGCCAGGCACAAAGTTATTTGCTATTATATTAAAAATGTGCGTGTTTATTTTAAGAATGAGATTATTTAGTTGTAACATCTTACCTTTAAATATTTTAGCAGTTATTTTTAAAGCAAATTCATTTCATTTACCACATAAGAGATCCCAGGAGGCATGCTACTTAAAGCTTTTCCAGAGTTTTTGAAATGTTTTATAAAATGCTTGTTTTTTTTTTTCTCCTAAGGAGTTTCTTTCCTCTACAAAATAATGTTCTCTTTGAAATAACTTCAGAAGATTCTATAAGGGTCTTGGTTGTTGCAGCACATTTTCTGCTCTCTTTCTTAGTGCTACAGCACTTCATTTTTATGAAAACAATTATGTAGGATACTAAAGCATGGACAGTGAGAAGGTAAGCTGCAGAAAGGGTGATAAGTACTGTGGTCAACTGGGATAGATTGCTCTGAAAAAGGAAGGTGTATAGCTTGTAAAGAGAAAAAATAGAGATCTAAGAGAATAAAAGAATTAAAAGAGGAGCTTAAAGACACAAAGAAAGAGCCCCAAAAAGAAGTTGCTGTTGCCAGATGTGCAGGTTTTTGTCTTGTGCAGATACAGATTTCTTTGGAAGATACACCAAATGAGGTTTTTATTGAAAGTACTGTGGTTGTCATGTAGGCAAGCTGCCGACTTTAATTGGTAGATGTTAGTTACTCATCTCACGAATTATTATTTAATTGCATAATTAACTTTATATCCAGTGACTGAAACAAATCATAACTAGCAAATAATATAAAATGAAAAGAATACAAGCACAGCTGAATGAATACTGAAATATTTTTGGAGTTACTCAGTATATTGCAGGTATTCATCAGGAGTTTGACATAATACCATTTGTGCCAAACAGTCTGTGCTTGGATGACCCATTTAGTGACTAACGTCTCCATTTCTCTCCTTCCATCCAGCTGTAACCAAATGTCTGTTCCTCGTTCTGCATAAACAGAATTATTTGCTTTGCTATTTTGATGCATGGTATTAAAAATGTCTTCCATCTTAGTCCACTGGCACAATTTCTCCAGTTCAGGGAGTCAGTGGAGCACTGGAGGTCAGCTGTCAGTCTTCTAGCCTGGCATGAACTTTAAGAGTAAATGTCAGCAAGCTTTTAAGCTAGCAGTGGATTTCTCATCAAATTTTAAGACCCTGATAAACCTCTTACTGATGCTGTGGCAATGATCAACATGCTATATTTCTATTTTAGAAGAAGATAACCATAGATACTTGGCTGAAATAAAACAAATACAGAAGAAGTGCTGTGATCTTAGCAGTGTTTAGATTTCTCTAATATAAACTGCCCATAAGAAGCTTTGTCCTCTTAATCCTTGCTGGTTTTTAGACAATTTGTTGTCTTACAATTAAGTACAGATGGTTTGGAGCTGTCATGCTTATTAAAAAAAAAAAAAAAAGATGCTTAGGATTGCTTCAATTTCCGGGTTGGATTTTAACAATAATCCATGTCTGAAACATAAGAAATCTGGTTTTATCTGATCTTTAATGCTTGTTTGCAGATAGCTGACATATTTCAGTGATTACAGTATGTATATAAAATAATACCATTATATTTGGTGAAGAAGTAAATCTGTAAGAAGGCTGTATAATAGTATCCAGGTCTTCAGTTTATTCTACTTGTGGCATAACATGCTGCTTTCATTTAACCATGTGAGAAGGGTCTTCTGACACAGGGGTGATTTGATTTTAGAGTTGGAATACAACTGTCAAGAAATTGGGTAATTCTTCAATGTAATTATTTAATGTGGAGAAAATAGATGAAGACGCCCAGAATTATTCACTTGCCATATTTTTAGGAAATTCAGTCTTCCACTTCTTAAAGCAGACAAGAACAAGCATGTAAATCTTAAGACTGTCTAATACTTTCACGTGTTTCGAAGTGGGATGGAAACTCCTGCTACCCTACTTTCAAATATCAACTTTGCCATGAGTCTGTAAGATAAACATTTTAAGTAGTTAAAAGAAATCCACTCCCTATTTGCTCCTCTAACAGTTGACAGTCCTGCCCCACCTCTGCACCATCTTTCAATGAATATTTCTGCCTTAGTCTTTACTGGGAGCTGAGCCAATAAAGGGAAAACAGCATTTTCAGCAAGGAAATCACTCCACCTAAGACAGGCTTTGAAGTTAGGATGTAAAATTGGCTTTTTGATGATGCTTGAAGGCAGTGATTTCCAATGTTAAGTATCTAAAGTTAGCAAGGAGGAGGAATGGAATAAATGAGGGTCTAAGCAACCACCTTCCTATATTTTAATTCATCTTGGGCCTTACCAAGCTTGAGATTATTTAAATTTTCAGCTGCTAGCAAAGTTTAAAGTAGTGTAATATAACAGAAAATTATTCCTGAGTTGAATGTTTGGTGTAGGTATCTTTCATTCCTGATGAAATAATGGTATGAACATAGGGAGAATATCATGCCAGATCATTTTAAAAGATACATGTAATCAGTACTTTATGATTTTTGACTGATGGAACTATATTTTACAACACCGTACACCGTCAGTCACAGTTTCTGTGTTGACCCCTCAGCCCTCTGGAGTTCATAGCAAGATGAGAGCTTTTATGTCAGCAGGAGCCACACAATCGTTGCTGTATTAGTAAACCAGTGCATACACGTTCAATGCAACTTGACTGAGATTGTATTTTGCTTGGCCCTGAAGAGTACTATGTGAGGACATATAAAATACCCGAGGTAGTGGAAGCTGATGCTGAGTTCTCATGTTCAGAATAGTCTTTTGGTGAAATGTATGCTTGCCCTTTGGTTGAAGTGTTAAAGGCAATCTTTTGTGACAGAGCAAAATTATAAGTCTTTTTAGCTAATGACAGCAGTGTTATCCCTCACCACAAGAAGGATATTGACGCTCTGGAGAGTGTCCAGAGAAGAGCAACGAAACTGGTGAAGGGGCTGGAGAACAGGCCTTATGAGGAGCGGCTGAGAGAGCTGGGGTTGTTTAGCCTGGAGAAGAGGAGGCTGAGAGGAGACCTCATTGCTCTCTACAAATACCTGAAGNGTGATTCTGTGATTCTGTTTATTTCATATTCATTGAAGATACTTTAATGTTAGGATATCAAATTTTAAGGGACTGTTTGAGGTGAATCTACTTGTTTTTATTAACTTGCAGCATTAGAATATGAGGAAATTTGTTGTTGCTCTTCTAAATTCTTCAAAACCAGTGATTTCATAACATGTGAGGTCCGTTTAGCCCCTTGTCGTCTTGTGGATGAGAGGAACAAGAAGTTGCTTAGGGAAGGAGTCAGCAGAGGACAGTCCACAGATAAATAGCAAGCCAGCTAAGACCATTTTGAACAATGATGGAGGATCCTTGCTCCCTGCCCTCTCCTGGCATCACTCCATAATGGCAGGTGCTTAAAGTCCAGAAAATATGGAAGCTTTCACTGCTGCTCTGCAGCAGCAATCATCCATTGTGGCAGTCTTTTCCCTGCTTTACTGGCCTTCTAGTTTGGCTGGCTCAAGGTCTCTGGCTGGCTTCTGTGCTGTTATGGGCATTCCTGCTTACTGCAGTGTTCCTGGCCTTACCTCCATGGATGAACACACACAAAATGAGGAAAGTCACTATCCCCCTCATAATCATGGCCATCATGATGTCTCTCACTTCTGTTCCCTCAAGAAGATCCTGAGCATCTGTTTGTTCCTCACTTCCAGCATTTTTATTCCAGCTTTTTACACTTGTTCTGCTTACTTGCAGTGCTAAGAGTGCAGGCTTAAAGAGGAGATGCCGCACTGTTTAGCCGTAGTAATACAATCAAAAATAAGCCCTAAAATGATACCCAGCTCAGGAGGAAATCATTTTATTATTATTTATGGGGGATAGAAGGGATGTCTTCTCTGAGTCCAGGATCCATTTACCTGGATATCTTTGTGAGAATAGGCTGTCTTGTTCAAAGAAGTGTACTGGCAGCAGAGCTACAGTTATGATGCCATTCTCAAAATCTGGTCAAGCTAGAGAAGAATCATCTCAAAGGAATGGGCAGAGTCTGTGTTTGGACACTTACATCACTTCAAAATTGTGATTCAGATTTAAAACTGCATACAGAAAGAGGTAACTGTGTCCTTTCATTGAAATTATCATGAATAATTTTGTCTAAGGAAAAAGTTTAAAAAAAAGGAATGTTACTTGCCTGGCTTTGCCACGATAACTAAAAGACAGTGCAGCATGCTTGGGAGTTGACAGGTGAAGAAATGTATGCTTAGTTTTCATTTTAGCTATTGTTTTGAAGGGAAGGGATGGTCATGTTTATAAAACCCTTAGGTGCTCTGGTGAGGAAAACAATATGAAAATATCAGCTTCAAGATGACGAAGGACAAGTTTCATTCAACTACACTTTACACCTTCAGAGAGGTGTAACAGAGTAACTATTTTAAGGACCTTCCTGGGTTATGATGCCTGATTACTTTCCTTACAAATACAAATAACGGAAAATCTGAAAGGGGAAAATTAAGGTTTTAGGAAAGTGTTGCCAGAATCCTGCTGCCATAATAACCACACATCCATAATTCATAGGGAACCGCCTGCAAGAAACTGTAGCTTTCTGCTGTCTTCTAAAGATGGTGAATCTGTTGTGAACTCTGCTTTCTTCTAAGCTTTACAAAATACTTCATTATGTTTATATAATTACATGCTGAAAAGTTTTGTTTTAAGTTCAGACCCACTCTTCTTTAAAACCACTTTGACAGTATAGCCTCAATTTTGTTTCTGAAGCCAGGCACAGATCCCACAGAGATATTCCACAGCATCATTTGCAATGTATGCTGAACAGTACTGTAAAATCTACAGCCAATGATGAGGCCTTTAGAAATAATGAAGTGGCACAATTGATACTCCAGCAGGATATGCCAAAAATGGATTATATTCCTGTTTGCAGAGAAATAAGGTGAAACAGATCACCTGGTCCATTACTCTCCAGCTCAGTCACAGCTGTGTCATGCATTGAATTGTCGATGGTACAAGGAGGGTATACATCATCCTTCACAACGTTTGCAACAGTTATTTGCTGTTTTGCATCGCTGTGTTTCTTCCCTGTTGGTTTGCTGAGCTACTGGTAGTTGCGAGGATATCTGTTGGGTCCTATATTATTGTTTATTCATTTCTTGCCAGCTTTTTGTGTGTGCTGGATGCCACTACATATTTGCTCATAAGATTCCAAGAACTAGGATCATCTTTTCTCTCTGTAGTTGTTTTTTAATACTGCCATCGCTCAGAAATAATATCTGATTATGCCAATTTTTGTTATTTCCTTCTTTAAAAGAGTCTGTTTAAATTCCTGAGCCTCTGTATCTTGCCCAGTGGCTTGACTTGTTACAGAATTAAGTGCATGTATGTTATCCCTCTTGGATATTTATTTCAAGGGAATGAATTATTTTGTAATGCTACTATTCTGTTACAGACAGAGGTGATGGAAAGAAATATGGGAAGATAAATTGGAGGATTATTGTAGGAAATGCAAGCTTTCTAGAATGCTGTAGCTCTGTAAGACACAGATGATGTAATTGGGTACAAGAGACTCTTGTTTCAGTGATTTGTGTCTGCCTATAGGTAATGATGTAGGATAATTGAGCACAAGAAACAGCAAAGGAAAAAAAGGTTCCCATTTTTTAAATCCCCTTTCTAGTTTACATCAGAGATGAGATTTATAACTGAGATCTCTAAATTCAACATGGCTTGCTGCCAGTGAGATGCAAATCAGAGCCTGGCTTCTGTAGACTTCAAAGCCAGACAGAAAACAAGACACTGCATCTTTAAGAAGTGCTTATTTGGCATTTACTTATTTAGTTAAAGATCATTGCCAGGCAGAACTCCCGTGGGAGGAGTGGATGGCTCATTGGGCCTCATGGGGAGGGTGGTAATTAAACTCTGAAGGCAAGCAATGATGTTAAGCTAAAAGCTCATCTTTAAATAGTAATACACTTGCAATGTAAAGTGGAAGGCCCTCGGGTGCCTGTTGACATAGCGTTAGGAGCTGGCACTTTTTTATATAAAAGCTAAATTGAAGAAACTGTTATAAGCTCATCTGCATAAAGCAATATGATTCTGCCTGAGGGTGTGGGCAACAGGGAGTGATTAGTGAAACGTCTTTTTCCCTGCTACTCTGTTGCACTGCTAACATGCCACTTGTCACTGAGAAATTTGAGATACCATATGCCAACCTGCATCTACAGAGACCCCCTTGCTGATTGCACGTTGAAGAATTCCTCTTCAACACATGAGGTGCTGTCAGAAAGCATTTCTAAGACTGCATGAAACATGCTGGAAAGAAAAATCTCGTGTTGCCTTCCTATTTCTTCCTTTTGTATTGTGTCAAGCCCTTCCTAGTCACAACTTTACATGTGAAGCAAAACACGTTTACAGAGAAGGAACTATATATTCTTTGCTGACCTTCATCTCCTCCTTATCCCATTTGGGTTGGACTTGATCATACAGACTAACCACTAACCTTCAGCAATTTGAGGCTCTAGTTTTCATGAAGTATGAGCCAGCTCAATTTCTGGATGGGGCATTTGCTTTGCTTAACAGGAGTTTGAATTCCTTGTAGCTATGCTTCCTGGGGCAGGGAGAGTGTGCCCAATGGAATGATGTTAATAATTAACAAAAAATTAACATCAAGCAGTAACATAATTTCCCGTCTTTCCAGTTGCAGAGCTCAAATAGTTAAAATAAATGAAATAAAGAATACCATAAACTTTAACTGAAGGCAATATTTTGTTTTGAGGTGCAAATCACCTTTTCTGTCTTACCAAAACAGCCATAATTTTCTTAGGATTTTAATTTCATTTATGGTGCAAGATTTATTTAGTATGTGTAGTGTGTGCATGTAAGCACACATTATAACCTTCAGAAACATATTTTAACTTAACATTTCAATATTGTAGCTAGGTATTTTACCCATCATTCAGAAATGAAAAAAATGTAAGAGTGTTTTCACTTTATGAAAGGCTCTGTTAAGTCTTCTGTTCACAAAAGACATCCTGGTGGTTATTCTAGAAATTAACCTGTGAAACCATGGAATTATTTGCTCAGGATTGTCACCATTATTGTAAAATACACCTTATCTGCTTTTGCACATAGTTTAATATAGGCCTGAGCTGTCCAAATGGTGGCTTGTTACATAACTCAGTCTAGACTCCAAGTTATTTTGGATGTGTCCAGCCAACTTGTGCCCGTTCACATGCTGTGCATCACCATCCTTGTCTACTGTGGAAATGCTAAAGTTGGTGAGTTCTAGTTTTTGTTACATGGAAAGAAACTAACTTTATTGCACTGTACACACTGAAGGTCATTTCCTACAAACAGTCCCCTGGACCTTTGGAACACCCTGTTTCAGAATACAAGGAAAACCACTTTTTAATTTTCCTGAACGTCAGTGCAGTTGACATACAAAATACAGTGTGACCCAGTAGTTGAACAATGACGTCTGGAAAGCTCTCAATGGCCAACTCTCTGCTGGTAACCTCTACACTGCTGACTCTCTGTGGCGACAACTCTGTGCAGCAGCAGGGACTGCTGATTCCTCATGTTCCCAGTTGCCGAGTACTGAGGAGGATGAGACACCATGCTCGTAAGTCCCTCAATTTAAAGCACAACACCTTCCTAAAATAAGTACAAAAAAACCTCCTGGCACTCAGGACTCTCCATGTTGAGTTTTCCCCATGGAAAGTCAGTTGTGTAGAGATGTGACACTGAGATTTGACCCCCACAGAGAGTTGGCTGCCATGGAGTGTTGGCAACAGAGAGATGTCACTTGCCCTACTTCACATTCATTATTAACTCATTGATTCTCATACAAGACTGAGTAAAACCATCCCCACCTGTTCAGTGCTAGGTAAGCAATCTAAAATGATCACATAGGGATCCTCTCCATAATGACAGGATGCCTATATCTAGATGCCTATGCCTAGATGTCCAGTCTACTATGTGGCTTTTACTCCTGATGATTGTTCCAGTAATAAATCCAAACACTGGCAGGATGCTGATGACAGACTAGGCTTTCATCTTTGGGAAGTTTGATTCAAGCACTTAGCAGTAATTCAAAGAATTCAGGGCATGAAGTCAGTCTGAAAGGAATGGGAAAGAGAATCCACTCATAAAAAGGACTGAAACATAATGACAGGTTAGATTTGGAAAGCTGGTGTAGCTATCATGCTAACACTGTTTCTGGCCTATGCATAGAAGGTTTCAGTGCCCCAGGCTGCCTGTATGCTGAGTGTGAGGGGGAAGGCTTGTTTATTCTTCTTCTCCTGTCATGTCACTCATGACAAGAAGAGACATGAAAAGCTCAGGGGGCTTATAATTTTTTAGGCACTGACCCACATTTTGAGTTAGCAGTAATTACGAAATAGAGGAATTCTCATGTCTTATTATACCCACGTAACTTCACCAATTCTTCCACAGCTTATCCAGACCTAACTGTATGAGAATGAAAAGTTAGCAGACATTGCATTTTTGAAAGACAATATACTGTGGAAAGAATTGAAAGTGAAGTGCAGATTATGATGCAAGTGAAAAGGTTGGATGAATTTTTTGTTTGGTGTTTCGGTTTTTGTTGGGTGATTTTGGTGCCCTTTTTTTTTTGGAAGCTGTGGCAGGTACATTGTTGGTGTCAGGGAAATGAAGACAAGTGCCCAGACTGGCTACCAGTACTTCCAGAAGATAAGATTAAGTTGGCTTTGGCAACATAGTAGAATATATCTGCTAACCTGCATTCCACTCTGAAACATGAGAAACTCCTGCATCTCTTGACCTCTAATAGTTACACTTGTTAATAAGGGTCTCTTTTGCACAACCAGTGCTGGAAGAAGCAAGCAAACATATATCCATTGCAATTCCTGCCAAATGTGATTGCTGAAACAGTAAGATTCCCTATTTTCTGAATCTGTAAAACTCACCTGACAGTGAAAAGACTGAACACAAAAGCCACACATTCACGTGGACGCATTCTTTTAAAATGTATTTCAATCTTTTCCCTGTGATTTTAGGGCGTGGGCTGAACAGTCTTGAAGAGAACCAAAAGTGCTCTCAAACATGACAAAGAGGTTTCTACTTCTTTTCATGCTATAGAACGGCTAATTTCTTTTCTTTGAAAACTCTAGGAAGAGGTGATTTCTGCTGTGGCTTTTCTTTGTGTGCTATAAGACTTGATTTTGGAGCAGATTTAGAAGGGCATCTGCTCATAGTGCTTGTAAACTTAGGACATTAAATTAAAAGTATTCTTCAATGTATCAGGAGACAGCTTAAAAACCATTAGTGTCAATGATGGTACTTCTTTTTGTCCTCCCTCTCTCTGTTCTTTTGCTCTAGCGGCTTTGACCATTGATGCTAATTAGTACTGAAAAGGACATTTTTGGCAAGGCTTTTAAATACAGCTTTTATCTTCTCTAGCAACAGACAAAGTTGTATTTAATGGTATTTGACATCTAAGAGTGACTGCAAGGTCTTTTTTCCTGTTGATATTTTTTTTTTTTACCTAGAGGAGTTCCTTATTCCTCTGATATATTGAGAACTTAGATATACTTTTATTCTCCACATACTTCAGTACTTGGCTGAAAATGTGCTGTGTTTACGTGAATGAAGGATATTAAAGAGCAAATGAGAATTATACTAGTGTTGCACTGTGTGTCCAACATCGAGAGATTTCCTTTTGTTAGGTTTGTACTGCTATTCTGTTGAGATACTGGTTTTGATATATATGGCACTTAAAATCACGAAATTACAGGTTTTTTTTTCTTTTAAAGGTTTTAAGACAATTCTTCTCTGCACCATCTAGTTATTGGCCTCTATAGTATAGTTGGTATACAGTTGGAAGGAACTAATGGGAAATAGTTGATGGTAATGATTACTGTAGATGTTTCCTATTTGCCTGTCTGCAGTGTATTTTGCCATATATCACTGTAATTATTTACTTTAGAGCAGTATTTCTGTGTGGATGTTGATTTTGGCCAAACAGCACTGTCAGATGTGCCTGTGCCAGTGTTATATTACAAGTACTGCCACTGGATAAAAATTTCTGGAAACACAAGGGATAAAATTACTACAGCCTTCAGAAACAATAAACCAACTAGGTATTCAACATGAATTCAACTCACAGACATCTTTCTGTTTCTGTTCCGTGGTAGATGTGTCCCAAATCTAGACAGTCTACTTCTGCTGCCTCAAATCATTACATTTTCCCACTTTTTATAATTTGTATTGTAAACAGTGAGAATAAGCTGAACAGGATGTAGAACACAACAAGAAGGGAAGAGCAGCTCCTGGTTAAGATACCAGACAGACATGTTGTAGACTGAGTTGATGTGCAGATCTAGGTTGCAAGGTGGAAATAAGTATTGTGTGGAAATAAATGTGTTTTCCTTTGGCCATCTTCTTCTTTCAGTGTTTCCTAAATTGCTAGAGCTCATGTTAAAACTGGATTTTGGGAGGCAAGGTCATTGCTTTGCACCTTTACGAGAGAAGGCAGTTTGGCATCCTAGAACTTTTTTAAGCTGCTTTCAAACTGTTTCACCCTCTGACTCTCTCTGGGGGTTAGCTGCCTAAATCACAAGTGTGTGATGTCATTGCAAACCCTCATGTGGACTTTGGTGAACTTTTGTCTAGGGTTCTTGGCCCCACAGGGGTTATAGCCATCTGTCATCAGAGAATGATCTAACTTACAGTGGCAAACTGGCCCAAGGAAAGGAAATACAGAGAGGAGCTTTCTCTCATTTTTTGCGTTTCTCAGCTGCACAGCATGCTCTGCCACTGCCTAGAGGTATGATTATGGTCGTAACTGTTGGACTAAATCATGGATATGGCATGTCAGCAAATCTCAGGATTCTCCTCCCCTCCCCCAGTTCTCAGTGCACAGATTCAACTTTTGAGGATGATTCCACTGAAATAATTTTCAGTTAAATTCTATTATTTTCCCAGAAGTACTTTGTTTCAAAGCAGTTGAACAAAACGCAGTTCCCTAGCTCTGCACTACCTTACTGCAGTTACAGCTTGGATGCTCTCCTATAAGCCAGGCTTGATTGAGAAACATATTTCTCAGAAAGATATTTATTTTAGTCACCTGTTTCAATTACAACAGGTACAGCTGGATTAGAAAATTCTGCACAGTAATTATTTTGTTGGTGAGAATGATGATCCAAATCTTGGCTTCCTTATTACCTATGTTCATTTTCGAACAAACAGAAAATAATAATTTAGTGCCATTCAAAAAAAAAAAAGGTTTGAGGAATGCTGAAGTGTTTCATTTTGACTGGGATCTTAAAGTGACGTATTTGGGCTTTCTTCACCATGAGAGTGGTGAGGCACTGGCACAGGTTGCCCAGGGAAGCTGTTCAAAGCCAGGCTGGATGAGACCTTGGGCAGCCTGGACTGGTGGGATGTCCCTGCCCACGGCAAGGGGTTGGAGCTAGGTGATCTTTTAAGGTCCCTTCCAACCCAAAATATTCTATGATTTTATAATTCTATTACAGAATCTGTAGCCTTTTTCCATGAATACTTGTTCAATGAAGAATATTGATGTGTCAGCTTTTAGTCCCTATACATTATCAGATGTGGAAATATGATAATTTCTGATGTGCTGGAAATTCTGTGTTTTACTTCATCAGAAATGGGTTATTGTTTTGTAAATTACATATTTTTAATTTTCTTTATGTTTGTATTAACTATGTGATACATCAGGAGCACATGCTGACTATTGCACATGCTAACTATTAATTGGCGTAATTGTTCATATACTGAATTAGATATAAAATATTTCCCATATGAAATATAATTACTCAGACTCAATAATCATTATGAAAAGAACTGTTCTGCCTTTCTATGTATAGGGCTTTTCTTTGGGGATGAGAATAATATAACAATCAGCATTTGCCACATGGGATAATTCCTATAGTAATATCTAATAGTTAGTAATAGTTAATAGTTAATAGATAATTCCTGGGCTGGGTCCAATGGCATGAGGTTTAACAAGGCCAAATGCCGGGTCCTGCACTTGGGGCACAACAACCCTATGCAGAGCTACAGACTAGAAGTCTGTCTAGAAAGCTGCCTGGAGGAGAGGGACCTGGGGGTGTTGGTTGACAGCCGACTGAACATGAGCCAGCAGTGTGCCCAGGTGGCCAAGAAAGCCAATGACATCCTGGCTTGTATCAGAAATGGTGTGACCAGCAGGTCTAGGGAGGTTATTCTCCCTCTGTACTCGGCACTGGTGAGACCGCTCCT
>WAAB01003421.1:0-79584 GCA_013389865.1 Piaya cayana | reverse complement strand
GGACATGGTTTAGTGTTTGCTAGGAATGGTTGGACTTGATTATCTGGTGGGTCACTTCCAACCTGGTGATTCTATGATTCTATAGTCTAGAGTTGAAATTGGTAGCCGTTAACATCAGCTCAGATGCTTAAATGCATATTGGATAGTTGCTTATGGGCACAGCAGAATTTGGAAGGATACTGTTACTAGAGTGAAATTTCGTCATGAAAGACCTTTAATTTGAGCTTTTTAAACTCAACCTAGCAATCTAATGGAGTCATTGAAAAGTCTTCCATTGAGTGGAATAGTCTTTGGACCATTAGTTTTCAGAGTAGCAATCCTGTATCGGAGGTTCTCGGAAGCGTGCTGACTGAAAATGGTCTCTTCTGTCAGATTGTAAAGCCAGCATTTCATCTAGCTTTTGGTTGGGATCATGTTTTTAAACAGGTATTTGAAGAGTTCCTGTCAAGTCAGAGAGCAGGAACATTTTATATGCGCAGTGTAGGTGTCCTCATTTGAAAATCTGGTTCTAAAGAGTACTTACTTTTTGATTTGCAAGACCTGTTGTATAACAAATAATTCTTGGTTTAGGGTGAAAAGTCAAAGAAACAAAAAGGACAAGAATTTAAATGTCCTTCCAACTCCTAATCCTGCTCTTTAAAGCTAAGTAAATGTTACTGCTTGGTGAAAAGGTAGTAAAGGATGAGAACATTGAAACTTTAGGAAATTAAGAGATCTTTTCTGGTTCTGAACATGAGGCATCAATATTTTTACTTGTAGTTTCTGCTTAGTTGGTTGTCACAGGTTTTGGGGTGTTGTGTGGGTTTTTTGGTTTCTTTTCGTTTTGATTTTGTTTTATTTTTGGGTCCTTTTTTAAAATAAAGAATATGTATTCTTCCATCATTTCTCATTTCTTGTCTTTTTATAAACCCTGCTATACTAAACCCATAAAACCATTCAGTCTCAGTACGATATTGCAGGAATGAGACTATATATGCTTTTTTCCAACTTTTTTTGTGGGTTGATAGAATTTTATCTGTTTCTATTCCTGATGTTTATATATCTGCCAACTCATCATTAGCATTGAGAGATACTTTTATTTCACTCTTATTGTAAGTTCTGTTTGAAAAAAGTTTCTTTTTATGTATGAATGACCCCAATTACTGTTATATCTTAATCACAGTATCATGGTAGACCACCTAAATTGAATTTTTGACCTTGTCCCTAAATTGTTGCAATTTTAGATACAATTTGGTTACTGGCATTTCTCCTCATTACATGTCAATGGCATTTCATTACCAGTATCAGTAATGTAAAATAAACATTCATGGGCAAAAAAAACGCTCAGTGTTCCAAAGGGCTTTTGAAGGATGACAGTAATCTGACTAGTCTTCAGCTGTTTGTTAAGAGGGGTAAGTAATTTTCCAGGTAAGTTTTCATATCTTCTTTTTCCAAAGTCTTGTTATGTGTCATTCAGAATGAAGTATTTAATGTTCAGAGCATTTGCCTATACAATCCACTGGAAAACACAGATGCTTCTTAGTCTTCAAAAAAGATTGACTAAACTGTGCACATTCATTATTCAGAAGGATGGAAACAGAAAATTCAGGATCTTTTTGGACTCACCTCAACACAGCATAAAGTGGAATACTAAAAAATACAGAGAGTTTAAGCAACAGAATTAAATAATAAAGGCTAAGGAAATAGAGGAATACAAGAAGTCTCTTAAGAGCACTAAAGATTCTTTTGCAATAGCAAAATGTTATATATAATCTCAGATAAATATGTGTATTAAGTCCCAATTTTCTGTATCTTTGCCAGAAATAACTGAGTTTTCAGTGAATCCATAAAATAGAAGAGTTCTAGACATGTATAGTAAGCATATACATAAGTTCAAAGTAATAGGAAAAATGATGTTTCTGGAGAAAAAAAAATCTTAGCTTTCATGTTTTGATGATTATTTCTTAAATAGTAATAAAATTATTGATTTTACCTCATATCTAGGAATTCTGCATAAATATGAGTCAACCTATCTTATGTTTCATGTTAGCAAAAGATGGAATGCTATCAGAATGACTTAACTAGATTTAAAAAGTAGTTACACTGAAATAGAAACCTATCACCAACTTTTCCCTTGAGCTAGATTATTATTTGCAGATTTTTTGTTCTCTACATGGTCTTATCTCAAGGCTTTTTGAAGTGGAGTTCCACTGTTTCTAGGAAGCAGTAAAGGAGAGTACAAAACATGACCACTGTCATATCAATCACTTCAATGAAACTTAAAAAAGGAAAACATAAAATATATTCCTTTTGCATTTAAATGAGGCAGATATTTTCAAAACCCACAGACCAGCTTCCTCCAGATGCATGATGCCACTAACAACTACAGAAAATAAGGAGTGATGGAGGAAATGTTACTGAAGAGCTTTTATTTCTCTGTGAAGTGTTATGCCCAGTGACTTCTTGGAAACTCCGTCAAGTTTGCAGTTCAGTTAGGTTCTTATACTGTCTCTGGGAAAAAGTCAGTGGGTTGCAAGGTAATCAAACTTGTGTAATGTATAACAAAGATCTAAGAGTGTTTTGAGTATCTGGAATGTCTTCATGTTTGTAGCAGAGCAAGGAGATAATCCTGATATCAGAAAGGATCATTCTGATGTCTTAATGAAAGGCTGTTGAAAGCTGGCTGAGCTGGAATCTCTATAACTTAAGCATTTGCAGTGAATGATATACTCAACAGCGCCTGTTAGATTCCTACTGTTAAGAGAAAATGAGAACCTTCTGTGTGCACTAACCGTGGCTCAACCATAATAAGTCTTTGCAATGCACACCTTACAGCCAATGCTGTTGGGTGCTTCCCTGCAACTTATTAGAGATGTCACAGAAAACCACTGGTGTGGTTATAATGAGGCATTGCCACAGTAATTAGCTAGAGTTTGTCCCTGGCTTTTCCTTTTTTGGTTATACCTGGCCTTCCCACAAGTATGGCAACCATCTCTCCAAGAGAAAATATGCGCCCTATTTGCTGCTTTGCAGCTAATGCTTCCTGGATCCACTCATATCTGTCTGCAGTCTTGCCTGGAGCTGCTGGTGCCATTCCTGCTGTGCAATGAAAAGGAGATTGCTTAAGGCAAAGGCACGATGTAAGTGTAGCAGCATTTAATGGTGATAAAGAACTTGAGGATGTGAGGAAAAGGGAAGGAACAAGATCACACCAGCTGTTTCATATCTGGCATTCTCTAGCTTATGGTTGGTCTGTAACCCCCCTAAAATTTCAACATAAAATTTTGAGTACTTGATCGTACACAGAAAATAATGCTTAAATAATATCTTTATCATGTGCAACAGTTTAGGTCCCAAGTAAGTTGTCAGATGCATTTTGGTCATCTAGCTGCACAACGACATTGTCCTTGAAGGACTTAGATGGGAAAATGTGGCACTGAGTAGGTATTTTTCTTTGCAGAGTTTCAGAAGCTAGCTGGACATAAAGAAAATTCTGTATACCAATGAATTCAGAGAGGAATCTCAAGGTACATTCAGGTTCAGAGAAAGACCTTTCTGCACTGTTTATAGACCTTATACATCTTTGTTTCTTTTCTGCTTTTGACACATTTTGTCCTTTTCCTTTTTGCCTCTATGTGTTCCACCTTCTATGAGTCCTTCTGTTCTTGGGACCTAAACTGTATCTAGGTCAACTGTTTTTTCCTTTACTTCTACATCGCAGGGATGGAAACAGGAGTATCAGTTACACAAGCAATGGGATCTCATATCTGACCCACCGATACCTTTCTCTCTTGAACCT
Organism: Piaya cayana; assembly: GCA_013389865.1. NCBI lineage: Eukaryota > Metazoa > Chordata > Aves > Cuculiformes > Coccyzidae > Piaya > Piaya cayana. The sequence goes on along the minus strand of WAAB01003421.1, from coordinate 75,806 downwards.
TCCTGTTTTCCCCCAGATCACTGAACACTCAGTACAGATTGAGTACTGGAGACTTTTGACGCTATCTTCTATTGACCATAGATATCTCTTTTGGGCCAAGTATGGTATAGCAAACATTTATTTTCAGTGACAAAGTGATAATTGTAAGTAGTAATCCCAGAAGTAACTGTATTGCCAAATACTTTTTTTCCCACAGTGAATCTTCATGTTTATAGTGAAGCTGTTGTTGTGTTTAAATATCTTAAGGCCATTTTTTTGTTTCCTTGTGGCACTGCTGCTACATACTTGCTTGCATATTGGTAAGGACCTGTACAGAGCACACAGAAAGATTTAAAAAAAGGGACTACAGACTGTTTTCATGCTTTCTTGCTGTATATACACAAATGTTCAGTCTTCCTGCAATTATCTACTACTTCAGAACTTGTGAAGAGAATAAGTGACAGGCATGTATTATCATGCAGAAATAAGAGATAAAAAGGAGAGTCGGAGAGGAAGAAAAAAGTGACTTAGGCCAAATCTTATGTTCTTCCATTTTAGTGTCTTTGTTTCTGCATTCTCTTCTTGTTGCTGATGTCATGCTGTTCTGCTTTACTTTCATTGTCATAGTAACTATCATTTTGGGCAATCCAGTCATATTAAATAAATAAGAATGTCAAGTGAAGGAGAGTCAAAGAAACTGGACAGGAGGGAGGATTAAAAAGGCAAATGATTCATATCAGTAAATCTGTCATGTAAGCTTTGATAATTAATTTGCACAAAGGTTGAGTTTTGTGCCTAGATATCCAAGATGCTTTTATTACACTCTAAATGGATATCCTTATGCACCCAGTTTAGCTCTGGTTTTTGTTTTAAATGTTGTGTTTTAATGGGAGCCCAAACCAATACATTTTGCTTTAGGTATAAATTATAGCCTTTAGTTTATTCAGAGTCAAGTGTTATCACTTGGATGAAGCACTGCCAGAATTGTGGGAAAATGAGAACAACTATGTAACTAAAAACACAAAATGTATTCTCCCTCTGACTTGTCTGTATATAGATCGCAATCTCCTAAGATGTTAATAGCTATTCACAGCTTGGTTGTCACTATTATTTGTTTGTCTTTCACTTGTGAATGCATATGGTTTCAGAATATCAAGCTTGTTCCTAAATGCCTTCCAGATATGATGGTGTTTTAGGAAAAAGGATGCTTATTCCAGAGGTGAACATTTCCCATAGGTCTGGTACAGGTAAACATGGCCAAGGATGGGGGGGAAAAGCCCAAGTAGATCAATTGCTTATTTCCTGTTTTTCTATTCAGATTTTATTTTAATTTCTGTTCATTTGTTTTAAGTCCTAAAGATAGTTTTATGTTTAAGTCTCTATTAGGAATGCAAATGTTCATAACAGCTTTGAACTTTGAACCAGAGATTTTGTTTGTTTGTTTTATTGCAGTGACACAGTTCATATATTTAAAATGAGAAATATTTTATATTAGTTGGAAATTAGGTTATAGATGCCAAATCTTGCCCTCTTTCTCAGATCTCACAGACTCCTATATTATGTTGAAAGGGTTCTCCAGAAGCTAATCCAATTTAACCACCTGTTTAGAAAAAGTCTAATTACATCAGGTTTGTTAGGGCCATGACAGTCTTGCGAAATCTTGAACAGTTCTGAGGGACAGAGTTCTCAAAACCTCTCTGAGGATCTCTTCCAGTATGTAACTATCTTCATGAAAAAAATTTGTCCTAACACTGCACACGTCCAAAACCATTTAGCTCCAATGTCTCTATATTCTTTGATCAGAGAGGTTCAGGCAGCAGTAAGATCTCCCTTTCATTTTCTCTTCTCCAAGCTGAATGTTCTCACTTCTTTTAGCTTCTCCTCATGTACCATCTTCTCCAGCTCCTCCACCTCCACTGAGCTCACTCCAGTATGTCAATACCATGCTAGTACTGGAAAGCTCAGTGTGCACAGCTTCAAGGATCTAAGAAGTACTTACTTACACATAGCACTTCCATCTCTAGTTTCCTACTGTGGTATCTTCTTGCCCAGTTCCCTTGCACTTGGGGCACCTTTCTTGACCTTTATTTGTCTGGCAATCTACAACATCACCTGAGAAGGAGAAACTTAATATATATTGCATTATCCCAGCCCATGGCCAGGAGCTGTTGCCACAGTGAAATATGCTGTGTATGAGTGGAGTAAAGATTTCTACTTGCTGGGAAAACTACCAATAAAATCTTCCAAGCATATGAGAATTTGCTGCTTTATTGCCATAAACAAATAACTTATCCTCATCAGCAATACTGATAGTAGATGTTTGCATTTAAGTACAAAGAGCTGAATCAAAACTTTACTGCAGTTCAGCTTTGAAGAAGCTGACAGCAATCCATGCTTTTCAGCTTCCAAGGGAACTGCCTCTGACTCCCACCTCTTTCTTTTTTTTCTACTCAGCATGAACGGTAGGTGAGTGGTTCACAGTTTTGCTGACACACCAACACCTATAAAATAGTATATTGTACTGATGCATGAAAAGCACTCAGCATTAAGTTCTTGAAATAATCAATTATTTAGCAGCTCATCACATTTACTGTCCACTGAAGGATCTTTATAGCAATAATGAGGTCGCTGCAATCAAATCCTCTCCTTTTGGAATTTCATTTACAAAGACTATACCCCGATAAAAAAAAAAAACAACCACTTAAAAGACTAGTCTCAGCAGGAGATGATTGCTTTTTAATTCTCCCTATCTGGATACATTCTTGTGAAATAAAGCACTTTGACTTGCAAAAAAAAGGGGCCTCTGGTCATTAGAAATAGTGGCTGTGTATGGACTGTATGGGCCTTGAATCAGGCCTATGGCATTAGTTATTCCCTACTAGGTGGGAAAGCTTGTTGGAAAACTGCATTCAAGGAGTCTGAAAAGGATCCTTTCTCAGTTAAAAAAGTTAAATTCCCTCTAAGCATTACAAGGTATATCCTCCCAAGAGGAACAGGTGCTTTTGGAGGAACAGCAGGCAAGAAATGAGTCCAAAATACTGGTATTTACACACTTTTTTGAAATTTTTGAGAATTTTTCTTTTTTCTTCAGGAAAAAAAATATCATTTTCAAGGATCTGTGACTTACATTAATTGGTTTTTTTTGTAGACCTCTTAAGGAGACTGCTTTTAGTGATAGACAGTAATAGGAATGCTATATGGGAGTAGAGAATTATCCTCTTGAGGGTGGGTAAAGAATCATTTGATATTAAGAAATCATTTGATATTAATTGTTAGATAAAGGGTATGAAAATAAGTAAAATTTGGGGAGGGTTTTTGAAATGATAAGGTCATTTTTTGTGTTCCTGCCTTTGTACATGGTGATGTTCCATTAGCGGAGTGCGTGCACCTGCCTACAGCTGTAGAACTGCTCTTTCTTCTTGCAACCTGCTTCTGCAAACCTGCTTTCATTTGTTACTGGTCCAAATATAATAGTTATCTTAAATGTATCTTAAGGAGCTAAAAAGTAGAGATTTATGTTATTTATTCTTCCCTTCCCCACTATTTCCTTTGCAATGTATGAGGAAAATTTGAAATCTGGTTTGCTCTAGTCCAAGTTAGTTCTTGTTCTTTTCCCAAGAGCTGAAGCACTTGATGTAGAATCATGGGTGGCTGCAGAACCACAAGCAAAATTATTTTGGAGAAGGAGGATGGGCAGTTATTAAACTGAGAAAAAAGAAGAAAAGCAAAGCACAATTGGATTTACTGTTTATTTTCACTTTGCATATATTCAATATGAATTGCTAATGGATACTCTAGAGAAGATTTTATTTGTGATAATTTTTAGAAAAATCCAGAGATTTTCTGCAGAATTAGTACAGAGGTTTTCTGCAGGATAAGTAAAGGCTAATTTAGACTTTTCTAAGGTTGAAAATGCAAGCAGAAACAGATGCATTAGCTTGTAGACAGACTAACTGATAGTTTGACAAAAAGTGTGATGTATGGTTGCAGTGAGAATTCTGCATTGCATGTCAACAGAGGAATACTTATTGGCATTACATTATATTTATGGATCAAATACCATAGACTAAATGTAGTGCTGGTTTATAATGCAGTGCTAGAACTCATTAAATACAAATAGGAAATTTGAAATACAGTTTTATATTCGTTATTCCTTCATGTTAAATTAGTATTAAATACATGAGGTTGGATTCAAGTTCATCACAATGGAACTCCACTGAAGCTGATGAATTTTCCATAAAGTTACAATGGCCCTTAATCATCTGAAAGCAACAAGTGTTGTTGGTAAATGCCAACTTGAGTTTACAGGTCGTAATTCTAGAACCAAAGCAAAAACACTTACATATGCCTGAGACAAGAGTGACCTCACTGACAGATAAATCTGAGATAGTCTGGCTTCTGTCAAGGTTTGAAAGAATCTGAATATTACATAGCCATGATAAATGTAATTTCTTGTTATACACAGCAAGCTAAAATGGCTCGGGATCCTGGAAGGTCTGACCAGCAGTCAGTTATAAATATGCTCTCCTAGCCTTTTCAGAAAGCAGAGTCTCCTCTTTACGTTGTTATATTAGAAGACAACCCTGGTGGCTTTAAAAATACTGGTTTAAACTGCTGTGATATGCAGATAACTGGAATGGATTTGAAACCTAAACTGTGAATAGTCATGGCGCTTGTATGTACCAGTGTATAACTTCCACACAGACACCTGTCTGGTTCAATAGCTGAGTTTGTATTAAATTAGAGGTATACCTCAGCTGACCTCAGTTACTCAGGGACTAAATGAACAGCTTCGTTCTTAAGTATTGGTGTCAAACAGCTTTTGTGCATTGTCCTAGAGTTTCATGGGTGTCGGTGCCCTAGCTAGACAGGTAACAGCTGGATACCTTATGCTTAGGTGTGCTGCACTCGTGCTTTAGTTTGCGTATAGATTCAGTGTGTGTACAGTGCTTGCTTTGTCCTTGATGTGTATGATAGAAACCATAGACCTCGTTTGTATATTGACCTGTGGTTTCATCCCTTGCAGTAGGAATGTAAAAAAAAATTATGGAACTCTACAGGCGTGCTCATTTGCGGGGAAAAATAGAAGCAATAACCAAAACACGAATGAAATTCTTGTCCTGCTGGAGACTGTGGTGGTTTTCCTGTCGATTTCAGTGCAACAAGGTTTCAGTCACGATTGTAACTGAATCTGTAAGAAGTTTCTTAGAGAAATATCCTTTCTTCATCTTTATCTCAATATTTTCTGACTCTTAGGCTAATATACAGTTGTGAAATCTTCAATCCTATTGAGAAAATCAGGTAAACGTGGTCTAAATGCGTGTATGAACAAAATTATTTTTTCCACGGTTTTAGGCTGAGATGTTTCTTCAGATATCTGCATTAATCTTTAAGCTAAGGAGAGAGTAAATTGGAAGTGCTGGTGCATGTACTTAAATATTTATTAAACTAGATGTGGAACTAAATGAGGAAAAGTGAAGAAAATGCACAGACCTGGAGGGACAACGGTGTTTAGATTTATCTAAATCTAAAGAATATTTCAGCAACAAGAAAAAGCCTCATTTTCCTTCTTTGATCAGTTTGTAGCTGTTAAAGTGCTGACAACTGGTATATTGGAAGATCTTTCCTTCCCTCTGAGATTTAAGTGGGAGATAAAATTGCCAAAATAGAAAAACAGTGGGATCTCAACTACACCAAAAAAAGAAAACATCAGACCAAATAAAATCCCCAAATCCTATACACTGTGACACAAATTACCTTTCAGTTTTTTAGGTCTTATAGGAAGGGCACAAACCCTACTGCCTTCTGATAAGACTTGTGCTTCTAATCTGTTTAGATGAAAATCCCAACCTGTTGTGGATTTGTCTTTCACCAACGTCCCTGCCCCCAAAGAAACGTGCATGGGCTCTTAGTGCAGAAATCATATAGTAACCACTTGTACTTAACCCATGCATTTTTAACTTCTTATTATAGTCTGTTGGTCTGCAATGAGCATGGTAGTGCTCTGCAGACATGGTGAGTTCTTGGCTTTTTGTCATACTGAGATAAATTCTGAGGTTTACAGCTCCTTTGCTTTTTGCTGAAATCTTTAGAAAATAAACAGAAAATAAACATACTTGACTGTGTCAATAATACTCCCCCTTTCTCCCCTCTGTGAAAACATGATTTGCCACAATTTCAGTGGCTTCATATGTAGACAACTTGAAGAGTCTAAGGTTAAGGTACTGTCTGATAAAACGACAATGATATTATGACTGGATGGAGACATCTCCTTGACTTTTTTTAAAGATGGAGACAGGCTGAATGGGGAGTCTCTCTTGGAACTGCATCATCCAGAGACACATAAATTTCCCTGTTGTTATGCAGCTGTAGAGTCTGTCTTTCACGTAGCTCTGTGGCTTTGGGTCACATGCAGAAGTGTAAATTCCTATAGGACAAATTTGTAAGCCTTTTATTATAATGCAAATTTTGCTAAAGAAAGCAAACAGAATTGTCCCACTGCTTTTTGAAAGAGGCATTTCCTTGTGAAGTTTGATCTGTGTGAAAAATGCAATGGAAAAGATATGACATTCAGCAACAGACAAGGATAATATGTGGATTTTGCTTTTGCACCTGCTTCCCATTTAGGAAGAAAAACTCAAGCAATTTGTTTGTAACTGACCATTATCTGAAATGGATGCAAATATCTTTCCATCTCTCCCGAAGAGGCTACCTTGTCTTTCATTCAGTTCTTGAAGGTTCNTAGAGATTAGGAGGAAGTTTTTTACAGAAAGGGTCATTAGGCATTGGAATGTGCTGCCCGGGGAGGTGGTTGATTCGCCTTCCCTGGGGGTGTTTAAGACCAGAGTGGACGAGGTCCTGAGGGACATGGTTTAGTGTTTGATGGGAATGGTTGGACTCGATGATCCGATGGGTCTCTTCCAACCTGGTGATTCTGTGATTCTGTGATTCTCAAGCTGTACTAGGGAAGAGTCTTCTGTACCAGGGCAAATCCAAATATGCAAAGACAGAACAACAACAAAAAGTTCTTCTATTTCTATGGCAACATCCATCCATATTCTGCAGGTACAACAGCTTCCATTTAGACCACTCATTAAATGAGAGTTCCCCAGGTCTCTTTATACTATAATATTTTGCCAAAAGAAACATGGCATGCAGAATTTTCCCACAAATCCACCAAAAGAGTGAGATTAAACTGACTGGCAAACAGATTGACAACTCATTTCGTATCTTCATACTAAGAAGAACGAAACAGTCTCTAAACATTAGAGAGGAGAAAAAAAGGAATATTTATGGTTAGCACATTATCTTCATGGCCTAAAAGGTAAAATATTAATGCTGTTGAAAAGAATGTGAAATATCTTCTGTTTTGTTTACCCCGAGGGCACCAGGTAATTTGTTTGCCAGCTAAAAAACCTATTGTAATTACATACATTCTGATCTAGAATTAATTAGCACTTTTTGAAGTTAGAGTGACAAAACTAGGAACTTTTACTTACTTGAAAATAATTCTAATAGTAAACCATTAGCCAGACTTGCATCTTCTAGTGACAGTTTCTGAGAGAGACATAAAGTTATTAATTTCATTAACAATTTATCATCAAGTTCTGTCAGTAATTAGGTACTAAAATTGGTACCTCCATTACCTGTCTTGAGCAGATCTTAATGTGAAGCAGTTTAAGAACACTACAGAGGAGTATTTGATATGAGGCAGTTACTAAAAAATGTGAAGTTTTTTTTGGCAAATGCATAGGTGGTGTTTAGACATGTAATTACAACTGATTAACTTAATTAAAACTGAGACAGACAATCCTGAGCTGATTTTTTTGAAACCTTTGCAAATAGGCCATCATCAAGAAGGCTTTGGTGTGATACGGTTTTTAATGGTAGTCTTTGTAAAGCGACAGCAGTGTACTGAAAATCAGCTCCTGCTAGAAAACATTTACCATTTAAACCTAAAGAGAAATAAAAGGATTCCTTAAGGAATGTGCTTCAAATTTTTCTAATTTCAATTTGTAAAATAAATAATTTAATGTAATTATAGTATTTTCAGGTAGTTCTGCAGACTTGTCAGCCTTTTTGGTTTACTGAGGGTTTCTGCTTTAGGAAGTAGCTGACCTGCTAAATGAGATTTATTTGGGTATAAGTTAGATTTAGGTCCATGAAGCAGGCTGATTTAGGATATGTTGTAATTAGGATTTTAAAATATTTCTGCCTGTGTTAACAGATTTAAGTATCATTCTGAGCTGCCATTGTACACTCTAAACATGCCCACCATGAGCATGTTCAGGTAGTTAAAAGGCTACATTTAAACACTGAAATTTTCTACAGCTGTTGAAGAAAAGAATGTTTACACACAGACACAAAAAAAATGTATCCCCATGTCATTTTTCCTTGTAATGTATTCATTGATGCTGGTGGAGTATATTACAGTATTGTACAATGTATTTAAACCATTACAAGTGACATTTATTATGGTAATGAATTCACTGTTGTGTATTTCACCTTAGCTGTTGAATTGCTTACTAATTTTTGATAATGTTTGCTGCTTGCATTAATGTATTGTTCCATAAGCAATAATGTTTAATGTAATTTCTTTCACTTTTGTCCAGTTAATTTATTTTTTAACTTTTACCTACAGCATTGGCAATAGTAGGAACTTCACTTTGATGTTTTAGAGATATAATGTGCAAACATTGTCACATAAACATAACCAGATGCTCTGGGGAATATTCTGTACTGGAAGTTCTTCCGGTTAATGTATTTATTTGGGAATACTGCCTTTGGAGCTCTTCTGGCCTTAGGAATGCATCCAGGAATACTAGTATAGTACTAGCAGTGACCATCTTTTTTTTTTTTTTTTTAAGTGTAAATGTGTGCCTTATGTTGCTGAGGTTGTACGATGTATCCTTTATTTTAATGTTTAACACAGGCCTTTTAGTATGACATCTAGTGGGCAATCCACACAGATATTCCTGGAATGCTCCTCACATTAGGCAAGGATGATTAGCTTTTATCAAATCCACAAACACAGCATGCAAGAATAATATGTGAAGGAGGCATAAACATTTCCAGGGGATCTTTATTGATGGCAGTCTGTGTTTCTTCCATGACCTGTAATGCACCACTCTTCTGTCATTTAAAGGAACATCAGGTATTTCCCATCTTGTTCACACCATTAGATGCTACCATCAGCCATTAAAACACACATCAGTGCAACCTGGCTGCTTTTAATGGTATCTGTAAATACAGGAGAAAGTCGGAGAAGGCAGTTCACATTTTCCTAATGCACTGTTAAAATGCAGGAAAAAATAACAGTGGAAACAGTAGAGCCATTTATTCACCTCATTTTCATTAAGAAAGACAATGTGCTGCATCTCTGGTCATTTTGAGAAAAAACAACTCTTGTCAAGTGAAGTGTCAGTATCCCATTCATTAAGTAGAAATAACTTGAATTCTACAGATTGCTTTGAAAGAATCAAGCCTCCCTTTCTGGTTTCTGCAAAACCAGAATCTTTCTACTTTTCCATCGTATCTCCTGTTTTCTGTATGAAGTTTTATATACTATTTACCATTAATATTTCAGGAACCTTACTGTGTTCTGAGTTCCGGTATTTAGCCTCTCAGTGCCCAGAGCCTGTACTGGAAATGCTGAAATTTATTTATAAATGCTTAAGTAATTCAAAATGGTAGCCAACTGCAGATATTAAAATACATGGCGTGGGGGGTGGGGGGGTGGAAAGAGCTCTCTGTAATTACCAGCAATAAGAAATAAGTGATCAGAAAGTCAGTAGGAAGGAGTTAACATCTGGAATATTTGGAAGTAGGGCACTTAATGAAGATTTAGCCCCTGTAACTACACCCATGTCTGTTGTTCCACCATCACATCTTTTCTGGTATTATGTTTGGGGTCAAGTGAGGATCTTCTCCTGCTTCTCTTTCACACAACTACCAAATATAGATTGCTACTACTACTGAACAGTTTGCAATCTTAAGTGAAAGACTGACCTAGATTTTCTTGTGGATGCTCCTGCATAGCACGGCTTAGAGGCTGTAACCTCATCCTACCTCCTTAGGCTACAGAATCCATCTTCTTTGGGGCAGAATGTCTGCCTGAATTTCTTAAATATTTAACTTGCAACTTTTCAAAGCCATTTTTCTCTGCTTGCTTCTCTACCACTATGCTGGTCTGTCTCCTCCAAACACAGGCAAGAAAATAAATATCCCAAATCAGTATAGTTTAAAACATTTACATTCTTTTAATAGAATCCATGGATTAGAAATGAGGTTGAAGTGATGTATAATGAGGTACATTTAGAAATATATGAAAATATAATTTCACAAGATATATAGAATGGACAGATACAGAGGCAGGGGCTTGTTTCATGGAAAACAGTTGCCCCAGAAAAAAAAGCCATTAACTTAAGAAATAAACCCTAATAGCAAATTTGAATAGTTTGCCTTAATAAACCCTAATAGTAAATTTAAAGGCTGTTAGTTTCAGGATTGCAAAGTACTTGTTATTGCCCAGTCTATTCTCCACCAACCCTCTCATTTCTCCCCAGAAGACATTTAATTTTGACTGGTACTTTTCTGAAATTTTTTTCAAGTTAGCCTGGTTGTTGCCAAACTTACACGCCACATTTCTCCCATGGGATCTAGTAAAGTAATCATAGCAAACTCCTGGTAGTGTCACACATTCCCCAGAACAATTAAGGGCATAGTCAAATGTAGAAGTTACGATCATTGGAAAGAGTAAGTAGAACATATTGAACTATAGCTTTCACTCTTAACAGAAAGTAGACATTTGTGAAAAAGTAATTGCAGTAATATATTGGCTTATTATTGGCTTATAGGTTTTGTTACTGATTGAATCTTATGTTTCTATTCAATACACTTCCCAATATCATGACTTTCATAACAGAATGAAATCATATTTATTTGGAATCATTCTTTTCTTCTCTTTTGACTGCAGGAAAAGAGAAAAGGTCACTTTCTTTTATAAAATTTGTATCTTGGTAATTTATGACTTACTAAAACAATGCAGTCTGCCTTTCTTGGACCCAATTCCTCAGATTGCCTAAGTGTCTAGTTAATGGGTTAGATACCACATTTGTGTGATGGGGACACACATGCCACAATAAAATTTGCACTATTAGATAACAATCTAGTAGAGTTTTATAACTTTCACCCTCTGTGAAGGGAGGCTGGACTCATAGATGACAAAATATGTTATCCAAAGCTTTCAGTTCACTGTAGTCCCAAGGTTTTAGCAGAGAGAGCTTGGGGAATCTAGGTGAACTTGCTTTCCATGTACTTGAATGTAGCCTATTTTGTTGTTTGCCCAGCCCATCCTCAACTTTGATATATCACTTCACTCACAGTGAAGTTCAAGTATGTGATAAAATGATCACAAGCATTCAAATGCAATCTGCCAGACTTTTTTTTTTTTTTTTTTTGCAAAGCCACCACTTTACATACACAATAATGTAATCTGACTGGGAATCAAACTTGAAAGATAATAATCCAAGCATGTGAACATGGCCGTTAAGTGAAGTTCTCTGCAGAGCAAGACATTAAAAAGTTAATTACAGCTCAATCATTTTTGACCTTTGATCTTTTTATCTCTTGAAGTTTTGGCAGATTTGTTTCTGACTGGAAGGAAGATGTTATAGAAACTGGTTAAAAACCCTCTGTCACATAGTATTGTTAATTGATTTTCCTGCAGGTTGAAAATTTGTAGGTTAGCACTGGTGTTTGGTACTTGCAATGACTCATTAGAGAAACATATAGTACCAGCTCCTGGAAAATCCTATTAAATGCCTAAATCAAGTATCTTTAATTACTTGAAATATTCATTCTTCCCCTTACCGAAGACCAAATGCAATGTCACTATTATTGTCTCAGTGCACAAGTGTTGAGAGCAGAGATAAGTCTGTAACAAAGCCTTGACAGTAATCATTAGTCTTTAAGATTAACAGAGCAATTCTGTACGTTAGTTATGTATTAATGAAACATGAGCATGGTACATTGTAATGAATGTTTTTCCAGCAGGTTTTAAAGGTGCTTTTTGGCAGCACAAGTCCACAAGTTGGTTGTCCGTTCACTGTGAGAAACTGTCACCCATCTTCCTAAATTATATAATCTTACATGACCATGCATGTAAATGAAATTAAGGCCAAATGTCTATTATTGCCTGTCCTTATTAGCTACAAATATATGTTTATTTCATAATTATCAATAAAGTATGAGGCTAAAATATGTTTCTTACTGACCTCTGAGAAACTGTAGCTAGCACTAACATTGTTTTAGGTTTCTTTAATTAGAAGCACTGTTTGTCACTGTCACTGGGCCGGCCCCAAGTGACCTTCTTGTGACAGTGGAAGTCCCAGGGGAATAGTTTAATTGGAGTACTTGAAACTGAAAGTTACTCTCTGACTACCATCTGTGCATTAGCCTGGTTGCTTATCAGCATAGACTACTGTGATTACTACAAGCAGGTATGAAATGAACAAAACACAACCAGGACAATGCTATTAAAGTCAGATTTAATGGTTCTGAATCAAAGCACCAGTAAAAAAAAAAAAAAGATGTTGCCATTGGGAAGATTGCCTTATTTTCAAAATGATGGAAAAGCAATTTAGGTTAAGTCCCTTGTTTCTAAAGATTGCAAAGGATTTAGTGTGAAAATCATTAACAGATTTGGGAAACAGCTACCACTTCCCTTAACCCAAAGGATTTATACAAAGTATTATAACAGTAAGCAACTTTTAAAAATCTAACTTTTGTTCCCAAGTTGCCCTACAGAAGAGGTGAAATTTCCACTGCACAACATGAGAACTTTAATTGAAATCCAGTGTTTTCCAGGGTTTCTAAGAGATTTGACTTGCTGAATCTACTCAACCCCCTCTGCGTAATTTAAAACATTAAAAAATAATGCCAGTGAAACAATATTTTTTCCCAAAGTTTATGTGATTTTCTTCTTTTGAAAAGAAGACAACTTCAGAAAGAATGCTGAATGATACAGTCATTGACGTTATATACGTAACTCTGCTCTTATCGCCAATTTGGTGTTCTTATCCCTGGAGGTGTTCAAGGCCAGGTCGGATGGGGTGCCTTGGGCACCCTGATCTAGTGGGAGGTGTCACTGCCCATTGCAGGGGGGTTGAAACTAGATGATATTTAAGGTTCGTTCCAACCCAAACTATTCTATGGTTCTATGATTCTGTGATCGTATGATTCTATTATTCTGATTGTCACTTTTAAAATATATTTTCAGAAAAACTTTGGTCTCTTTCCAGATGTCTTCCTAGAGTCAACAGATGATACAAAAATATCCAGCTAGGGTTATCACCATATCAACTCTGTTGCTACTAACAGTTTTTGGGGAACATCTGCGCATACAGATATAATTTCTTGTTATCACATTCATAGTAGATACAACAGGAAAAAGTCCTCCTGTAATATGAAAATACTTTTAGTTTGTAGCTGGAGTGCTGAGTCCTGTATTTGGGACACAACAACCCCATGCAGAGCTACAGACTAAGGGAAGAGTGGCTGGAAAGTTGCCTGACAGAGAAGACCCAGGGGTGTTGGTTGACAGTGACTGAACATGAGCCAGCAGTGTGCCCAGGTGGCCAAGTAGGCCAATGGCATCCTGGCTTGTATCAGAAATGGTGTGACCAGCAGGTCCAGGGAGGTTATTCTTCCTCTGTACTCAGCACTGGTGAGACCACTCCTTGAATCCTGTGTTCAGTTCTGGGCCCCTCACCACAAGAAGGATGTTGAGGCTCTGGAGCGAGTCCAGAGAAGAGCGACAAAGCTGATGAAGGGGCTGGAGAATAAGTCTTACAAGGAGCAGCTGCGGTAACAGGGTTTGTTTAGCCTGGAGAAGAGAAGGCTGAGGGGAGACCTTATCACTGTCTACAACTACTTGAAAGGAGGTTGTGGGGAGGAGGGAGCTGACCTCTTCTCCCAAGTGACACGTGATAGGTGATAGGACGAGGGGGAACGGCCTCAAGCTGCACCAGGGGAGGTTCAGATTGGATATTAGGAAAAATTTCTTCACCAAAAGGGTTATTGGGTGTTGGAACAGGCTGCGCAGGGAGGTGGTGGGGTCACCATCCCTGGAGGTATTTAAAAGAGAAGGAGATTAATTGCTTAAGGATGTCATAGTGGACAGGTACAGTTAGACTTTATGATCTTAAATGTCTTTTCCAATCTAATGAATCTATGATTCTATGATTCTATGGATGACAAAGGCATATTTTGCAAATTAGGGATGAGGAGTTTTTAAAAGTCACAGTGAGAGACAGACTACCCCATATTATTAAAAATAAGCATATGCTTTCCTTTCTGTTAGCTAATTTAGATGAGACAAAGTCCTTGAATTAGGCTGAAGAAGAGTTCATTGTTTTAAAGCAGACCTCTGTGACACTATCTGCATGTGTAAACTTAGGCAAATAGAGTTGTTCTTCACTGTATCTGTGCAGAAGTCACCAAGGAAGCTCTTCTGATGACATTGTTTTTATTTCTGTTGTGACGTCTCAATCTTTAATTCACTTCAGTTGTAGGTAAAGGAGAGGAGGCTTGACAAAAATGTTTTCTTGTCCAACAGGTTTCACCTGTTAGGTGCCTACAACCTTCAAATGCCATTTCTGCAAGTATTGAACAACACAGGACTTTAAACTGAACTAGAACTTTCTTTGGAAAAGTTTTCCATTTCAAATTTCATAGTTCTTGTAGGTATCTGACACATTAAGTATCAAAGCTCAGTGGGTGAATCTGAAGACACATGTCAGCTCACTGAGAAAATGAGCACTTGCTTACTTGCTTATTCTAGTTATTGCATGACAGTGACAAGAGGCAGTATTTTCATGTCAGAAATTTGTTAATAGTTTTCCTTTGGTAATTCAGAATGGTTGATGACTAAAGTAACTGGAATTTGCCTGTCAAAGTTATAGTCCCAGCCAAGGCTGCTGTGTCTGCAGTAAGGCAGAGGTAGATCAGGTCAAAGTAACATACTGTAGTAAGTTATTGATGTTATGATGTAAGCCTTCAGTGCCAAGAAAGACAGACAAAGCAGGAAAAAAGAAGAAAAATCAATTAGATACTATAGTATGTCAGAGGGCTATATATTTTCAGAAATAGGAAAGACAGAAGGAGTAAACGGTAATCTAGTTTGTCCTTACGGCTAACATAAGCCAGCAAGATGATTTAATGCAGGTCTTGATAGCTACATAGTTTAGCTCAAGTATTGAAATACGTTTCCTTGACACTATTAATGTTAAGATAGTAATTATACTTCCCCTCATATTTCAGTGTAATTAACTTTTAATTTACATTTTTCTAAGCTGTTAAATGCAGATATGCAAATATACTGAAGCCTAACTCACAGTGATAAATGATGGTCAGCTGGACAAACACTGAAATAAGGAAAAAATTTAATGTTTTTTTCTGTGAAAACTTCTGAAATTTGACCTCAGGAATAGTTGACTCTTGGCTTGGCTGCAAACTTGAAAATGGATTAGGAAGAAAAAAGGTAGAACTCTAACATAACCTTTTTAAAAAAACCAAAACTCCCACAATCCCCTATTGAAATGTAACTCAGAAAATAATATGTACTGGAGTACCAAGTAAGAGTAAAGTGAGACAATGCCTTGGAACCCTTTGAGATCCTTTGAGGCATGGTGTTACAAAATAGGTCACTCTAGAGAAAGCCTAGAGTTGAGACACATCCCCAAAGTAAGTGAAACAACAGGCAAGACAGAATGAAATCTCAGACCTGAATGGGAACAGCAAGGCTACCCTGTGCTGCCACGAACAACTAATTCATGGAGGGAAACCTGGGAGGTGAAATATCAACCTTGCCTTGGGCATGAAGCACCATTCGAAGTGGAGGTGCTCCCTAACAGTGTTCACGTGGCCCTTCCATGTGCTCTTGCAGGATGGAAAGAGGCTAGCATTCACTTTGCTTACTCTTAATTGCAAAAAAGGATCACCAAGAAAAATGAGGAAGGACCTTAAAAAAGGAAACTAAAAGGGGCACCTGAAAGCGTGAAATCTTGTCAGGTGGCTTGATGACTGTTGAAAGACCACACATTGGAGACAATGTCATCTATTTTTTTTTTTTAATGACTGTGGAAAAACTATCAAAAACTGCCATGTTCAAACAAGGTGGATAACAGAAGAAAGAAAGCACCCCTTAGAAACTTAAAATTTATGTCCAAAAGAGTAAAATAAGGAAAAACTTAACCGCCGGTAGTTTTTATTGTGTGGAAACATAATGTGTCAGGCTACAAAGACTTTTAGCAACAAATTGAAATTGTATTGAAAAAATAATGCATCTGCTTACAGTCACAACAGAAACAGATACTCTGCCATAGTATGCAGAGGGCAAATAGATTAGGAATGTGTGAAAAGAACGTTAAGTGAAGATAAGAGTGTAGCAAAAGAACCCTAAAGGATCAGTTGCCAAAGAGAAGGTCTGTGGAAAAAATAGACAAAATGAATCAAAATCAATCTTGTCAAATTGCTAGCACCAGACACTCAGAAGTACTTGGATATCAAAAAAAAAAAAAACCAACCCAAAAAAACAACAAACCAAAGATAACATAAGAAGTGCCAAAAAAAGCACCAAGTGAAAACTAAAACTGTCGAGGAAGAAGAGGATAGTTCCTCACCACTATAAAAAACTGCCTAAAACGTAGGTTAGGGTTTTAAGAGGGAAGTCACCAGAAAGACTGTGAAAGAGTGTGAAGAATGAAGAGACAGAAGCTGCTGACAGGATGCCTTTTTTTCTGAGTACCATAGGTGAGGGCTGCCTCTGAGAAGTAACTTTGTGAGAAAGTAAACCAACATGTAAATCTCAGTAATATAAATGCAAAGTAGTGCATGTACATGCAGTGTAGTAGGCTATGAGCTAATTGTTAACATTCAGTTGTCAGATCTGATGTTATGGTAGTTCTCAACTCAGTATTCTTTCAGGTCAAAAATGAATGAAGGTTTTTGAACTGAGAAAGGGCTAGGCTCCAAAGCAACTATGCTTTTCCTTAAATCTGCACTGTATGTGTATACCAATCCATGCTGTACCTGAATGCCTTGTGCAGTTTGGTTCACTTCACCTCAGGAAAGAGGCAGTGGATTCAGGACAGCTCTAGAGAAAAGTGACAAAGTGTGTTGGTATGGATCTGCTTGTGCCCACATAACTATTATATAAAGTAAGGCTTCAGTCTGGGATTAAGGCAGCTGAGAGGGCGTAATAGAGAAGACTACAAAATCCCAGGTGCTATGGAAGATGTGGTAGCATATAATTATTTCTCTCTTCTCCTTCTTTCTTCCCTTGTAAGAACAAGCTATGAGACTCCATTAACTGGTGGTAGATTTGAATGTGCAATGGGATGTACGTCCTCACACCTCATGTAATTAAGCTGAGAAACTTATTTCATGGGATTTCACAGATACTACAAATGTACATGGATTTCTAAATTGTTTGGATGAATTCATGGCAGGAAACATCCCATCAGGGACTATTAAATACATAGTTAACATCAAAAGCTCAAGAGGTCCCAAAGTTAGACTATTAGGAAATGGGAAAGTTTTCTCCTGAAATAACAGTATGTGCTTGCCTTGTTTTTACAGTCTTATTTAGACTGTCCACTTCTGTTTGCTATCAGAGACTGGATGATCTGATACAGCCTGGCTGTTTTGCTATGTTTTGTTTTGATTATTAAGAAAAGTCTGGGTTTTACTACAAAAAGTATATTTTTGGCAAAACTACTGAAAAAAGTGTCCCTTTATGCTGTAGATCAGATATAAAACATATAGATGTGGCTCCAAATACTTTCCTGTTAGAAGGTAATAAAATCTATATTGTTTACTGATTCAGAAGGAATGCCGTAGTCACAGAGCTTAGGTTGACACTTTGATGTTATTTATGTAAATAAGTTAATGCTCAACAGTGCAAATTCTGGAACCATGAACTTCTCCTGAATGATTTTTGAAACTACCAGACCAGGGAATGACTCCTTCCCTCTTTGCCTATTTGCTTCAGTTATAATTTTAATGTTTCAAGGCAAGTGTGAAGAAAGAGGCACCTTAAAAAAAACACACATGCATACAACCCCCCACCAACAAGGATGGATAGGATGCTTATTGCAAATGTGAATTATCACCTTCATTCAATCAGTTATGCAAAGAAGAGAAAAAAATCAAATATGCTAGTCAGCATGCTCTCCAACGAGGGAGAAATTTGTGTTCTGAGCTTCTTCAGTCAGAGAAGAAAGTGATCATCTGTGTATTGAAGTGCTTGAACCACTGAAACAGAGTTTGCTGAAAATCAGCCTTTAACACTTTTTTCACTTAGTTGAAAATATTTGGTGAATTTCAGAAAAATTTGCAACTAACTTGAGTCTAATTAAATTATCTTTTTTTTGGGTAGATATAGCATTTTCAGAAAATCCTTGCCTGAATCTATTTGGAATTTTCTTATTTAGTGGTTCCATGAAGAAAGAACCTTACTTATGTTATTAGGACTAGAAAGCATTCTCCATTATTATCAGGAGTTCCAAACCAAAGATATGTCAGACCCTGGTAGAGTTGTAATAAAAACACAGAAAATTTCCCTAGCATCTCAAAATTTCAAAGATGTAAATAAAGGGAGTTAGTAATCCTGAGGATTATACATTACCACTTATGATACTGATTCTAGACAGGTGGTTTTTTTATCAGATAAAGGGTTGGGGGTTTTCGCCTGTGTATGATCAGTGCAGGGTTTTGTGACTTCCTTTTCTTCAGATTGTGCCTTGCGTTATCAAAACATAAGTGAAAGCAGAATTTGACTTCAGGTAAAAGATAAATTAGATATAATTCTTGATGAACAAACCTCAGCAAAATCCAGGACACAAGCCACAGGTGCTTTTCACTCTCTAAGATCTGTAATTACTCTAATTTTCTGTGTAGCAACCTATAATATTTGCATTTGAAAAAATATAAAAAAATTATAAACTGAAGTGAACACTTATGTACAGAGCTGAAGTGCAAACGAGATCATCATGTTGTGGTAGTTTCAAGAGTAGCTCTCAAGCCTTCTTAGAATGTTCTTATTGGTGACAACCAATTTCTACGGTGTAACCACTGTTGATCTCTTTGCACCATTTGAAGGACTTTAGCTCTTATTCCTATAACAGAATTAAGACCTCAGTGAAAAACTTACCTAGAAATGACACTAACTTCTACATTCACGTACCATGTGATGGTCAAGCACTCTTCTCAGGTTTTTGTAGATGCTCTTTGTCCCTACCCAGAAGAAGAAAGTATTTTATGTGTCTTTGTTTTGAAGACTTAGAGAAAGGTTTCTCTGTTGCTACACATGTAAATACCCCCTATACTGACAAGGTCCTAGTATTAATGGAGCCTTTCCAGTAGTGCAATACTAGCATTATTAGGTTTCCCTAGCATAACTGACAAGTTGTTCTTCAGGCGACTTAAAACTACTGTCTTACTTATGATTGTGGGTTTTATGCTGGTCCACATTGGCAAGGAAGTAAGAACAAACTTTCATGCTGTAAGGTCTGTAGGTGAGGAAAATGCAGGTAGGGGACAGAATTAGCATGATCAGAGCGGAGGAAGCATGGACATCTAGGGGCTCTGCTCACAGGGAGGAACAGTTTTACTCTCTGATTCCAAGAGTAAACACACTGTTGTTGCATGAGGGAAGTTCCATAAAAGATGCACAAGCATTGATTTCCTAAATAATCTCACATTACCACAATGCTTGAAGTCTTTTTAGTAGAGGAAGCCAGTAAAAAGGGAAAAACAGGGCTTTATTTGCACACGTGAACAGGCACAAAGAAGGATTTTCAACTGGCACTGCAGTGATGAGACCAGTCCCCAAAGAACACTTCCACTGGACCAGTCCTTGAATATTTAATAATGGTGAATTACCAGAGCCCTTCAACCGTAATGAAGGAATAAGCAGGCAATTAGAGCAAACTGCAAATCCCTTGCCCTAAAAACCCTCTGGCCTTTTAACTCTCTCTGTGCATATACCATTCCTTTTAGATTTGTCCCACTTACTTAAAAATCAGAGTGAGAAAAGAGTTTTTACTATCTCCTAGAAACCCTCCTCCATCCTGCTCCTTCTCAGAAAGAATCTGTGTATCTTCTCCTGTAAAATTCAAAGACACTAACTGAAGTTTACAGTAGCACCTTGAGTTGGTATTACAGCCTTTGTCATATGAAATGTATTATATACTTTGGAAACACACTTTCATCTGTAGAAAAGTCTAATCCTTGCAGTATATCAGTAAAGCAGTTCATGCTGTCAGGAGCACCTGAAGACATGACCAGCCAGTTGTGGGTTGGCCTTATGTTAGTTAGTAGTTCCTAGTTAACTAAAGTTAGACAAAACTGGCAAAGCTGAGAAGCAAATTATTTATGGCTGCAATGATAGTTACATACTTCAAATCTTTCTCTGAACATCTTACAAGTGAGGAATAGGCTGAGCAGATGAATAAACATTTGAACGTAAACGTGAAAGTAAGCCAGAAATTGCATATATATTTATGTAGGATAGTATTAGCTAGTATTATCTGTTATAGCATTTGAAGAAAGAATCATCCAGTGCATCACATTCAGAGTATTCTTCAGTGGGATCTGACCCTCTAGGTTGCAGTCTTAAGATCTATGGATTCGTGGATGTAGAATGGAAAACAAGCCCTTATGTCTTATGGATGTTGCTGAAATGGATGTTAAAGCAAATAATGGGGAATTGCAACCAGACTGAAGAGGATTTGGATCATTTAGATAATTGGGTCAACAGATGGTGAATACGGTGTGATATAGAAATATGTAAAATAATTACTTTGGGAAAAAGAAACCAATCATCCAGAACACCACTAGGGGAAGAAGTGTTGATTATTGTGGAAGTCATTGAAATAATCAAGACAGTGCACAGCAGTTGGGAACGATGCAAACAAGTCATTAGGCCCTGTAGAAAGAGGATAAAGATAAAACAGGTGTTCTAATTTCTGTTTAGAAGATATGGGTTTTACATATGGACATAGGATTAAGAGGCCAAATCAGTATTTCCTTATAAGTGATGCTTAAGGTCTTATCTTAATAAAGATGTACTGCGTTAACTATTCACTACTGTGAAGATGACATACACCTACATAAGACATTTTTGGACACCATTTAGTATTTTTTATGTGTCATTGCTCTATGGATGGTAGGAACAGTATTTTGGTGTTGAAATGAACATTTAATAATGGAACAGAATAGCACAAATAGTAGAGGATATTATGCCATACACAAAAGTTATATTTATTCTGTGTGGTTTTAATTGAAGATTTTGAGACA
Organism: Piaya cayana; assembly: GCA_013389865.1. Lineage (NCBI taxonomy): Eukaryota > Metazoa > Chordata > Aves > Cuculiformes > Coccyzidae > Piaya > Piaya cayana. Next base: position 54,467 of record WAAB01003421.1, on the reverse strand, counting down.
TTCAGAATCATGGTTGTTGTTGGAAGTACCTTGTTTTTCACACTGACAGATGACAAGCCTTCCCACATGCAAAGAATTATAAATTAAGAGTAATGGTTTGACAAATTCTAGTATTTATGTAGTAGTTGTAGGTGGACTAAATTCTCCACTGTTGTAATTCTTGAGCTTTTATGAAGCTCTGTGGGCACTGTACCTTTTACTAGCTGCACTGGCATTTTATCAGAACACTTCTTTGACAAAGCTTCATATTCAGAGTTGCCTTTGGTTTTTTGCACTGAGACTAGATGACATGCTAAAGAGATCTGCGCTGGCTGTCAATGTCAGGTTTTGGAACATGAACCTCTTGTTTCTACTCTCTACATGCATACTTATAAACTATGTTATTTCCCAACATGTATCACGACCTAAGCCATTGCAGTTACGTGAAACATGTTAACAGGCTAGCATAGGAAAGACAGATTATAGCTGACAATAAGGGTGGGTCTAGGGGTGTGAATGCAAAGATGAGATTTTCTGTCCATGGTGTAAACAGGCTACATGCAAATCAGACCCAAGTCACAAGTTGTATAGGCACGATAGTTTATAGCTAGGGAGTAAGCTCTACTGAAAGGGAACATAGATTGTTTTTAAAATGGAACTCCACTTAACACAGATAGACATTCTCAAAACTGTACCTGGTTCTACTCCAGCCAGATGAAAACGTGGAAAGATGGGCTTGGATCTACCTATACGCATCTGAGAAATCATTTCTTCCAAGAGAGAGGAAGATATCGAAGATTGATGGGGAATGGATAATGAAGTAGAGGAAACAAAGGCATGCAGTTGTTATACACAATGGTTTTACGTGGTAGGAGCTTTGGGATGTGTGGCTCTGCTGTTTAGTATGTTTTAGGGGTATTGGAAAGGAACTAATAACTAGACATATAAATTAAGAGTACCTCAGTACCATTCCACAGTTCTAAATGGGAAAATAACCACCTACAATTCAAAATGCTTTCTTTCCTTATAGGATATGGTGAAAGAGTAGTTGTCAAATTAGAAGTTACATTTGGCAGGAGGCACATTTGACTGCCAGCCCCATCTAACTAATTGTTGACATTGATTTTTTTTTTCCCATATGCTTGGCATAATATGTTTGAAGTAAACTTTTCACTAGTAATTTTCCAGTACCTGACTCTAATACGTTGTTGAAATGGTTACCTCTACATCTGCGTTGCATTCTCAGGATGATTAGCTTTATTCATTCAGGGCTGCTGTTCTCACAAGGAAAAAGGATATCTCTTTAGGAAATAACTGCTGTTGACTGGAGTGTCTGAATTATCTATGATTTACAACTCTTTATGTGAAATGACATTTGTGAATTTTAATTCATTCTGAAAAGCATATAGAGCAGCTGGCCTAAACTGCAGTTTCAGTAGCCTAGAGAAATATAAATAATTATGAACATAAATTTCCTTTCTAATGTATTACTTTTTCTGCTCATTGCATTTCACAATGCAGTATGCATTAAAAAAAAACCAAACATGGTATGTTTGAATTCAGATAGAGAGATGGGATTGCTGAAGCTTTCTCAGAAACAGAAGTTATAATGTTAATGATTTGGGTATTGCTAAGACCATACAACATTTATTGGAAATTAGCAGGACACTCCTTTTATTAGGACCTTGGATTATTAATCTTAAACCAGCACACAAACACACAAACCCTTATCTACTACCTTCCATAAGATGATTTTTTCTCTACCTGCTCATTCTGTTGATCTGTAACAGAAAAAAAACTATTCTTAAAGAAATTGTTACTGTTATATATGTGAATCTTTATGTTTGCCATGATTTTTCTAGACAGCAGATAAAATTCTTTTCCTTTTCTCAAACTATTAATGCTTCCCATGTGTGCATTGCATGGTGTTATCTAAAAGCACTGAGCCGACAATGTTGTTTCCTTGTACTTACGTAGTCTTTAGGGAAAAAAATGTGTTTTATAATCCACACTTCCATTTCTTCTTCAGATAAATAATAGAGTATGGTACAAGCAATTATTCTGAAGTAACTTTTTTATTGTTGTAGCAGTGTTCCTCTCCTCTGATTAATTGTCCTCAATTTTATATCCTATTATTGTGGTTATTTCAACATGTTTTTGCAACAGTATTTTGCCAGAAATTATAATCTAGCTAAAACTTTCTTGTTCAGGACTCTGAATCTCTCATTTGATGATTGTAGTAATGGGATGATAAACCATCTAGTACATTTCTACAGCTTGCTTTTATGTTGGAATTGCTATCAACTTGGAATTGCTATCAGCTTCCTTGCAGCATATCAAGATGGTTTGCATGTTTTCCTGTTTTTACCATTTTTCTGCTATATCTTTATTCTTACCCTTTCCATTCTTTTGCACCTTACTGCAGAGCAGCTGTGAATGGGTATATAATAAGGAATAAGAAGGCCATTAATGGGGCTTTATTAATGTTGGCAAAATCTCCTAGAGATTCTTTTTATCGCTTGAAATGAGTTCATTGGTAAATCTGAGTATACTGAGAAGGTTTATACTATTCTTTGACATTTAACATCCAGCTGCTTCTTGTTTCTCCTGTTTGCTTTGTAACTTTTCAGACTGGATTAATAATAGTTAAATTGCAGCAGACCTCCTATCTTATCTTCTAATGACTAACCAACCTTATGTTGCTACTTTCAGTGTATTTGAGAGTTGATTAGCAGCATGCTCCCACAGACAAAGCTGTAGGCTAAAGCTTAAAAATATGGGCATTTTCAGTACTGCTGTCAGTAGTGGCTCCGTTGTGTCAACACAGTGACTTTAGACAGCTGTGGTGTGACCCTGGACAAGTTGTCCTCTGTGTAATTCACTTTTCTCTCTATTTCTCTCTCTCTCTCTTGTCCATTTAAATTGAAAGTCCTCTGAAGAAGACTCTGTAACAGGGGGTGTATATATATAATGTGGAGGATACCGGTGTTCTGTTTATCTACTGCAATGCCCAGGAGCTACCCTGTAATAAATATGGATTTTCTGGTTTCTTATGTTTTGGGCATTTACAAAAGTGTGCACTATTTTTTTCCTAAAAAGCTGCTACAGTGCAATTGTGCAGGAAATAGTAAAATATAAGGAGAAATAAGATACATGTGGCAGAAAAAGAGCAAAAAATGGCACATGGCAAACTTCAAGTTCATGGCATGCTCTCTTTCATCGTTTGATGCATCTGCAGGTATATGAAAACCTGGGGAAATGAGGCTTATAAGGTTCTACAGCCTTTTCTATTATTTTAATTCTTCTTCATTCCATAATTTATACGTATTTTCTAATAATGAAATCTGGACTCCCTTGATGTAGATGGCAAACCTCTGTTGCTTAAGTTTCAGTCAAGCTAGACTTGCACTTGTACAACAGTTCGATCATCACAAAGGATGTTTCGAAGAGACGGATAGGTCAAATGGCTTTGTCAATGACAAAACTGTGCCATGTATTTACTGAAGGTGTTATTGGGATTTCCTTTTACAACCAGAAGAAAAACCCCACTTGTTTTACCTAGAATATGTGGATATCTCATTCCAACATGTCTTCAAAATACCTGTAAAGAAAAGTTTATGGTTTTGAAGTCTGTTTTGGAAAGCAGCTGTAGACTGTCCAAAGTGAAGTTCTTGTTAAATTGGTCATGGAATCATTAGGTTGCAAAAGACTTTTGATATCATCAATTCCAACTGTACCTGTCAACTACTAAATCGTATCCCTAAATCATATCCTGTGTACATCCTAAGTACTCGGAGAGTGCTCCTTGAAAGGAGCATTGTGAGAATATCCTTTTGCAAAAGGAAGGGGATAAGAATTGCTTTGCTTCAATTTTCACATGAAAAAAGGAATAAAATAGTATTTCACTCTTCTTACTTCAGTAACAAAGGTGAGATTAGCTGTTGTATTAATGAATAACATTATAACATTGTATAAACAAATTGTTGTGGAGGTAGTTTAGGTCCATTGCACAGTCTTAATAGTATGATGTGCAATTGTATTAATTATGTTAACAGTCCAGCCCAGTGATTGATCATCAAGACAGCCACAGGAAAGTCTCACTCTGAAACGTAAAGCTATAAACTTCAAAACACGGAGTACACAGTACATTCATACAGCAATTCTCTGGCGTTCTGTAGTGCTGTTCTCTGGGTTGTACCGTTGCACAAGAAACTTTAGTGCTTCGATCAACAGAGCAACATGGTAGTGCCTATTGTGATTAATATATTTACACTTCTGTTGATCAGGAATTACTTCTCTGCAATCAGTGGAGTTGTAGGAGTACAAACAACTACAGAACTGGCACTACAAGTGTTGGCTTCATTGCATAAAAGTAAAAAATTATGTTGGAGCCATCTAAGACCATTAAAGTGCAGAAAAGGAGAACTTTTATTTCATTTTTAGTTGACCAGAGCTTTCAAAGTGGTGTGATAAAGCAAGGGAACACCTAATAAATAGAAAGTAATATAGTACAGAAGAAACTTAAAATCTAGAATTACCAAGCATTGCATTAATTTTACCAGGCTGCACACTACAAAATTTGTAAAATAGCACTGTTTCATGTTTTTGACACATTTGTTGAACCAAAAAAAACCTCATAATGGAATAGCAAAATATTTTCAGGAAAAAATAAGCAGAATCACAGTCAGGAGCAGGTCATACAAAGCAATTACCTCATTTTAAAAATTATTTAGAGGCTGTAATTGTTTTTGTTAATGTAAGTGACCTTGTAGCATGTTTTATTTCCCTTTAGCTGAGGAAGTAAAAAGCAGAAGAAAGGCAGATATATAAACAGTGTGAAATAAGCTTGTTTTTATATTATTTGTTTCTTATCCATTCAGGTCTCAAGGTGGTCAGTAATAACTCTCAAGAGCTGCTGTTACTTTTTCTGCCATCTTGGCCATTTTCTCTCTCACAGCTGGACTTGAGGTCTCCCATGATCATAGATTTTTTTCAACTTGATTCTTATTAAACCGAGTTGATTTAAATTCTCCAGTGAAAGACTGAATTTCAATATTTATATTGGGTATAATGCCTTTGCAGTATCTGATCATTCATAAGGAGAGAAATTCATAGATCTTTCTGTTTTATTTGCCTTCTTAAGTGCAATATTGTACGGCAACATGGGAACAAATTATAAATGCACATTACCTTTCTACAAAATGATTCTTGAACACAGAGATTTTCTGTGACATAAAAGGGCATCTTGCAGACTGATAAGAAACTGAAGTTATTTTTTTTGCTTACCTCAAAGAACATGAAGGACGCTTTTCCAAAGGAATCAATCTGTAAGTGACTAATGATTGAAAGTTAGGATTTCATAAACTTTGTGGGCAACCTAGTCCAGTGTTGCACTACTCTGTTATTAAACATTTTTTTTGTAGATGATGAGTAACTTCACTAAAGTCAATGGACTTCTAGTGGTACAAATCCCCACATGTGTCTAAAAGGAAAGAACTTACATAAAAGGTAATGTTATAGGGTCTAATTCCATTAAATTACAGAAAAACAGTGAATCCTCTTAGAAAATTCACTTGAGCATTAGCAGTGAGAAGGTGATTGAGAATGGTCAGTGTAGATTGACTCCTGGTTTGTCCAATCTTTCGTGGGCGACCTGATTACCTTCTGTGACAAAATGGCTAGATTTTTAGATGTGAAGAGGGTGGAGAATGTCATTTATCTTCAATTTTATCATGGTTTTCAGCAATGTTTGAGAATATTTTCATGTATCTAAATCAGGACTATGTGGTCTGGATGCATGTGCAATTGTGTGGACTGCAACAAGTTGGATAGCTGGGCTGAGGCAGTTATGGTTCATTAATAGTTTGTACTCTAATTGAAGGTTAGTAAAACATGGAGTAACACAGGAGTCTGTGCTGTGAGTTGTCTAGTTTAACAATTTTTTTTGTCAGTGACTTGGAAGATGCAATGGAATGCCTTCTTATCTTATCTGCAGATTACACCAAACTGGGATCAGTATATTTAAGGCCAGGGCTCCCATATAAAGGCTACAAAAATGGGCCAGTAGGAGCCTTATGAAATTCAACAAGGACAAATGCGAAGTCCTGTCCCTGCAATGAACTAGCTTCCTGGCAGGATGCAGGCTGGGAACTTCTTATGTGGGGGAGCATGGAAATGCAATGGGGAGCAAGCTGCGCATGACGCTATAGTGTGCTTTGGCAGCAAAGAAAGTCAACTGCATTTTGAGCATATGAACAGGAATCTAGGGAGATGACTGGGCCCCTCTGCTGAACCCTCATTAGACGTCATCTGGATAGCTTTCGGAAGTTAAGGTATGATCTAATAACAACCTATTGTTCGAAGGATAGTTACGAAGTTTACAGAGGAAAAGTACCTCCAGAAAGGGACAAAGGAACACAAGTTGCATCTTGGAAGATTCAGGTTGGACATTGGGGAAAAAAAAGAAAGTTAATAATGAGGAAGTGCAATATAACTATGTTGTATACAGCAACAACTGTCAAATGACTGGGCTGCTGAGTTACTCTTCCAGATGTGGAAGCTACTGCAGTTTTCCATGGTTTCATGCTAGCTGTCCCAGATCTACCGCAGAATAGTCCTGTAAGAGGTACAGAGTATTTTACACTAAAAGATTAGTTCTATAAAGTAGAATCCTGAAGTTTGAACAAATTATTTAATGGAGAATATTTTTTGTTCGGTGTTTGTACAGGGTCTGTTCAAGCAGCGTTCTGGTATGCAGTGGTAGTTCCATGCCAGAGTGGCACTATAGTTACCAGTAGTTATATTTCTAGATCATCTCTGTTACTGAAAAAAGAAAAATCATAAATTAATGAAAAGGAAGCATGAAAAAGGTTTTATACTACATGACTTCGTAACTGTGAAGACTTAACTGAAGTACCATCATGAAATGCATTCTTTCCTAACAAAAAGAATTCCAAATTGAACTTCCACTGAGAATAAAGATACAGAATATTGATTTATGTTAGGAAGATCACGGCCAGCAGAGTAAGTGAAGTTGTTACCCTTCTCTGGATGGTGGCACCAAGGTCTCAGCTGGGATACATCTGTGGAGATGTATGTGGAGAAGCTGGAAAACCTTCCATGGAAGGCAACCAGGATGGTCAGGAGTCTAAGGCACAGATCTCTTTAAGAAATAATTTCACCTCTTAAAGCTAGAGTTTGAATTTCTTGGCTTCTTAGAGTGGTTTTTACTTGGCAATAAATTATTTTCTTTCCTTTAAATAGATCTAATTAAATAACATACAATGTAGTCATCAGTGCATAAAATAACATTGGAAGAAAATAAAACCTTTTTCTTTAATATGTCTGATATCTTTATAAGTATGGTTTGGGGGTTTTTTTTACATTTAAAGACTCCGTTCTGACTCTAGTCCTTTAAAAATGTGCAGAAATGAATTAAATAGTCCTGGAATCAAGATTGGTCTAAAGTCTAATATACTGATAAATTATGTGAACAGTAAATTTTACCTTAGTCATGGCTAGTCGTGATTCACTATAGGGCTGGGAAAAGGAAAACAAACCCAAAGTATTCACATTGCACAGAAGTAGAAGGCCAGTGCACTGTAGACAACAATAATTTAATGAGATATGTCTAACATGGCCCAATTAATTAGTACCTAACATTTGCCAGAGTGTGGGCCATCCAAAAGTTTCACAGGAATTAAAATTTAAATTTTGCCTTTGGTTGGATGTTTGGCAAAGATCCCAATTAACTCTCAGTCCTGGAGAAGTAAGTGGAAGCTGTGAATGTGTGCAAAGATTTCTCTCCTCCGTTGCATTTTGTGCACACAATAACTTCACTCTTACACAAGATTCCTCTGGGATTGCCTATTGGATTAAAGCATTCTTCAGGTCAAATGCCAATCAATGCACCAAGATTGCAGAACTCACAAGTAATACGGGGGCACAGGATAGTCTCCTACCACAGTAATATTACCCCAACTGGCCATTTGCTTACATTTATCCTAGAACTATAAATGGGACTGTTCCTTAGCTGTAAGAGATCTTGCAGCAAGCATAATTGCTCATCCACATCAACATTTGCAGGATCAGCTGAATACTGAGAATCATAGAATGGTTTGAGTTGGAAGGGATTTTAAAGATCACCTAATTCCACCACTGCTACCATGGGCAGGGATACCTCCCACCATCCCAGGCTGCCCAAGGCCCATCCAACCTGGACTTGAACACCTCCAGGGATGGGGCCTCCCTGGGCAACCTGTGCCAGTACCTCACCATCCTAAGTGTGAAGAATTTCCTCCTTAGATTGAGTCTAAATCTACCCCTCTCTAATTTATAGCCATCTGCCCTAGTCCTATCACTCCATGCCTTTGTAAAAAGTCCCTCCCCAGCTTTCTTGTACCCTTTTAAATACACTGGGAGTTTTGTCATCATTTTCAATAGGACCATGTTTTTATCTTGCAAATACAAGCTACTTTAATTGCCACTATGAGCACATCCCGTTTTTCAGTTGTTTTACAGACAGAAGGTGTAGCTGAACAAATTTGGTATGACAAATGACGTCAAAGTTGCATTTGGGCCAGCTATCTTCTGCTAAAACTAAGCAGTTTATTCCACATAACAAATAAAAAGATAATTTAAAAAGATATACAACTAAGAATCTCCATTAGCTTATTTTGCATTTTTTCATTTTCTTTCCATGCCCAGATTTATTTCCATCTCCCTAATTCTGTCTTTCCCTTTTTTGTGTGAAAGTATTACCTGAGATAAACCAGATGTCTAGATTTGTATAGAGAAACTGTTCAAATTGCAACTGATCATGAAAGTTGTTTCATCCTGTTCTGCTTTCTTTAATAGCTTCTGGGGTGACAACACTTGCAGACTATATGGAAGTAATTCCTTCCTTTTGTTTCCTTAAAATACAAATAACTACTTTTGGTATAGGGAGATAAAATAAGAGGAACTTTTTTTTTTTCAGTGTTCTGAAACAGAAAGTTATTTTTTCATTTTGATGTATTTCTGAAATTTTAATTCCCATTGTGATTTTACCTAGAAGAAGCAATTTTTTAAGACATCTTCCTTTTGCATGTACAAAAGAAGTAAACCCAGAAGTTTTCTAAGACTTCCTCTTTTTCCTTTTGCTTGAGCAAGTCATGACAAACTCTACTTCTTAATTCTTAAGAGGCAAAAAAATGCCTCCTATTACAAGTATCTTGGAATAATTTGCCACAATTTTTTTTGACACATTTGTCATAATTTGTCATATTTGTCTTGGAAAAATAATGTCCTCTGGTGTCAAATGAGTTGCAAAGCTCCTTGCAGCTTCACAGTTTTCCAGTGGTGTCTTCTGGGAATTTTGGTAACTTCCAGTATTTTCAACCATATTTTTGGTCTGAAAAGCAAATGGATTCCAGCTTTGTTTAGCAAGGAAGTATTTAGATGAGAAGAAATACGTATTTAGTTTAAACTACTAAGTGCTTACACTGCTACTCCACTCATGTCAAGTACCCTAGGGTGGTGTTAGCACAAGTCGTTGGTATCTCATCTGATGCTACTGGCAGGAAAGCCAGGAAATAGCAACTGCCCTCTGCCCATACTATTTACACTTTCGAAAGTTTCAAAACATTCTGATTCTAGCTGACCTTCACCCAACAATTTTCAGCCCTTCCTGAACTAGGCAATATGAAGCTAATTTCTTACCGGAAGTTCTTTGTCAATGTTAGTTCCTCATCTTTTGTTCATTCCACACGGAAGTGTACACTATCATTCTGGTGGCATTCAATGTGGCACAGTATGAATGGCACAAATATGGCCATCATCAGAGTTCAAAGGCTACAGTAATTTCAGTTTCATGTATTTAACAAACTATTTAGAATTGGAATGAGATTTTTTTTTAAAGATTGGATCTACTGATAGCAAATCCTATCACCATGTTTTCAGAAGTAAGAACAAATGAGCCAGAAAGGAGAAAAGCAAGCTAGGGAAAGACAGCTTGTGGCTTGATATTTCATTCAACTTTAGACTTTACATGTTTAAAAGATGCTGATCAGTGTGAGAGTAAGATTTTTGTAAAATGAGCAATTAATGACTCATTTTTTATAGTTTTTATTTAATTCAAGTGTTGAAACCTATTTTTGTAAATAATAAAGAAGACACTTCACCATTTCTCTGAAATTCACAAAACTTAATTTGTGCAACTTTTCCGTCTCAACAGCAGCCTTTAAGTCACATTCAGCTTGGAGCTTTCACTACTGATACTGATGCTGAAAACAAGATGTCTTAACATAGCACAATGCTAGAATAAATTGGGATGTACAGGTCCTGTGTAAAGTGTTGAAGGGGTGAGGAGAGTATGTCTGAAAGACAGCGCATGAAGGCGGAACAGTATTTGACAAGCTGAAAATAGGTGAAACCTTAGGGGGATGTTTTTTCTAATGTGTTACATCATTTAATCCAAAACCCAGAGTAAACAGAAACTATCAAAGCAGTTTGTTAGAGTGTAATCACTGTACAATCTAGTGATTAGGAGGTATGAATCCCATTGCTTATATAGAATACTATCTCAAGCCTATAGCTCCAAACATAAAAAGCCCCCCGGTTTGTGTTATTTGTCTGTCCTATGTAAAATGTTGGTTTGATCCTTTTCCCTCTTTGGCTATATTATGGTATTCATAGCATCAAATTGGGAACAAAACTTCTGTAAAATCCAGGAGCACAGTTATATACTCATTTCTGGTGATTAGCTGGAATGGGAAATGATGAAATGACTAGGAGAGGTGTAATGGTGATTGGAAGGAAAAAGAAATAAAATAACACATGGAAGGGTTAAAATAGACATTGAATGGCATACCATCTGCTGTTAATTTTTATGATTGCTTTGTACAGGAACAAGGGAAAAAAGACTTCCCTCCACTGGTGAATTTTGCTGAATGTGAATTAAATGATAGAATCTATATTTTCTCTTCAGGAGTTGCTTTTGGGATATTGAAAACCTATCTACCTGAGTTGCTTTTATAATACAGCCCTATTTTTCCCTTGAAGTCTTAGGGCCACTTAAAGGCAATGCTGCAAAGCAAGGCAGAAACGATATCCCTGTCTTAAAAGGTGAGTAGCAGGCTTGAGTATGGGCAGAGAGCTGTTGTTCCACATGATTCTCCTTTCTCTCCATATTGGTGGTTGCTGATTGATCTGTAGAATAACCTCAAGGTGAGCATATAATTTTGAAGAGTATTAAACAGAGAAAATTATGTTGTGGGTTGTGCTGTAGCGTATTTGATTTTACACCATTGATCTGTCAAGATGATGTGAGATTTTCATGCCTATAGTAAAATGCTGAGTATACTTGGGCTTTCCTATTGCAGAAGAATGCAGAACTATCTGTCTGCATCATTCCTGAACAAGAGATATGTCAATTTTTCAGAACAATTTTGACCTGACAGTCAAAATCCCCGATAATATGAACATACTTAATGGGGCTAGTAAACGTGCAAAAATTTACTCCTAATCAATAAGGAAATCAGTGGAAGGAAAGGTAAGGGTCATTTTAGGACTTCTGATTTACAGCAAGTAGATCTTGCACATTCTAACATTTTTCCAAAGAGATATGCTGACTAAATTCCTTAAATGTGGCAGTTATTAAGTTCACAATGAAGGGAAACCAAGGCAGTAAATGGGTATTGGAAAGGGAATGAAAAGGAGAAAATGTAATTGCTGAAATAGGTGTACAGGACAGCATGAAAGCGTATTAAAGTCACAGCAGATGCAAGAATAATGCTTCTTTTGAATTACCTAGAAGTTTTCATGAAAAAAAATCTGGTAGTCAAGGCCAACTGTGTATGTATCCTTCCACAGCCATGATTTATATTTGAGCCCCAGGGAAAGATTGAACACTGGAGTTAGAGAGGAAAGAGGAACAATGGGGATTTCACACCAGCTACTTAAGTTTCTAGACTGGGATTTCTTAAAATAAGTAGGCCTGTGCTCTAAATTACTAATTGAACGAGTATGCAGTATTCCACTGATGATGCAAGAAGGCTAAGGAGAAATCTGCTTCTTATATATTAGTTGCCTGGAAGTTGAGTTCTAGTGTGTAACATGTATTAGCCAAATAGCAAATGGTTCAGTTGCAAATATAACTCAGTGGGAAAGAGCTGAAAGCACCTTTTAGAGTTGTCAAAAGCCAACTAACCTTACAATAAAATATTGTGTGTTTTGCACTTCGGCATTCATCCATTTTTTTATCATTAATGCAATCGTGTTTATAAAAATTTCAGGCACCGTGTTGTAGAATAGCAAGGACTTAACATATTAAGTCCTTCTGAAGCATCTCAGAAATACCTTTTTTTCCCCAATTCCATTGATAGAGTCTCAACCCAAAGTAATTATATAGATTGAAATATTTATATGACTTTCTAGGATCTAAACCTCTTTAAAGATCTAGATTATATTATTTTGAAATAGCAGCTTGATCTGACATGGAAAGCCAGATATTCTCTTAGTAATTACATCAGCATCACAGCAGCTCTGCTTTAATTAAATCTTCACAATTAGACAGGCTTGTTATTGTATGTCATTAGTCTTCTTAATACCATTTTACCTATTATCACCTCATTTTCAAGCACGCATCTGTCAGAGGGAAGCTAGTTTTCCACCTCACTTCATTGCTTACTGATTTACACCTGAAAGGCTTTCAGCCGTTTTGTTAGCAATTATGAATTGTCTCAGTGAAAGTCTAAGGAATAGGAAAAAAATGCACTGGTGCATTGAGCTGAATATAAACAGGAAGAACAGATTCTGGAATTTAGTAAGCTTTTTCCTTTTGGGGTTTGCATAACCATTTGCCTTATTTCTTTCAGAAATGTCCCTTTGAGGAGGTATATCAGTACAAACTCTTCACTCGGTTTACTTTCTGAACACAAGGGATGCAGCAAAGTGGTTAAGTTCATTGGCTAACATGGTAGCTGAGTATCAGTGCTTTAATCAGTTTTACATATGTGAAATCAGTTAAGATATTTAATAACAATATAAAAAATCTATGGTATTTTGATTTTTAGCATATCAAATATTATACAATATTATGCAACCTTTCATTCATCCTAACATCTGATAATCAGTTCGTGCACAGCTTTAAGATGTATTTTTTGTGTGAAAACTGGATAGAGTTATTGTTCAACCTGACCCTACATCCTTTGGGTTTCATGATCTTCCATGGAAAAATTATTATTTCTTCATGGAAAAATTACAGTGTCAATTATAGAATCACAGAATTGTAAAATGGTTTGAGTTGGAAGAGGCCTTCAAAGATCATCTAGTCCTACCCCTCTTCCATGGGCAGGGATATATTTCACTAAATCAAGTTGCACAAAGCCCTATGCAACTTGACCTTGAATAATTCCAGTGATGGGCATTCACAGTTTCTCTGGCAAAACTGTTTCACTGTTTCACCTCCCTTATTGTAAAAAAATTCTTCCTTATGCCTAATCTAATTCTGCTGGTTTTCAGTTTAAAATTATTGTCTCTTGCCCTGTAATTACAAGCCCTTGTAAAATGTCTCTCTCTGCCTTTCTCATAAGCCTGCTTTATATATTGAAAGGCTGAAGTAATGTCTTTCCAGAGCTTCCCCTTCTCCAGGCTCAACAAACCCAATGCTCTAAACTTTTCTTCATAGAAGTGCAATTGTACAACTGTATTCTTATTTTATTGTCACTAACTGTCTTCAAATAATGGAATAAAATGGCAATCCAGAACCTGCTAAGGAAAGTGCTAATAGCTGCTTTCCCTCTTGAAAATCTGTATGTCTTATTTTCCCTTGTGCAAGGAAGAGTTTCTTTGGGTTTCTCTCGTTTTGCAAACCATCTGTGGGTATAGTTAAGTAGCATATTTTATTTTTGATGGAAAAATTACAATATTACATTTAAAGTAATAATTAAAGTGTTAATATATGTAACTCTGAAGCAACACATCTTGTAGGTAGAAAATAAGCAAGATAGACATAGCAATGATACTGAGAATTCATTACCATGATGAGAAAAATAAAAACGTCGAAGGTATTTTCAATTTGTGTAGTAACTATTCAGCAACTGCACATTCTAACTGTCCTAAAAAGCAAGTAGTGAGTCATGGCTGTAGGACTTATTTCAGTCACCTACACTGTTCAGTCTCTTTATTTGTCTGCTCTTTGATAATGCATGCATCTTCTAAGACAGAACATTTTGTATATCACAGTAAATTGATTCTTGGCTATAAGAATGCTTTGCTAGCAACTCCGTAGCTTTGAAGGAAATGCCCCGGCAATCATTAGTCCAATCCCATGCTCAAATCTTCGCTGGGATCAGCAGCAACAAGGAGCCTAAAGTGTGAATACTAGAGTTGCTGTAACTACCCTGACCTCCCGTTGTGGATGAGCTGTCAGTGTTATGTCCTAATGCAAGACTCCAAGTTCATTGTCTCTAAAGGTGGAATTCTATGAAGAAACTGAAGGTAGCGCATGATCTTGCCCATAACAAATTTTTCTCTAAATCAGAACACAAAAAATGGCCAGTAGTTACTACTCCGCCCCAACCCCTACCTTTTCCTCAGGAAAACTTCAGTGTTTTTGGGTTTTTTTCCAGATACAAACACTTATTTTTTGTTGGCTGTATGGGATTTACAACCTAAAGGTATATTCACTTTCTGTATACTCCTGTACTGTGTTTCTTCTGTCTGTCTAAGGGTATAAGAGGCACTATTTGTAAAGAGAGAAAGTAGAGGGTTTCTCTACACCAAATGAAAATAATCAATAGACCTGAAGAAGTACCCAAAAGCTTGCCTGTTTCTTCCATTTGTTTCAGTTGATCTCATAAAAGGTGCTACCTCTACTTAAAATCTTTACTTCTCTGAGGCTCTGCACAAACACAGAACAGCACAAGAGCTACATAAGCAGAATCTAACTGCTGCTAAGTTTCTAAGGGCATCAGAGCAGAAGGGGGCTGGTGTTTGGAGATGAGTGAGAAAATCCTCTCAGATGTGAGTTTGAGAGAGGTGCACGAAGTTAGCAGGGCAGGGCAAGTGAATACCTAAGTCACCCTTTTCATAGAATCATAGAATCACCAGGTTGGAAAAGACCCACCGGATCATCAAGTCCAACCATTCCTATCAATCACTAAATCATGTTCCTCAGCACCTCGTCCACCCGTCCCTTAAACCCCTCCAGGGAAGGTGACTCAACCACCTCCCTGGGCAGCCTCTGCCAGTGCCCAATGACCCTTTCTGTGAAAAGGGTCATTTTGAGGTAGAGTGAGAGGTGGTGGAGAAGATAAGGTTGGGAATTAAATTACATCAGTGGGAATGACAAGCAACTTTTGTTTGGTGTGACTGAGAAAAGGGAAGTCAGTGCAAGAGGAAAGTGACTTAGTCAAAGCAGCAGACAAGGAAAAGATTTCTCCCAGCAGCACTCCGGTAAGATACGAGAAAGGCAAAATTATATTTACCAAGCAAATGAAAAACAACTGCAATAGCTGTTACATGAAATGACGGGAATGTGAAACTTGGGAATTTGAGTGAAGAGAAGGATCATGAAAGGACATACTGAAAAAATGAATTAGAAAATTAGAAGTAAAGAAGAGCTTGGAACCATGGAATTCAAGAAAGGTAGTATTATAGGAAGAGGAGTAAGGGTGACTGGTTTGGACAGAGCTGTGGGGTGAATACAGATGAGTATGTAGCCCTCATTTTGTGATTTGGTTAAAATTCTCATTTTAGAAGTTAAGTAAGAGCAAGGCTTAAACTTAATAGTTTGCTTTTTAATTTTTACAGTATTGATGGAGGACAGTACTTGTCTTGTTTCATTAAATTGAAACTCTAGTTTTTCCAAATTCAGTCTTCTTTGTAAGAGAAATATTCACAATACACATTTTTTTGCCTTTTTGCTTTTGAGCAGGCACTTGACAGGCTGAAGAAACATCTCGAAACCCCAATAACCCAACTGTGCATAGTATAATAGAGCAGACAAGTAATAAACCTATGAGAACAATGCTTAAAACTTAAAATACTGACAGATCACATATTACAATGACCCAGGTAGGTGTCATGATAAGTACAAGGAAACTGTTTGGGTTTTTTTTTTTTCACACATTACTATGCAACTGAAATTATGTTTAAAAAAAAAAAGAAAATAAATGCCATTTTTGGTCTCTGGTAAAGCTTCATCAAGTTCACCCTCTGTTCCACCTCCACCACAGGTTTTAGATGTAGGTTAAGAATTGTCACTTCAGTCTTTAAGAATGTCCTTTTTTTTTTAACTGCTGTAACTACAATTCAAGGAGATTTGAATGCTGTATTATCAATGACAGCTTCTGTCACATAAGAATGAACCTGGAGGCTCGCAGCTGATATACAGAAATGCTGATCATTATTTAAAGGCAAGAGCTGGGCCTGTGCAACATCTCGTTCTTGCATTTCTTCCTCTACATAGTACTAAAAATGCAATTTATCTTCTTTTTCTATCCAGTGTAGTCAGAAGGAATAGGGAATTCATTCACACATTAAATAAAGCCCTTTAAAACTAAAGAAAAAGCCAAACCTCACTGCAACTGAGAAGGTTCTACAGGAAAGAAATGAGAAAACTGGAGAGATGCTGGAGAAGCTCTGTAATGTTTTAGAGATCCATGATGTCGTACGACTCCGTAAAATGCAAAAAAAAAGAAGAAAATAACATTATTGTTAGTTGCAGACATTGCATAATTTCCCAGCAGTAGCGAAAAATATTCTGGCATTCTAGTAGTTAGGTTGTCAAAGTGACCTTTCTTAATGTCACATGCCAAAGAATTTCATGTCAGACTAAGACAACGTGACAGGAGAGAGCGAAGCTTTTCTAATGTTTCCCCTTCACCTTCTTTAAAAGTGCTTGCATCCTAAAGAAGAAGGTGAAGACATGGTATATTCACTGCTTGATGATTCAATGACCAGTCTAAAGAGAAAGGTCACATGGCAAAACAGCTCGTGTGTTATAATTTTTTTTTTAAAAGAACACTATAAAATTGAAATAAATTAGCAAAACAGTTGTGCTGCTTTAAGATTAGGTGACAAGAAAAAAATGTGAAATGTCAGAGCTGTTTTGGTATGTCACTCAGATGCTTTATGCAGTTATCACTGTATATCTAACAAATGCAAACTAAATGAACTATTCCGCTTCCAGTTTTCAGTTGGTGACTATGAGAACACAGAAGGACCTAGACTGTGCAAGGAACAGATTCGTTTTCAGACACAGAATATGACTAACTTCATAATAAAATGAGGAAATCAGCTTTCATTTGTCCTGTTATTGACTTTGCATAGATTACAGATAAATGGATTATAAGAATTTCCATGTATGATTTTTCAGATCTTCTTGTTTGTTTTTGTTTTTTAAATAGTAGGACTGAAACTATAGTATGAAGAAGATCCTTGAACTGGTACTTAATTTTTCACTTTATTCACCTTAGTTTAAATGTGTATCAGAAGACAGTTAGAATGAATAATGTTATAATAGATTTTTACCATTCTAAATGCAGCAAGCAGATGGTCATTTCTAGCAATGATTACTATACCATATGTATGACCAATTCTTTAATTACTGCAAATGTAGATCATAATTCATGGACAGATGCATGTTATGCTTTTGTTGTCAAATGTCTGGATATACAGGTACAGAAGAGATAGCATACTTAATACAGTTTGCTACTGTTTTCTAAACTTAACTTCTGTGATCGAATTAATTTCTTTCACCAAGAAGAAAACTTAGCCCTGTCCAAGTAAAAAACAAGGAAATACTTTAAAAGACTGGTTTCCAAAGAAAATAAGACTTATCTGATCTTGTTGCTCATCTGTGCCCGTATCCTCCTAGCTCACCCTCCCAAATGCAGCAGTTTTTGAACTTGCTGACCAATAGGTTCTGCTACATGTGACAAATATAAATGACCCCAGGGATGTTGTGCATCTCTACAGGTTTTGAGGAAATACAAACAGGGGCAGAAGTCATACCCAGTGTTACTGCTGAGGGAATGAATACACCGGGGGTTTAGCTCTCATTAGACTCCCAAAGAGCTGAATGGGAGATGGTTGTTGTGAATAGTCCCATGGTGGGAAGAGTTTCAGTCAATACCATTGCTCTGTTACACACTAGAGAAGCCAGCACAAGTAATAAAATAGCTTTCACTAGTTTTGCTGCTCACGTAGTAAACTGTCAACTCTGAAACTGGGTATGTTTTCCACCTCTCATTTATAACACTTATCTTCTTTTCCTCCATAAAAGCCAGAAAGGCCATATTCTCAGATAATTTAGATTACCAGCAGGAACTTTTTATCAAAAATCTAGATCTAGATCTTTTCTCTGGAAGGTTTCGTGTTCAAGTCTGTGTTCCTTAAGTGCCTTAAAAGGATTATGTATTTGTAGGAACCCTTCCCTCAGACAGTGTATTGTGTTCTTCGAGGGCAGAGGCAAAGCAAACTTTCATTCCTGTAGCCTTGCATAAAAGAAAGATGAGTCTTATCCCAAATGTGTCTCAGGAGGCAGGGAACGCCACTCATCACTTCCTAGAGGTATGGACCCCTTGGGAGCAGTAGAGGAGGAACCTAGAGAGTGGGAAATACCTGGGTGGCAACTGCTTGTTAACCAGACTGTCAGACAAGCTCAAGATGATCTCTGTACCTCAGTGCTCCTGACTGATCAATGGCATAGATGAAACAACAACAAAAAGTAATGAAAGTTAGCATGTAATTGATCTTTCTTTTGAGTCTACTTGTTTTGTGTTTTGCTGGTTTGGAGAACCTTTTGATGATACATGTCTTCATTAAAACTTGTGGAAGCCAGTCTGTCTTGAACTTCTTACTAAAGGAGAAAATTGGAGCCCAGCAATTGTTAATATTAATAGAACGTACAACTAGCAAGTAGCATAAAATTACCAACTTCACTACTAGCTCAATATCTTGATTGTATATACCATTCATTTATGCTCAAAATATTATTGGGAAGTATATCTTTTTATTATTTTATTATTATTATTATCAAACCCCCCTCTTTTTGAGAAGTCAGGAAGAAGGTAATCAGTTTGTAAGCTGCCATGCTATGATGACCAACTTATAGCTAAAGCTGGGAGTGAAAACAGTCAATATTTTCCAAGAATTTCTCCTAAGTTTACAATCATGCTATTTTCATAGAGACATAGAATGGACTGGATTGGAAGGGACCTTAAAAGATCCTCTAGTCCAACTTCCAACTTCTTTTCACTAGTTCTTTGATTGAAATTGTCATTTTCTGTTCCCTGCAACTGCTGTCATTTCACTCTTCATATGGCATTTTCCGATGTTTATAAATGCATAAATATTGCCAGAGCAGAAGCATGGAAACATTTTTAAATCATAACCGGCTTCCAGCTGATTTGCAAGGAGGGCTTCCTTCCTACAAGTTTATTCTTATTCATCCTGTAATTATAGCAAACTGACTATAGGAGCTTTATAAAAAACTCAAAATAGAACTCTTTGCATGTGTAGCAAATAATTTACAGGCTTTAAAGGGAGTAAGTTCAATGAACTTCATTGGAATTTGAACTTTGATATGGTAGTTCACAATATAAAACTCGTAAATATAGTGAATTTGGGGATTTTTATGAGTTGAGTAGTTTGGCATATTTGAACTAGGCTTGGCTACATATAGTTTTTAATTTGTTCTTCTGCATTTTGGTATGTGCAGCTCAGTATAGATTCTGTTTTATTTTTCTCTCAGTGGTACACTCTCAGGAAACAGAAAAGACAATTGTGTTTTTAAAAACTTACACCAAATTGAAATTATTTGGCAATGGTTCAGGAAAAATTCACAGAAGGCTGGAACGGCTTTTACAGATTTGATTTCAAAAGTAGATGTTCTGGGATCCTGAAGGCAGATCTCAGTGGACTGATTGATCCCAGTCCATTCGATGCCAGAATCTGAGCAGCAGATGAGAAAGGACTGGTGGTAGTGACTGCCAGGAGTATCTTCTCAAAGTGATGGTTATTTTCTTCCTGTGCTGACTACAGTAAACAGAAAAGCTAATTAATATTTTTAATGTCCTCAGGTATGTTCTTCCTGGTTTGTAATGGAATTTCATACCTATTGGGACCATGAAAATACTGTTCTGGGAAGTTTTTACCACACCCTTTGCAGATGACTATGCTCTGAATATGGATATCTGTAGTACAGATTGCAGAAATAGCATTTAAAACTATGTGTTTACATTAGTGCCTGTAATGAGTTCACATGTTCAAATAATGCCTTTCCCTTATCATTTTCATCAGGTCCCGAGAACAAATGCTAAATAAATCTTGTATTTTCCACCACTACTGATTCGGTGCAGAGTTACCCTTGAAAGATGGGCAAACTGAGCACTAAATCTGTCAACCCCAACAGCCATGGCAGCCAGAAGCAGTATTAAAAAGTTATTCGTAACCTTCAGTGCAGAAACCCAACAGCCATTTGAGTGATGCGCAAGTTCACAGTTTAATTATATCCTGGGCTGCTCTTATAAAACCAGTGGCAGATGTATCCTGACTGGTGTCCTCACTCCTGTGCCTAGTGAGAAGGGTCTGATTTTCCTTCCTAATTCAGTTTTTCTGTGCTCATCTAAGTCTCATCTGCCTCGGGACTTGGATATTATACTTTCCTTGAGAGGGACATGGGATTTCAAGTGGCTGCTGGAGGCTGTTGCCTGTTTGCAAGTGGTTTACTAATTGGGGAAATGCAATGCCAGATTTTTTTGCCAGTTTTTGTGTCAGTCCTAGTCTGTTTCTGAATAGTACCGCTTCTCATGTGTCAGGTCTAAATAATTTATTTCTTCGTGATTGAGCAGTTACTTCTCTGTTCTAGTGATACCAGCTCAGTTGCTATGCACATAAGTCTGCAAGGCTTTTGAATATAAAGAGGTGCAAACTACTAATAGGGTGTTACCAGTGACTATCCCTCAGCATCCCTCATTGTTTGAACAGTAGCCTGATATATTAGCATCACACTTTATAAAGCTCAGATTTTCCATGGCAGATTCCTGAGTTTGGACAAGTAGGAGATAGAGAATCAAATTTGATCTCAAATAGTGTCTTACAGCATGTCTGGGGTTCTTAGTAGGACAATTTGTGCAGTTGTGAAACTTGTGATGGAAATCAGAATAAAAAACCCACATGCTCTGTCTTTGCATTATAAGTCCTGTAAAATTACTTTCTAGTCAGTAATAACCTTACCATGATCTAGGGAAATCGCTGTGGACCTATTTTCCTTTAGCTACAAATGATAGGTTAGTATTTTGACTGCTATCTGATGAAAATCTTTTTCTTACAAATGTTAAAGTTTCAGACATGAAAGCAACATTTTTGGCTACTGCATAAGCAGAGTTTCATGTAACTCATATCTACTATTGCATTCCTTTGTAATAAAAGAATTTCCCAGAGAACAGCAATGTGCAATGAAGCAACGTACTGATTTCTGCAGTATAGCTTTGAGTAATGATATCCAGCAATTACTTTCTGGCTGAGGTTTTCCTTCAGTCTTTTGTAGTGGGAGCTTTATGCTCCAAGTTTGAGAATGACAAGAAGACCACTAGACTCCCAACTAAAAAAGAGCTCTAAGCAGTTGTCCTTTGTATATGGGAGTAGCTTGGAGGGAGCTTTAGGCATGTCATTAAAGCAAGCAGAATTTAATTATGCTGCCCTAAAATTGAGGGACTTGAATCACAAGAAGTGATTAGTGGTAGAAGGAAGGGTCTTGAAGCAGGGTTTGCTGCAGGAGGGGAGGAGGCGGGAACGAGGAGGGCCAGTGCACTGCGGTTTCCCTGTACACCTCAATGTGATGACTGGCAGCATCCAGCAATTTTTCTTTAGCCTAGGTTGTGAGTGGGCACTGCTTTGCATAAAGTCTAAAGGGGACCCAAAATATATGAACATATGGTTCTGGTCCCAAAGTCCTTAACATGTAAATAGACTTCACTAATATTATTGCTCAACCACGAACATGCCAGATATATAAGAATTTTAACTTTCCATGCCACAGACTCAAATTGCTGGTAACTAATGCAGGCTTTGCCGCAATTCTCACACATTAAAACAACTTACACTGGGAGTGACCGAATACTTTTTAGTATAAAATTTGGGGGGGAAAAAAAAAAGTGGTGATGAAATTACACTGTAAATTTTGTAAATTATTATGACCTTCATTTTCTTCCAAAGCTATTTAGACCTTTGTTGTGACTTATTGTCACTTTGCAGAGGAAAATCAACTAAAATCCACATGCTTTTCTACCAATCCCATTTTTGTAAGTGTTTTGGTTGTGGAAGAGAGTTCAGAGCCAAAGGAAAAAAAATAATTACATTTACTCCTTACTTTTTGTACATGCATATGTATAGGAATTTTTACTTAAATAGCTGAAAGACTGTACTGAACTTCATGTGCCCTTCCTCTCAAGCTCTTACACTTGCAACAATCCATGAAAGTCAGCATGATGTCATTATAATCACAGAACAATTTTCTTCCTACTGGAAAGAAACACATTGTTCCCCTTCAATGAAAGAAAATTGAAGCTTTCAATGTTGCAAATAAAACAAAATACATTTAAGTTGCTATTTATCCTTAATTGCTGTACGTCTCTAAAAGGCAAGCAAGACAAGTTGCATTTCAAAAGCCAATATCTTTCCTTAGGTTTTGTTCTTATTAAAAACTAATTTTGATTTTGTTCCTCCTCACCATCTTCACAAGGTTTGTATCTGTGTTCATGTGTGTTTGGTTTGGGGTGTTTTTGTGATCCAAGCAGCACTAACGTAGCATCTGAGGCTGTTTCAAAATAAAAAATTGACTGGTCCNTTTTCTCCAGGCTAAACAACACCAGCTCTCTCAGCCTTTCCTCATAAGGCCTTTTCTCCAGCCCCTTCACCAGCTTTTGTTTGTGAGTCGGGTAATCTTAGTACATGAAGCACCAAATAACTGCCTGGGGTGACACACAGTGTCTCATCAGTATTCCAAGCCAGTGCAGAACTGGGAGAGGGAAGAGATATGGGGGGAAATCACTTAGAAGTTAGGCAAGATAAAAGGAGCATGCTGAGAAGACAAGACAGCTATTTCCTAATTGAGCTAGGGAGGAACATGAAATGTCCTGGTGGCGCAGTCCTTCTGATCCATCCTTACTTTGCACAGATAGATGTTGCTGTACCTGGTAAGTTGTCAGCCCTATGATAATATGCAAGAACAATCACAGATGTCTGATGTTGCAGGCAGTTAAAAGATGCTGTCATTCCCCTTTGTGGCATTTGCTGTGCAAACACCGGTGTTCAATAAGAGATTTGCACATATGCTATGAACTTGCTGTCTGAGAAAGTTTCTTCCTCAAACCAGGACAGGTTTTGCATGCTGTGGTCAGTTTTATATTAGGTGTGAGGGACTGTACCTTCTCATGAGGCAGGTGCATGTGATGAGGAAAACGGAGAGCTTAGCTGTTGACATAGTGATGGTTTTTTGGTTGTAATTTCTTTACCTTGAGGTTGATTCTGTGGTTTTTTAATCCCTGTCTGAACTGGAGGTTCAACTGGAGGCAAACCAGCCAAGGCTGAAACATAGTATGTCTCCACGATCTCTGATTTAGCCTCTGCTAGAACAAGAACCTTCTCATCCAGCATGGACATATGGAATGTTGTTGTCATTCCTTGGTAAAGCACAGTTTTAGCACATCCAGTTTACAATATTGTAACTGTACTATGTCATATTTTTATGATATGCACTCTTTGGGCATAAATTTATTAACCATGGATGGGCTTTCTGCTGCTCTCCAAATCAGTAGCCTGCCTCCTGTATGAGGCAAGTGGTATTGCCTAAAAGTTGCATCTCCGAGGAAGGACTGAATTTCTTTTCTAGATGGTGCTCAAGAGTAGTTATCCAAGATTTTTAGGTGGATGACTGATCTGGAACCTACTTTTCTGACTTGCTGTTCTTCCTTGATCTTAAAAAGAGATTGGAGGCTATGTGTAACCTCCTTGTTACTAAATCAGTGTAACTATTCGTTCTCCGCCAACGTGATTACCTACCTTCTGGCTGTAAAGAAAGATCATCAAACTGGGAATACAGATTTCTTTGGGGCTGAAATAAATTCCACCTCCACAAACACAGAACCTAGTGTTACTTGAACATGGCAGCTGCTTCCTGGCTCCTTTGTTATGTCTTTGTTATGGCTTTTCTTGGCTGTAGCAAGTGCATGAGCACCTTTTGTTGTATGGAGCAGATGAAGATTAAGAACTTGCTGCTTCTGCAGCACAAGAAAAGAAGCCTTTAAACCTGCAAGACAGCGTGCATGAAAAATAGCCTGGCTAAAGAATTACTTCAAAGGAGGAAATAAGACTTACTGTCCGCAAAAATGAAAATCTCCTTGTAGTAAAGATCCAGCAGTGCAGAAATTACTCTGAAATGCAAAACCTGCAGGAGATGGTGAACAGAGTGCAGAATTAGGATCTCGGTGGAAATAGCTTTCAATCTCTATTCTGTGAGTGGCCATATTATTTAAATCTATAACATGCTTTGAAAAAAATAAAGAGAATCATGCTGTATCCTAACCAGGACAACAGAGTGAGTAGTTTTACGTGATGTGTGGAATAAGCTTTAGTGTGTCCAGATTTTACCCCTGGGTAAAATGTGCTGCAATTGCAAGCTAGTAGGGCAGGGGTCATTTTGTGTGTGTTCACAACTACACAGGGCTCTGTTCTGACAATATAATGTAATATGCTCATATTTTTGTACTTGCTGTGAGATACAATGTTTACCAAATGTACAAGGATCTGCCTTCAAATAACATGAATAACCTAGCTTGTAAAAAATTAGAGTTGTATAGATGCTGAGGTGAAGAATTTGACAGCAAAATTTAGACTTATGATCAAGAATTAGAAGTATTAAATGCAAGAAAATGCAGTCTCTCAGATCATATAAATAAAGACATATAGGATATTATTTTGTTTAAATACAGAAAAAAACATGCCTTGATAATTGCATGACACTGATTTATTTTCATTGCATTGTATTCAAATTCTGCAAAATTCCTTTGGAATTTAAGGGTAATTTCTTCATTCCTTGTTTGCAGGAAGCTTTATGTAGTTAAACAAGTGGTTTGCGAAACGATCTATCATGAGATTTGCTTTAGTTCATCGTAAGATCTTTAATACTTATGTGTTACTGAAAATAATACATTGTCTACAAGAAAATTTTACAGAACTAGCTCTTTAATTCAGGCTCATGTTTTAATCCCTTAGAAAAGGTAAGGATGAAAGAGAAACACTCAAGCCATGGGAACATAACATGACTAAATTTCCAATTTAAAAACACATGAAGTGCTTTGAATTATATTTTACAGGATTGTTGGAAAAGAAATATTTTGTAATTACAAGCCCCAGAATGCTCCAAATAGTTAAATGATGTCTTATTTCTTTTAGGTCCCCCATTCCCCTTTCCCTTCTCTATTTCTCTTTCTGTTTTTCTTGGATTTACAGGTACATACAGCCCTTGTCTTGAAACATGGCTAAAACACAACAGCTTCAGAGCTGTCCCCATCTTAAAAACCCCGGTCTGTTTATAGTTACTTCGAGCACAGTGCACCTGCAATTGCAGAATCACTGTTGGATTAGGGAGTTGTTTGTTTTTTGGGTTTTTTTATTTTAGGTTTGGAGAGGGAGTGAGAAGAAGAGGGAATAAATATGCTTTATTTTATTATTGTCTCTAAACCAGCCTGCAGACCAGGCTTCACTAGGAAGCAAGAAGGTTGAAAAGAGCTGGCTGCAGCAAGTTACTTGTTGCCTAGTGACACCATCAGACCTATAAACTCAGGCTTAACTCTAGTTCTCTTAACCCTCTGTTGTCCTGAAGCTGCATTTTATTCCTGGGTGATTACTGTTTTGACCAGTAAATAACATGCATTTTAACAGAAACAGTACTGTACCACTAGATGCCAGTAAAAATCAGAGAGAGACGGATGGACAGTTACCAAGTAAAATTTAAAAATAATTAATTCTTTAATGTAAGACTCAGATAATTGTTTATGTCCTCTTCCAGCAAAGCTGAACCTGGAAATGCCATAGAAGTGTGTTATAACATAAAAGCACAAGGCTTTTTTTTTTGCAAACATCCTGTCAATGAAAGATGAAGGGAGCCACCCCCTTCTAGGCTCTGACTTGACTCCTGATAACTGATAGTACATGTTTCTCTTCTAGTCGTGTGTGTGATAAAGTATTTTCTGTACTTTTGCTGCTTAATCATAATGTGCCCGTTGTTGATGAGGATAAAATTCCTTTTTACTTGCTTCTACAGAAGAAATTGACTCAAGCCACATCTAATTAATGAATCAGATATCCATCTGCTGACAATTGCCTGGGGAAGTTTGCAAGGCAGAGGTGTTGTATCTATGCTTTGTAAACCCATTATTTAAGAACTACTGCAGCTGCTAATTATGCTATAGAAGCTAATAGCTTAGGACATCAATATTTTTATACAACATACTTTCATATCAGTATAGCTTATTAAGGTTTTCATATTTTTCATGTTGCCTTAGTTTCAGTTTTCCTACTAAGCTATATTTTGAGGTATTGTAGAGCTTTTAGAAACACGACTAAAAGATCATAGTTCCCCAGATTAGTATCTTTGAAAGTGAATTTTAGCATTACTAACTGTTGCAGCAGTTCTTTGAATCTGCAATCAGAAATCACACTTTTATTATCAGTGAGGTCTTTCAGTCAGCACTGGCAAAAGCAGTGGGACCTAAAAAATCTCTCTTCTGATGCAAGACTAAATATTAAGTGCATATACCAACTGAAAAATTAGGAATCAAGGGCAGAAAAATGTATTGATTGGGATTGCCTTTTACCAATCTGTTCCTGTTTCCTATAGAATATCTGAGTTATTCTATTACACTTTGCTTTAAGGTAATGAGGAACCCATGGACCACATGCCCTCAAGTACCTACAGCAAGGTTAACCTCTTGTCCTCCATCACCCTCCTGTAGCCTCCTCCTGCAGGTTGCTTTTCCCTGAAGTGCTTTTTCCCTCTTGTAAGAGATCAGAGGTCTTCACTTCCCACAATCCTCTCTACCATTCAGCACTTAAACAGAAAGGTTTCTGAGCCTGCTAACATTACGGATGTGCATGAAATGAAAAACCTTTCCAAGGCTTTCTGTGGTCCAGAGGATCTTTCAAGTGTTCAGATGTAATTAATATAATCTGCATTTTGCTAGAAATAATTCGCAACCAGGTAGAAAGGACAGGCTTGCTGTTTAATTTTTTGTTTTGCTTTGTTCTTCTGAAAACTTCTTCCCCCTGTAGGATTACTCAGGAAGAGGGGATTTCACTGGCTTTCCAAAGTACAAGAGGTGAATTTCTAGTCACTATGTTACAGCTGGAAATTGCACAGCTGAGTTACACTAGGACTGTGCCAGAGTTAACACACCTCGATTTTACCATGCTGGCTGAGATCTGGTAGACACGCAGTGGTCTTGATTTTGTGGTACAGCTGGGATAACAAGTGCAGGTTGGAAATCGATAACTTTGGAAAACTTCAGCTGAGAGCAATTGGGAAGACAAATTTTCAAACCTACCCCAAATCTGATTGGAGGTGTGATAATCCAAAGTTTAGGCCTAGGTTCACTTGGAAAATGAAGTATTTCTCAGACTAATTTTTTACAGAAATACCTGACCCAAGGGCTCTAAGCCTTCTGTAACCTAATGTATTTCACACAGATGCGGGTCAGATAGTAACTAATGGAAATTACACATGAAAGAAGAGATGAACTGAAACTTCTGCTTCATTAATTTTATTTTCTGCTTTTGTAGCTTGTTCTTTTTTGGCAGCGTCTGGTTAGCAATTAAAATGTGATTAACATATAATGGTAACTGTTAACATGGAAGCACTGAAATTTCTTGTCCCAGTGATTGCTTTCTCATTATCAGCAAGAATTACTGTGTGTTTTAACTGCTAGCCAAGGCTTGGGAGCCATGGAACACTGAAGTTTCATTTGAAAACATGGAACTTGGTGATTTCTGTGTCACAGAATTGGGACCTACAGACAGATCAGAAATGTTTTTCAGTGACTAACAGGCAACATTAGAGAGAAGTGAAGACAGTTCCTCAACTTCGGATGACACAAGGCTATTTAGCTCCATAACAGTTAATCTTCCAGTTTTTTTTCTTAATTCCATAAATTCTCTGACTTCCCAGACATAAGATAGGTCATATTGCTAGACATTCACAAGTCAGTAGGTCATCATTCAAAGCACAGACAATAGTTGGTAGAAATTGTATTTCTAAATGAGAGATGGAAGCATGAATACATGGAAAGTAATGTACACTTTCTACTATTGTCTTTATGGCTGGTCATCAACAGAGATAAATTCACATTTAGAGAAGGCCTCTACTGACAGGACTTAGACATGAAGAAAATGTCACAGGAAACAATGTTAAAAGAGTGTGGTTGGTTTAATTAATTAGAATAAATATGATAAGGTAGAGGTAAATACCATTGGCTTCTTTAAACAGAGTACTGTGAAAATGTCAGGGAGTGTGAAGAGCTTTTTAAGCTAAAGGAAAGCATCAATATAAATTGATCCAAATCACATTTAGTCTGGAAACTGGAAGAAAGCTTCCAGGCATCTCCAGAAGAAAAGCTATGAAACAGACTTTCCAGAGAAAACAGTGTGGATGTGAAAAAGATCTGTATGGTGCTTCCTTAGTCTGTGGAAAAGATTATGTGGTGTGTTTGCCTACTAAAGCAGAAACCAGTGAGGAATTACAAAGGAAAGTCCCTTCAACTTCCATTCCTTTCTGAATAATCGTTAAAGAGCTCATGTGAATTGAATGAAAGTGTATTATACTGACCAAAAGGAATTTCAATTTAAACAACAGGTTTCTTTATTTTAAATGCAAGAGGGAACACGGTAAATGTACAAGAGAGAAAGTACTAGTTAATGTAATAGAGTTGGAAACTTGATGCACGCAGATTATATTCATTATTTAATTTTAAGATGTCACTTAAATGTTTCCATCTTCATTTGGCTTTCTAAAGGACTTTGTAACATAGTTTGGTATGTTAAAAAACTCCCAAGTTATTATGTGATGTAAATATTTAAATATGATTTTCCAATTAGTTTTTTTGCTCCTTGTCATCATTATTTCCCCACTTCCCTTGGCTACATGAAACATTCATTTGAAATAAGAAGTAAGTTTTATGTCCTAGAAAAAAAAAATTAAAGTTCCTTCTCTCATCCTGTAATAAGATATCTATAGGATATATGCTTGATTCCACACTGGCTTAGTTTGTGTGTTTGTGGTCCCAGATTTCCCTCTGACGATATTTAAATTAATTACTACAATTATCTTAGATTTTAAAATGAAATAACATTTTGAAGCACAGATTCCTGTTTAAAAATGGACCATTTGGACAGGTTCAGAACACCTTTTTTAAAGAGGAAAAAGAAGTAAACATTAATCCATATTGAACTTTCAAAGTTTTTTTCATAAATTATTTTATTCCTGTGAAGTATTATTTCATTGCACAGTTGCTAACTGGCTCTGTCTGTATCAGTGAACAACTCACGTTCCTCAAATAGTTCTGTGTTTTTTATTGTCTGGACCATCTGCTGTTCTGTGAGCAGCTACTATTTTAAGCCTTTTAAGTACAAGTTTCACATTAAATTAAGCCTTTGTAAAAGCTGAAATTATTGCCAAAGCATGTTCATAAGTGTTGATGTTCTTTTGTGGGCTTTTTTTTAAAACCTTTTCAGAAATTTCAGGCAGTGATGATAGCACATCCCTTCTAATGATAGCAGCATGAAGGATGGAATGATGTAATCATTCCTGAGCTGCCTCTGAGGATGCATTATAATGAATTGGTTACAAGCAATTTCTATTAAAAAATGCTAGCTGAAAATAATAAAGTAAGTCTTGAAAAAGTGTTGTGGTGAAAACCTATGAAGGAGTCCAGTTCTATGGGGCATCGTTACCGTAATTTAATAAAAAGCAGATAAATTAATGTTGGGGCAGCAATTTTTGTGTATGTCTCATGGCACCTGGGCATTTGCAGACCTGCCTTCCCACACAGCTAAATAAATTGTGGTTCTTGAACATCTTTGGTGGATGTAGTGAATGACACTTGGAGGACACATGAAGTCCAGTGCAGATTCTCTGTATGATCTGCCATGGGTAATATTGCTGATATCCCAGTCTGTAAGGGGGAGGCTGTATTGCCCAGTTCAGTGATGTATGGGGATGGTAAGCTTGTCCAGATACTGAGTGTTACAGCCTTCTGAGCTTGGCACTTGACTAGGACTAATCTACTATCCTTGTTTTGCTCAATACTCTTTCCAACATCTCGAAGATTTGGGGTATTGTGGCAGAATAATGAATGATGCAGACACGCTTGTAGTAACCAGGAAGTCTTTTTAGCATATATATAGACCAAGTAAAGATCTGTTTTATAGGTGCTGTAACAGATTAACGGGTCCGTTTAGGCAGAAGAGGGAATAAAGTAAAAGGAATGGCATAATTCAAGCCTCTAATATAAGACAGATAAGTTTCAGGTTTGACATATTGTACTTTAGGTCAAAACTATAAGCTGGGATTTAGGGTCCCTCATGCCCTCATTTTAGCCTATGCCTTAATGTAGCAGAAAACATTACTTTTCAGATTTTGTTAGGATTTTAAAATCTTGAGTTTCACTGCTGCTAGCTGCGTAGTCTTTCTGTGGAGTGCTGCAAATACAGGATTACAGCCTTTGTTCTTCCCCCTTCTTTTGCACTTTCTAGTTGCACCTAGAGGCAAAGTTGGAAAAACTGTGCATGTGTTTTGAGAAATGATTGATGTGGATCTGATATT
This sequence comes from Piaya cayana, assembly GCA_013389865.1. NCBI lineage: Eukaryota > Metazoa > Chordata > Aves > Cuculiformes > Coccyzidae > Piaya > Piaya cayana. Next base: position 23,626 of record WAAB01003421.1, on the reverse strand, counting down.
GTATGTGAAATAGCATGGAGGTTTTGGTATAACCGTTGTAATAGTTCTTGTCTGAGAAGATATATCTGGATATGAATTTGAAAGTCAAATTAGTATCTACTCTTCATTTTTAGCTAATATTTCATGTTAAAGTTGCTATAGCATAAGGGGTTGATCCTAGCCTGAAGCTCAGGAAAGCTTAATAGTTTACCTGCTTACCCTTGGAAAGGTGTACTAGCATAGCTATGCAGCACTTGTAACTAGAATAAATGCTCTTAGTAAATCATACTTATGGTTAATATCCAGCTCATGAGTAAAATTATGTCAGCAGAACTGTTTTAATGAAAAGTGCTTTTTTTGTTCTGCAAGGGTTTTATTTTATTACAGGTTCCCTTCAGATTTCTTCAGTACTGGTATAAGTGTTAGTTGTCTAGTATTTGATGCATTAATCTAAGGCTCAGAGAAATACTGCATGTAAATAGAGAATATCCACCAGTTCTTCCCTTACTTGAAGTCTCAAAGATTAAAACTGAATTAGCTAAGCAATAACAACTAATGATTCTTTTAGCTGTCTGTGAGCACTGAAACATAATGTTTATTTATCCCTCTCTACTTGCAAACTTAATGCATTGTGTCTTGGTTTATTTGCCCCATTTGTGAAATTGTCATTGAATGTTTTGCTAATAAAATGCTCTGTCATTGTGATTTCAATAACTTAGTGATGAACAAAAATATAATGTAATTTTATATATTTTCTTGATATATAAGCCAAAACAAAAAATCCCAAGTGGGCAAAATATGCTACTTAATGTGCTACTCACTAGGTCTATTTTTAATATACATAGAAATATATCAATCTGCTTCAGCTTTTGTCAGTAACACAGGGGAGATTAGTCCATTAAATCCACAAGTACCAGAGTGTGGGGGTTCTTTACCAGTTTTTCAGTTCTGTTAGTGCTGTTGTCTTGCTACTCACATCTAATATTATTGTTGTTGGTTCTGTTGTTCTACCTGTACATAGCAATCTGCACTTGTTTCTTCCAATAGCCTTCATCTCTCAGCACTTCATCTGCTTCAAAACTTGAGCAGGCACAGTGCACGTCAGTTCTTGAGCAGGTAGCTGTAGAAGAAAATCAACACTTCTTATGTAAACAGAACAGTTGGATTTATAGATGAGTCTTAAATAATTCTGTTTCTAGACCTACACTCCATTTGAATGATGAAAACTCTAAGAAAACAGTGCCTGCTAAGAGCACAGCTACAAGCTTGACTACATTTTGGCTGATGCTGTGGGGCTGTAATTGAAGGGAGTAGCTAGTCATACAATAGCTTTGTATGTAGTGATAGTCACTCACTTTCTTATATTCCAGCTGCTACAATTTCTTCAAATACATCATTATTTAGTTTTAAAGGTATCCTGACAGAAGCACTTCTTCCAGATGATAGCTTGAAAATAATGATAGGATTTGTTGGTGCTGTTAATGCTATACGTAGTGTAAGACACTAGAAATTATTACTGGTTTCTGGCAAGTTATAGTTTGTCCCATCTAAATGCATCATACTTTACCAAACAGTTAAGATATCTAAAAACTAGGTTATTAGGTGTTTACTGTGCATAATTATAACTGTGAGAAAAATGAGATAGATACAGATTTTTGGGCTATACAGCAGAAAGAAAGAGCTCCTCATATTCTCTGATTCTCATGTGACCTGTTAATCTCCTGGTTTCCTTTCTGTTTGGCTGTTGTTGTTGAAAGATAATAAACAGATGATATCTAAGTAAATAGCGATGAGTGGCCCTTGACAGCTTTATTATGGCTATTATGTTATGGTACATTAAGTTTTTAATGAAATAAAATATGGCAGATTGCCAAATTATGTGATGATAATTTCAGGAAGCTGTAAACAGGTTACTCAGTAGTTCACAATTGCTGCAGGTAATTTAAAATTCAGGAAACTTCCACCCACTGACAGTAATTAAGATCGTGTTTTGGCTATGTGCGTTGAATATGAGTATCTGATCAAAAGAATCTATCTTTTTCTTTCTTGTGGCATCTCACCCTTTAGTGTTTTACACTGCTGGCAGCAAATCTTGCCTTTTTATTTCACATCATAGAATGTGTCAGTGGAAAATATTGTAACAATAGGTAATCTACCTGTGAATAACCTCACTGCATGTGACTGGAGTTTCACTGTTGGAGAGGGTCGTGCTTGTGCTTATGAAAATTTCCTTTATGGAGCTGCCTGGTAGAAAGCGGTCATCTGGAAAGGACACCTTCCAGGTCTAGTTTGGTCAAAATTACCTTCTAAATCTTGCATTAAGATTGTGTTAGAGAAAGTGGCCAACCCAGCAAGTGTGTAGGGATGCTGTCAAAATAACCAGAAAAATCAGGAGCTTACCGCCTGCCACAGGGCTTGTATGGAGGCCAGCTGCAAGAGGGCTGGCAGCAAGATGCCGTAGCCAGCATAATCTGGAGGAAGCATCCCCAAGGATGTGGCTTTGAGGTTGTTTATAGCAGGGAAACCAAGGCAGGCATTAGGCCGACCGTTATGGTCTGGACCACCATCCCAAATCAAGCCCCACATATCACAGTATTGGTCGCATTAAGCTTTTCTGCATGACCCAAGTTGGGGAAGAGGGCAGCTGGGTTACCACAACAGAGCATCCTCTACCTCCCAGACTTGTGTAACTTACCAGAGTTGAAGCCCATGCCAAGAGAGAAACTGTGCTGCCGCGTTGCCACGGCAACGGCAGAGACCTGTCAACACCTCTCTCCCTAATAGTGACAAATGGTACTTATTACATCAGCACTAATTTCATCCGATCCCTTTCAGATGAAGATACTTAGTCCTTGCTGATCAAATTGTGTCGCTGTAATTACTGAGAACAGTCCTTATTAAATGACAGCACTCCTTACTCATTGCCTTGTCTCATGCTGAAGCTTATCACTTCCCTCGTTTCCCTAGTTTTGATGGTGCACTTGACTGCCTTCAGGGCACGCTCCCTATCCAAAGGCAGTGACGTTTTTCTTAGGTCATGGACAGTGCAGGTGATGGGTAGAAGGCTGAATCTGGTTCCTATATATTAATACATAAGAAAAAAATATTAAGAGCCAAACCTTCAGAGCGCATGAAGCAAAACTGTTAAATATGCATGAAACTGCATGGTCCTTTCTACAAAAAGAGAAAGCACTTGTCTAGATGTTTGTGGAAAGTAGCCTAACTTTATCTTAGGAGGTGCTTTTTATATATAAAATTATATTTTTACATATAAATATATATTCTGTGGAGAGCAAATGCGGCAGATATCTTCTTATTGCACTACTTGATGTTCCAGTTTTAACAAAAGACTTTATACAAGCACAGTGAAATAAGTACAGCAAATCACTTAAGGAGGAGGAATTTAGACTGGAAATCCAGAGGATGTAAGCTACTCTCTGCCACTGACCTTCAGTTTGGTGTCATTTGTATGATTTTCTATCCACCAGCTCCTAATCTCACAGAGTTCTCTCTTTTCTGCAAAGAGTGAGGATAGTGATATGCAGGGCATCAAGAAGTTCCACTCACAGATCCAGACGCTTTGTCACAGACAAATTTGAAAAAAAAGTGCTCTTCCCCTGTGGACTTCTGAATTTAAATTGGCATTATGTTTTTTCTGCTCTTGCTGGTGGTGTTTGTTTCTTTCTAGCTTGTAGGTTCACTTTTTTCCCCCTGAGTTCAGGATGGAAGGTTTTAATTTGATGCCCTTCTGCTTCAGATTAAACATAAAAGTGAAAAGGAGAAGGCTTTAAAGGCCTTTTGTTGTGGGGTAAATAAAGTGGGGGGAAAAGGAAGTTAGTAGCAGCCAAGGTAGCACTTAAATTCTGATACTGTTTTGAAAAAGATGAGTCTAAATTAAATGTGGCAAGTTACACAGCAAGTCTCAGACAAAGAAAAAAATAATTTTAAATGAGGTTGCTTTTGATTTCTGTCAGTGTTTTTAAAAGGGGAATTTCTTCACATTTACAGATGCCATGTGGCAACGTATGTACAACTGTTACTTTTAACAATATTATCACCTTGCATTATACAAAATTATTCAAGATTACTGTTAGAATTGTTGCTTGGTCATCCCATTAACAGACAACATTTCTGGTTGCTGGCCAGATGTAGCCTCATCCACTTCAACCTTCTGAACGCTGCTCTTCAGCCAGTTCTTCACTCAGCAACCGTGAACTTGCTCATCCCACAGATGGACAGCCTGTCCAGAAGGATTCTGTGAGGGACAGAATCAAAAGCCTTACTAAACTCCAGGAAAAACTACATCCACTAGGTGGGTGACCTTATCATAGAAAGATATCAAATCAGTTAAACAGGACTTTCCCTTTGTGAACCCATGTTGACTGCGTGCGGTGGTTGCATTATTCTTGAAATTCCATGAGGCTGGTAAAAATGGGGTAAAGGAGAGAACTTTATAATCATTTCAAATGTCTGCAAGATAGAAGCAGATGTGTTTTGTATTAGATCAACACTTACAGATTTCTTTATGCAGCTCATTTTCACTCATGTTAAGGAAATTGCCTTGTAAGTAAGTATACAAATATTTCAGGTTGCTGAATACCATGCACAGACTCTATGCCTACCATGCTTTTCTTTTTTTTATCTTCATTTAATTACTGGAACATGACAGTGGTATTTCAAGGCAATGACATTTGGTTGGTCCTCTGGGAAAATGCAGCCACAAATCATCTCAACAAAAGAGTAGGTCAAATGGTAATAATCAAGTCATATTCATAACTCATTGGAAATAGACTATTCTCAAATTGCTACCTGATATAGAACTAATACCTCATTAATCAGAAATACATCAACCTAGGAAGACTAGTTATGTCAGCTAGAATTATGAATGAGATTACAGGAAATGCCACGTGCAGCATTACTTTTAAGTACATACAGTCTTGTGTAGCCTCATACATTCCTAGAGGACTTGTTTTCATCATGGAAATGTGGTATGACTCTGAAAGCATGTAAAAAAATTGTTGTGTGAGAAAGCAAGCTATGCATCTTTACACACTCAAATAGTATATATAGCCAAATAAAGCAACTCTCTGGAGAGTATCTTACAATACAGTGAAAGAATTAATTTCAAGTAAGTGAATCCCGAAGTCCTCCCTTTGGTGCAACTCACCCTGGAGAAAAGGGGGGTCTTGGCTAGGGCAGAGAAGACCTCAAGACTATATTATTTTTATTATTCACACACACACACACACTAGCCTAAAGTGACACACATATAATATGGAGTTTGCTTTTTCTGTGCTTTGGGCAGTATGCAATTGAGGGTTTGTATACAAGCCAACCACCTACTGTGTTCACATATGCTGAGTTTAATTTAAAATCCTTAACCATTCAGCAAAACTTCATCTCTAGGCTCAGCAAATTATGCAGCTACTAGTTAAAAGGAAGTGGAAGTTGAGATATCTGAGAATATAGCTAATACTTATGTGCAATAAATTAGGCAGATGGACTGCAGGAACAGTAATCCTAGGATAATTTAGTTGGTTGGTGTTTCAGACCCAGCTCTGAAGTATACCTCTGAAGTCCCTTAAAATATGAAGCATGCATCTTAGATGTGTGTATTTCAGTCCAGAAAGTTGCATTTTTGCCAAGGCCTTAGATAAATAAATAAATAAATCCTGTTCCCCAAAAATTCTTGCTGTCCAACTTTCCTTTTAGGCATTCTGGTGACTACAATGGAAGTAGAGCCAAGTTGTCTTGATTGATCCTGCAGTTACGTTATGCATACAAGGTTCCTTATTTGTCACCCATGAAGTTCTCTAACCATCTAAGTTTCACTGTGTACAAATCCAGAGTTAGCTTCCATTTCATAGCAGTTAACAGTTTGGTACCTGTATTTCTTCTGACTCTCTCATGATCTTCAGTTGAAGTCTGAGATCTTACACTTGGTTCAGGCATTTTAATCCTGTGCCAAAGTGTAACAACCAGAGAGCCTTTCTGACCACCACCCAACTGGGGAGAAGTGTTACTGTTGTCCGTAGGGAATCCTTACGGTTGCTGTCTTTCCCTTAGAAGGCTGTATAGATACATAACACAATGTTTTCCTGTTTATGGTCTGAGCTGCTGTGAATTTTTTTCGCAATCAACTGACTTTTTATGCAGTTTTAGCTGAAGAGTGCTACATCTGTGTATTGGTAGGCTCTGCTGTAGAACTTTTTCATGGATTTAGATTTTGTGTCTCTCATATATCTAAAATTCTTCTAACTTTTCCTTGTAATGGCAAAGTTTGGCTTAAAAAAGACTTTTTTTTAAGGTGGCAAAAGTTTTGAAAGGTTAATGACTAATTAGATTTATATAGAAATGAAAATGTTCAGAAGTGTTTTTATACAGGCATCTTATCTGCATTACATGAAGATAAGCCACATCTCAGAGACACGCACAGGAACATGTAAGGTATCTCATATCCATGACTTACACAGGGACTAATTTATTGCAGTTTATTGATGAGATTCAGGTGTACTTATCGTTCTGGCTTTTGGAAATTCTCTCAACTTATGTTTAAACTGTGTGATAACAAGAGTGTTTCTGAGCTTCTCTATCCAGGTGAATGCTCTGGAGGCACTGATTCCAAATCTAGTTGATACTTAAGTGCCTGTAATTGTCACCTTCCACTCCCCACCAGTGGTCTTCCCTTGAAAAATAACCTTGATTAGGACCTCGAAATGTAAAATAGCATGCCCCTACTGCATATTCTCAGCAAATGCTGAGGTGTCCTGTTGCATAAATCTTTCTGTATAAAAGAAAATTTTGTTTTAATAACATTTCAGAATTATACTAGTACTTTGAAGACTCACTGTGGAGAAAAATATCAGCTGACATGTAACAAAAATGGTAGAAAAGATGTAAAGTTTAGAATTACTGTAAACTAAATACTACAGCCTTTGCTTTTAAAACCACAGGTAGATCATTCCCGCTGTTAGGACTGAAATAGAAAATTCTTTCATTTCCCCATAAATTCTTACATGGATGGAAATAGGATGTTGCTATGGGCATGTAGTATTAAAACAGTAAAAATACTAGCTTGATGCTTCTGCAAAATGTAATTAACTCATTTATTTTTCATCTTAATAGTGAAATCAATTGTCTAATTGTGCCATGTTAATACTTCAGCCTTCCTACCAGTGCAATGGCTTTAGGAATACTTGTACCAAAACTTAAGCCTTCTCTAATTAAAATAGTTCTGAAACCCTGGTATTCTCACATTTCTTATATATTTCTATTTAACTATTTGCAGTTCTAAGATTTTGGATTTTTCTGAGATTTTAGTCTCTGACTGCAAGGTCATTTACTTGGAATATGATAATATTTTTAGTTGCAGAAGGTAAAAGCAAGTCATACTATATTTCTTTGATGCTGATTTTCATGATACAGTCTTCAGGATACAGCACTTTGACAGTCCTTCAACAAATAATTTGTTTTGTAAAATATATGTAGCTTAGGATATGTAATAGAAAAATGGAGGCATTGCGAGTAGACAAAAAAAATAAGAAAATACGTAAGAAAATATTCTGAATATGCTGTCTGTTATCTTTATGGACAAGTTTGCTGATATATTTGGGTTTGTGCCCTTGATACATATTTCAATATATCATGAATACGATGGCTTTCAATATGTACTCTGATGCTGATGAAAAGTCAAAATGTTAAAAGTAGTATTTTATGCCACAGGCATGATTAAAAGATATTCTATTATTGGAAAACTAGAATTATTAATATTGCAATGACTTTTAACAGTAGTTCACAAAATAAATTACTGATTAGCCGTTTGCTAAAGGTCCTAAGCTCTTGTCATTTTTTTGCTACGTAGCCCACAGGATAATCTTCAGAGAATAGGATCCTTTTGTTTCAGGCTCTGCATAGCCTGTTATCTGTTCTGTGACACCAACCAGCTGTGATAACTGCTCACACAAAAGGGTGTGTTGAAATAAATTAGTTCTTAAATGCTAAATTTCGGGATACCCTCTTCCAACTGCTTTACTCCAATGCCTAATTCAGGTGTTGAAACAACTAGCATGTCTGTTAGGTATTGACAATGAGGAGCTGGAAGAAGTTACCAGTACATGGCTGGTGAAATGTGGCTCTCCATGCAGTCAGCTGAAGAGAACTAGGACTTCGGCTTGATTTAGACTCTTGTGATACACTGCCCAAATATGGACTATGGACTGATGTCAGAATAGCAGCTTTGACCTGTACTCCCTGTGATAATATCCACAGTCCTGCTGAACAGTCCACAGAACAATGAAGGTTTATTGGAAATACTGCATTTTAGGAAAATGTCTGAGCTGTAGATCAGAGTGCAAGATGACCCACTCTTTGTGGAAGGAAAAGCTTGCATGCAGAAGTAGCGGCTATTCTCAGTAAAAAATAAATACAGTAAAGAAGAGAAGCTTCTGGTTAAAAAAGATGGGAAAAGGCCTCAGTAACAGGAAAAAAAAAGTGTCCTCTGACTCTCAGCTTTGTGTTTGAGTGAGATTATTTCCATCTGTGTTGTTAAAAGCTGAGTATGTGTCTCACAGACCCCTTTGACCATGCTAGAAGGAGGTTCTGCTGATAATCCTGGAGCTAGGGCTCAGCCAGCCCAAGGGAAGCCATGCCTGGAAGTGAGGACGAAGAGTTTGCCTCATAAGTGACCTATTATGCACATGGATATGTAGGATGCGGCCTGTGGTGAAGTGTAAACTGATGAGTGGAGGACAGGGGAATAAAGGAAGAACTTTAAACTGACAGATAAATATAGAAGATACCCACTGATCAGTATTTTCACTATGACTTAGAGATGTGTGCTACTTAGTTTTTGGATTTGCTTACAAACAGGTTAAAATAGATCTTAAATACCTAGAGGACTACTGAAGCATGCAGCTTAGAAAAATATATTTTAAAAGTAGATTTAAGAGTAATTATGCCACAAAATTAAGATCTGGATAAGTTTTCAGTACTATAAGACTCATATAAAGTTGTCTAAATCTACTTCTGCATCATTTTCAAACCTGGTAAAAATGTTTTTGAAAAGGAAAGGAGAAGAGAAACCTTTTTATCTTTAAAGGGGAAAAATCATGAATAATTTCAAGTGAAGAGTCATTTCTAGGACTGTGGGATCTTGCTAGCACATTGTGAGCTGAAAAAGCATTAAAATTGGATAAATAAATGATTTGTTATAAATTATTTGCAGGGAATGGTGCATCTTCTAGTTACCTGTCTATCTCACTGTCTTGCATTTGTAATGATTTCCTCTGCTGTTGTTGCTACAGGATGTCTTCCTTTTGTGAGGGTTTGTTCTGATTTCTCAATCAGGTAAAGATAAATAATCTTGACATACTGTGTTCCAACTATAGAATGAAAAACCACAGGAAAGAAATTGCCCACACAAACAAATGAAAAGTTGGTCATTTGCTCAATTATGCTATAAGAGGAGATGGTAACATGGCTGAGAGCTGAATTTCTGTAAGAAATTAAATGTTCAGTTTCCCACATTTTTAGTCAAGAGGAAAGTAATCAGATGAGGGTTGTTATGCTGCCTCACATACATGCTTTGTGAATGGATCTGTCAGAGCATGCTGGAGAGTCATCCAGTGGTATTTACAAGTCAGCCAAGTCAGGCACCTAAATCCATACCTCCATGACTTCAGAAGCGATGGACTTACACACTTCCCATGGTAATTTCCACTTTTCAAACTCACGTATTTCTATGTCAGCACCTAGATAGCAGCACACAACTCAAAGTATCCCAGGATTCATCTTTTTGAATCTAGATCATGAGTTCAGCAGTATTGCTCATTGATCGTGTTAGATACAGGATGATAAAGAAATGTGAGGTCTAAGCAGCTTGTTAAATACGTGTGCATCTGAAATATAAATAAATTGCATCATTATGTGAAATATACTTTTTGAAGAATAGAGTGCTTTGATGGCTCTGAAGCTGTGCTGATAATGTCCATTTTGATACCAAAGTACTGTATGAAGGAGGAGCATAGATGTGGTATTTCATTACTGTTCTTGAAGAGGGAGATCTGCATAAAGGCAACCTGAACTTTTTTTCTAGCAGACTCAAAAATGGCTTGAGCTAAGAAATCTCAGCATGTTCAGATTGCTTCATAGAACACCCCAGGTTGGAAGCGACCACCAAAGGTCATCTGGTCCAACATTTTGTGGGAAAGGGAGCCTAAATGAGATTATCTAGCACCCTGCCCAAACAAAACCTCCAGTGACAGGGACTCTACCGTGTCCCTGGTGACACTGTTCCAGTGGGAAACTAGCTTGATAAATAAGACACTAGAAAATATCTTTTATATTTGGTGACCAGTCCTGACTACCTCAGATAAAAACTCGTCAATGTTCTTATATAAACTGTTTATGTTCATAATTTTGTGTCAAGATGTGAAGGGTGGGCTGGAAGGAACGTCAACATCTACGTTCAATTATAATTCTGTGTAGAAACTCACACATACTGAGTCTGATTTCCTAGAGTCAATGTGTGGCAAATACAAAGTGTTTCCAACTCTGTAAAGCAAAGTACTTCATGTGGCCTGGATGAATGGGTATTTTTGATTCATCTCATACACTTCTGATCACAGAAAAATGCAGAAGTAACCTCCATTTAATGCAGTATATTCCATAAAAGAGAATGTTTTGTAGATACTGGCAGCACAATTTGATTCTAGTCTAACTGTACTTTTCCAAGCAACTGCTAGTAAATATCTTTGGCACATACTAGCAGAACAAGTACATTTGAAATACTTAGTGGATAGATGTACATAGAAGAGTAATGTACGTGTGAGCATATCTTCGGACAAGTTTCCTTAAATAAGGATGATTTCTGAAAGATTAGCAGATTCTGACTTGTCTTGGAGATATAACACCATAAATGCTATTTAGAAGTGTAATGAATCATCACATAAAAACAGAAGCATGTAGATTTACATGCACTTGGGAACAAAAAGACACAGTTTTTCGATCAGACTAATGGCTTAGAAGTAGCTTCAGGAGGAGTGCTGGTAATCGCATTTGACGGTCTGAATTGATGGCTGATGGCTTGTAAAGGGCAATGCATTGGAGTGATTTCAGGGAGCTTTTAATAATGCTTAGCAAATGATCAGGCTGCGTAGTCAATCGCTTTGTAGATGCCAATATTCTTTTCTCCCTCTTGATGAGTGCAAAGTATAGTAGTAAAAAAAAAAATCAAACAAAAGTACAGAATTGAATACCTAGTCAAGATAATCTCAGAGTCCAGAAGAAAAACAAGTCAGATTTAAGGAATAAGCTCATTATATTCAAGGAAGAACTGTAATTTTCACTTGAGATTTGGATGCTACTTAGGTATTCTTTTAGGACCTGTTTTCTCTTTATAGTTTAACCATGGTAAGTCTTGAAAGCTGCTAAATCTTACTTAATGGACAGTATTAAGGAAGAAACAATCAAAACAGTGTTACCCCACAGAAGAGTGTTGAGGAACAGACTCAGCTTCTTTTCTATGGATGTAAAGTTTGCAATATTTTTTGTGTCCTCCTTTTCCACGGGCAAGTGGTAGAGCTTGTGAATGGTCATAAACCCTTAAAGGTAGGATCTGCATGCTGTCTGGTTTTCTCTTTCTCTAATCAATTATTTCCTGAGCATGACTTATGGAAGCAGCTGAAAATCTAAACCAAACTAGGTCAGAGACTTCTCCAGAAGATGCAAGGTCAAGAATATTTAAAATATTAATGATTACTGAATATCTCCACTGCAGGATTACTTTAACACTCAAACCAATATCTGTAGGTGTCATAATGCTCAACAAGAGATTAATTTAATTATATGTATTATGACTATTTCCTATCCTGTTTTGCTCCCTCAGTCTAACTTCCTAAGTTCCCTGTTGCCAAGAGCAACATTTAAGAGACTTGCAAGAACTGTATTACCTGTAGAGAATGGTGTGGAGAACAGTACTGTAATGCTCCTAGCACAAAAGGGATATAGTATTATATGCAACATTGTAATAACATTTTAATTTTTGATGTATAGAAGGTAAAGAATTTTCAAAGTAGCAGTGATTAGCAAGTTGGGGTATTGCCATTGAATGAGATAAATTACTCAACAGTGAATGGTTAAGCCCATTTTCTTTCTTAAGAAATCAGTAGGAGACAACCTAGCTTTGTGAATTGTTACTGTCCCCAACTTATTTACATGGTGGACTTCTTGGATATTATTTATTAATTTTGACTACCATCTCATAGGGTTTAAATCTTTTCATGGTCATTTTTTTAGCATAATTTAGAGCTTTGTTCTGCTGATTCTGAGAGTGGTAGAGTATTGTCTGCCAGAGAAAAGGCCACCAGTAGACTGCCCTTTTCTCAAAAAAGCTAAATACGGAGAATCCACTGTAGATTTCAGTGTTCAGGGAATTGATTGTGAATATTTTGGGGGAGCAAGAAAGAAACAATTAACGCTGTCCAAAAGTCCCTTAGGAAACTTCAGAATCACCCATAGCAACACTGTATTACTGGATTAACTGGACATGTATGATACTATGCAGTCTGTTTTTACACATGCTCAGTGTCTCTGCAGTTCCTAGAAAACCTGGAGAACGAGCCTCTATTTTGTTGTATTCATAGTACCCTGAAGTTCACATTTACATGTTGGTAATTAGATGCATTGACTTTGGCTTCATCTGATGTTCACCTGCATTTCTAGCAGATGCAGTAGTGTTAGTTATTAGTAATTAACAAGTGTTAATAGAAGGGTGTGGAATAGACTGGAAATATGTTTAAACTTTATCTGATGATAAAACTGACTCTTAAAAAAATAATACTGGTTTTGGTTTTTAGTAATTTTGTTTCTTAATAGGCTGAAGCGTAGATCTTACGGTCATGAGCAAGCTGTTGTGCCCATTGACTTCAGTCAGTGGTTTGGGTAGTGTCTTCTGATGAGATGTTTTATACAGAGAGAATGTCAAAGAAATTCAGAGAGGAAAGAACCTTTAGAGGTTTCCTGCTGGCCAACCTTGTACAAATAAGCATTCACCAAATTATTGCTTTTTGCTCTAAAGGTAGATCTAAAGGGATATTTTAAGCTGTTCTTACACCATCTTACTCCTAAAACCTGCACTAGATTGCATCATGTTATTGCTGCCTCCTGGGAATCTAGCTGCTTCCCTACTTGCCCAGAATTTCCCTTCCACCCTGCAATACAAAATAAATGGTAAATTCTTGTCTTTCACTTTCCATATTACTTAATTTTCCCTTACAACTATAAACCCTCACATCCGTGTATATTCATTTCATGTGGCTTAAATCTTCAAAATTGGGACATTTCCATCAGCTTATTGGTGGTTTGATTGTTTTTGTTACTGGTAGATATAAAAAATAGTAATATTACACTCCAAATTTGTATTTTTTGAACAGTTTGAAGGGTTAATTGTTTTCTTTGTCTGTTGGTTACATTTCTTCAATGACAATTCTGCATCTTAGTCTCTTTTACATATGCATATCTTATGATTAGTGTGCTTTATTCCTACTGCTCCTTAAAACTGTCCAGAAAGCAGGACAACTGCTAAGAATAGTGAGCCTAATACTTGTCCAGCAGAAATAATCTGATGGCTACTTTAATAAGTGACACTGTGGTAAAGAAAACCACAGAAGCCAAGCTGTAAATTGGAAAAGAATCAAAAGGTTTTCACTGTGCAGGGTCTCCTTTGGTGGCTTGCCAAGCCCTGTAGTTTTGCAAAACATGAATAGAGATAGTCATTATAATTCTCCTTGTACATACACATCACAGTATAATCTTCATGTGAAGATCTTATACTTATTTCAGGAAGTACCAGGTAGTTTAATTTTCTGGTTTTAGGGTGCCTCACTATTAACTTAATGACATACATGCAAGAACTATTTCAAATAAGTCATTCAGGCTTTTGTTAGAAAGTGAAATTCCTCAACGAAGTTTTGAAGGGGTTATGTCCTCCTTGCACAGAACTGAAAAGGAAAAAAAAAACCCTCACAAGAAAAGCAAGTTGATATTTTTCTTTATCCCCAGTTGTGGAACCTTCAGTGGTCAGGAACTCAGTCGAAATGGGGACATAGAAGCAAAAAATTAGCTATGGGTAGTAGGAAAAGAATGACCTGAGTGAAGTTCAGTTCCATGAACTTAAATACATAATATTGAAGAGTTCACAGAACATCTATTCACAATCTCCACAAAACCAAACCACAAATCAAAAAGCACTCCCTAAAATGATCTTAAAGCATCTGGTATACCAAACCCAAAATTAAAAAAAAAAAAATAAAACCAAAACCCAACCAACCCAGTCCAAGGCAATCCGACAATAATGAAGAGAAGGGATGAAAAAGTGATATTTTACAACCCTGCAGTGGCAGGATAGCTTTCATAAAATACTAGAAAATACTGCAGAGAAAACTGAAACGCCCAGAAGACCTTGCCAGTCTAGTTGGTATCATAATTCTTTATTGCTCCCATATTAGGAGACTGTCTTTAATCCTGAACGTGCAAACAACAATGCCAACCAAACATTTCAGACTTTTTTGAAGCCTTTCCACTTACAGTATTGGTGTTTTCTGCCTATCACCATGCTTTAACAGAAAACAACCTGCTCTGTGCTTGGAAGACAACAGATAAACCATAGAAGAGTCTAGGAGGAGAAGTCCTGAATCTCTGAATCCTACAAATAACAATCAGAAGTTCTGAATAATAGGATCAACAAAATATGACATATTATGTTCTAAGAAAAATTGACAAATACCAGGGTTTATTTTCTTGTGTTTAATGCCCTAGACTTTACTTCACAAGCTTTCCAAACTCCCAGATCGTGTTACATAGTCACATCTGTCTCTGCCTCAGACTCCATCTCGAAACAAGGAGATTTCCCTAGTGCTCAGTTTGGGAGGCTCTCCATCTTCTCCAAATCTTCTAATCTTCTCCAAATGTCTAGACTAAGTTTTATTCATGGATAATTAAAAGCCATTAAATCTCATTCCAGTAATGCTCTTTAAAATTAGTAATTCTTCCCTGTCTTTCCCTGGTATATACCCCCAAATGTATTTTTTTTAAATTTACTGTAGTATTATTATTGGCGTATTTATTACTGCCTTAATTTCAGTAGCATTAATAAACCAACTATTTAATGTCCTCTCTAGAAGAATAGGTTCTCCTTTCCCATAGGCACTAACATAGGTGATTTTTTTAATTCTTATTTGTGTTGTCCTTTATGAAGAAAATTGACTTGGATTACAGACTGCATCCTAAATGAGCTCTTGTCTGTATCTTATTCAGTGGTATTGCTGCTTCCCTGTGCCTAACAAAAACTCCTTATCTGTTTAATCTTAGAATCCTATTAGGTTGTTTCATGGCTATGTCTCACTGGTAACTCTCAGTTGTCCTGTCATCCATCAATACAAACATGTTCCTGTCTTTCTCCATCTCTTGAAATAGATGGACCTCTATCTCATTTCAAAGAATGGTCATTGTATATTTAGTTATCTGCTCCACTTTCCGCTTTCTTGTTTTCTTGAATAATGCTCTTGTCCTTCTCAAAATGAATGGAAAAATAATGCTGCTCTTAAAACCAAGGGGAAGGAACAAAACCAAGAGGAAGGAACAAAACCAAGACAGATGTAGATGGGTTCATATAGCATTTTCTCCTGTCAACCTTTACAAGTAAATTTAAGAAAGACAGTAGCGTATTTATGCCTTCCCTTTGAGATTATGACATTTTTATAAAGTGGATACTGTGGCCACAAGATTGCATTGTGCGTACCTGGCATTCTTAAAGAGAACTGATCCTATTCCTGACTGCACGAAACTTCCCTAGATTTAACAGAAATTAATTCAAGCCCAAAGAGTAGAACTAAATGCTTACATGTTCTGTTGTTAATTTCCACCTAATTTTAATCTCTGGCACTGCAGAAAAAATCCTAGGCTGGAAATTGTGTTCCAAAATGTTTTAATTCTCAGGTTTGTTATACAAGGGCCAAAGATAAATGAGTGATTTAGTAATTTCAAAATAAAGCCTCCCTGCATCCAACACTAATGCTAGGAATTAATATTCACATCAAACATCAAGGATGTTTTTGAGAAAAGAAATTAAGCTTTGAGGTTTTTTTATTTTCTATTTGCACACATTCTTTAAGAGACATCTGTGATCACTCAAAACCGTGAAGTGTATCAATGTGAAAAATACCAGGTTGGTTTCTGAGCAAAATATGACTTTTTTACTAATATGAAAAAGGCTTTTAAGTTAAAAAGAGAAGAAAAATTATACTTTCATAATTCTGAAAGAATAAGTAGTAGGAAATCATAAGTATCTCTACTAATTTTGTAACATAGGTTAGGTCCTAATCCAGACTGAAAACAGGAATTACAGAAATTAAAAAGAAGGCTATGAAGAAAATATGGATCTGAGATTAATATGTATTCCTCACTCCCGCCCCTCCAAGTCTCGTAAGAAATTTGGTTGATGTTTGATACACATTATGCTTGAATCAGGCTATCAGCAACTGTCAAGACCTGTTCTTGTTCTGTTGTGAGCAAGTTTGCCACACTGTGAATTGTTTATATTCTGATAACTTCTTGAAAGATGCTGCTTCTTTCAAGCCACTGCCTCATTATTGTAGCCTAGATTGTTCTGACATTCTTACGTGAATGCAATACGTTCAATACAGTCAGGAACCCAGAAGTAACGTCAAATTTACAGAAATGATTGTGCGTACATTCTGGGAGTTTCTTTACTTCAAGGCTTTTTAGCACAGAGGGGGACAGATGTGTCTGTCAACGCGCAAAGAGGTAATTCCATTATAAAATTTTGATTAATTCAAATTAGAAACCAAAGATAAGTGTCTTCAGATTGTTAGCTGTCTTCAAATGTTAAAGTGGACACCTCTGAAGGAAGTTCATGTAATGGTATGCTTCCAGGCACATAAGTAAAGGGGCTGGGCTGCTCAGAAGGAGGTGGAGAGCCCAGCATTTCCGTAGTAGTTCACTCTAACAGTCAGTGTCTAACTCCTACACATCTACAAATCCTCTCAGGAAAGACAAATGTTCCATTTTTTTCTAAAAAATCTTCTAACTTGCTTTGACCTTCCACATCTCTATCTGGAATGTACTCTAGAGTTCCTACAGCTACTTTGTAATTTCTGGATGCACTCTGCTATTTTTTCTGAATTTGAGGTTACTTAATTTTTCCATTTTCCATGTTTTCTCAATGAAATTAGTCTCCACATTCTGACAGAGTATGCTGTTGCATCTTGACCTGTCAATTTAAAAGATTGTTTTAACAACTCTTTCCCTTTTATCCCTCAGGCTGTGATGAAGTGTCTTTATAGGCTCCTTTTTAGTAATCTGAAGTCTTTAACTCTTGAGGCTACCACTGTAAAACTGGGCTTCCAATTCTTGAATAATTTTTTAAGCTCTTCCCTGAGTCCTGCCAAATTTTCAACATTATTTCAGTGAAGTGAGATTTACTTTTTTTGTACTTATTTTTTCCATTTGTTTTTATAGAAAATGTTCCCATACACAGAGCAAAGAAAGTCACATTGTTATGAAATCCTCAGATCTATTTTTATGAACTAAAATTTATTTTTATGCCACCTCCCTCCAGCAGGTAGTGGGACTTCACTGAATTTCGCCTCCCAGCTTCTTGTGTGTGAATGATTTTTCATGTTAACTCTAGTTCATATATTATACATGTCATCTATAATTTATCATAAAAAGGGAAATTCTATTATTTATCAACTGCATGAGGACATGCATGTGCACACATGCATATATGGACTATTTTCTTACATAAAGACTAAAGATTAATGTATAAATATTTAACTGAGGTTATAGTCCAAGTGAATATTGTCCCTTTCCAAGAAGTTTTGAAAAACTCTTTTTTCAGTATCTCTAATATGTACCACAGGGTCCAGTCTGAGACAAAACAAGTGATATCTCTCCACAGAATAGTATTTTAAATGTGAGAAAGAAGATATTTTAAACTGTTATTATCTTACTGAAGGTATGATATAATTCCACATATTCTAGCTGCTTCTTCAAAACTTTTTGTCTTTAAAGAGCTAGTACTGGTCCTAAACATAAGCTATATTTTTTTAAAAGACAGGATTTTTTTTTACAATTAAACACTGGACACTGTTGTGATTCTATACAGTGTGTGCCATGGTGCAGTGTTAGGTTAGGACTAGAATGCAGTGAGATGACCATGTCTGTCCTGAACAATCATATTGTCTTTCAGTGAAATATTGTCTATTGTGCAGAAGACAAGCTATCAAACACGCTTTAAAATGCAGACTCGGTCAGTTAGCCTTTCATGCACAGCAAAATTCAGTGAAAATTTTGGCTCAATAAGGTAAGAGAGAAGCATAGGTCTTGCAGAAAAAAAAATCTATTCACTACTGAAAAATTTTCAGTTTCTCAAGACAGTGTAGCAAGTGTTTACCAGCTAACTGTAGCAAATACTCCTTCAAAACACAGAATCAGCATTTGACTATCCATTCTCAGACCTTGCAACTTCTATTTAAATGGGAAATTATTCTAGGAAACATTAGCTGAAAAGTATCTCATAAACTGACTGAGAAAGGGTAGCATTTATGTAGGGTTTGGTTTTTTTCTTTTAAGGTAGGAAGAAATTAATTAGTGAATAGCTGTTACCTTTGTTAGTGTCACTTTCTTTGCCCATTCCTGACTTTTTTTCTGATGGCTGCAACTGTGTAGTCAAATTTAAAAGACTGTTCGATAGAGAATAAGCATATCTACAGTTCAAAGTCCTCACCATCTAGGTGAAATTAAGTCTCTCCTTTGGCACCTATCATCTCATGTTTATACTATGCAGACTATGGCACAGAAGAAAAGCTAGCCAAGAGCTTCAGCTTTAATATCGCATTTTGAAAGTTTAGATCAGAGCAAGTCAATGTAACAGGTTGGTCACACAATCAGATCACATCCAACCATTTACAATTAATTACTCTGGCCTTTCTTTGTGCTCTTGTCAGTTTGAACAGAAGAGCTGTCAGCTGTTGAGTGTCTATTGAAGACCAGCCATAGATCATTATTATTGAACTGCTCCTTACCAACTGTGGGGCCAGTGCTACTGTCACAAAGAAAAAGAAGTGAAACACCTTATATTGACTTTTGGATTTTTTTTTTTCTCCTATCATCTTCTGTGTTCTTGCTCGGCAATGTGCTGTGCATTGTATAATGCTCCTTTTGTTCCACTAAGAACATAAAGTCAACGAGTCTCAATTTAAAGGGATTGCATGTGTGTTCCAACTTTTTAATGAAAATGCTCTAGGGAGGGAGATACCGTGTCTTGACTGTGGACATGATGTAGAATGCAAACCCTAGAGTCAAATTCTTGGGGCTCTGCCTAAGAGAACTGGAGTGGAGAGAAATTGGCTTCTCCTGGGAGATAGTCAGACTGTGAACTATGAAAGTGATAATGCTGACCCAAATAACAGTTGCTCAAGAGACTAAAGCAATGCAGAATTTGCTTAGAATAAATGCCATACAGCTGTTGGATTTCACTATATTAACTTTTTTTTGTAAGATTCATTTATGGTTATTCACATCTCTAAGACTTTGGCTGCATAAAATAATATACCCAGATTGAAGTTAAATATCAAGAAAAGAGAAGAAAAATAGTCTTAGTTCAGAGCTTTTTCCTCATTACTTTTTTGCTGCCTGGTTTTGAAAAATAAGGATAATTATTTTAAAACGTTCTCATTTAAGTGATGCTAGCATTTTTTTTTTATTGTTCACATAAAATGTCAAGTCTCCAAAACTGCTCTGTGCTTTCTCAGGAAAAAGAAGGACGTTGAACTAAATTGGCTAGATATCCTTACATTAGATGAATTTGTCACAAAGAAAAAGGAGTACTTTTAGACCTTTTGCATTTAAAGCACTGTGTACAGGGAGTCACATCTCTTTTAAGGCAACTGTCATGCACAAGAACAACTGAATGCTGGTACGTGACTTTAAATCCCTTTTAAGTCATGTTCGATGTCTTAAATGGCGCACACATGGTTCACAGGTTTCATAATGTTCCTTTATTTTAAAGTGTATTTTAATGCCAGTTTTATGTTAGCTGTTTAAAGACAAATTCCATGTGTGGCAAGTCTTCAGATACAGCATGCAAAATGAGGAATAAAGAAGGATGCTTTTATGTTCAGAGCCCAGGACTGGGATACAGGATTCCCAAATCTGCCACAAGTATGCAAGGTAGGGTTAGGTAAATCAATCAGCTTTACTGTGCCTCAATTTCCCAATCAGATAAAAACAGAAAAATGATGAAAATTACCTAAGAAATTTATTTGGACATATTAGCATCATGTTCTTCGTATTTTAGATGTTTCCAAGTCATAATTTTCTGAGCAGTTCAGAAAAGGCAATAAAAAACCCTAAACCACATTTATTCTAAAGGAATTAAGTTTGTTGGGATTATAACGATATTTTTCTTGTGCTGCCAGTCTAAGGAAAGCAATAATACTGAATCAAAGTATTCTTTATGAGAATGTCTGGAACTGCACACCTTTCCTAGTTTCATCTCACATACATCTAGGAATTAAGTTGGGTTGAAATACTTCATAGTCTTGAATCGATGCTTAGCATGAACCATGATGTGAATTTAATCTGCTATATTTACTAAGCCCTTTTTGTTGTGAGAAAGTTAGTTTGCCAAAGATGTCAGCAAAGCACCTAACTTGACAAAGCATAGAGAATAAACAGCGTGATAACTGCATGTACTTACAACATTGTAATAACTAACATTCAAAGTGTTTCTGATCATAGAATTATTATAGCACACCAAAAGCAAGGTCTGCGTGTATGCTATGCTAACACCATGTATGCCCATGCAATATAGTCTGCAATCAGACTCTCAGGAATTGCTTTTTAAAAAATGTAAGTGTATAAATGGTAGTTAGAGATTAAATTAGTTAAAACCACAAAATGTATGAAATGGAGCTCTGTGCTTCACTGATGGTGTGTGTAAAGTAAAGTAGTGACAGAATTAAGTTCTTACCATATTCCCTAGCTAGGTAGGTTCAGAGTGGAAATCAGTGTGTATGAGAGAGGTAAGTTTCTGCAGGAAAAGTAGTTTCCATCTAATGTTAGGGGAAATTTAAAAAAAAATTATTTTTAAAGAGCTGTTGAAAAGTACCTCAGTAAGCTTAACACTATTGTCTTGTTCAAAAAGATAAAAATTTATGGCATTAATTGTGGGGGGTTGCCATTTTATGAACTGTTCATATAACACTGGACTCTGTCCCACGGGGACAGATCAAGAGTCTTCAGGGGAAATTATTTGATGTATTTCTAATTCCTAGTGGAGCTACTTTGTCCTGCAGTGAGTATTTTGAATATTTTTTATCCAAACAAAACAGGTTTCCTATTTCAAACTGAGTGAGGAAGGTTATAACTCCTTCCCGAGTCATTACCCTAAAACTAAATTGACCTCTTTAGGTTTCCCAAATTGTACACTCACAATGGAAGTTATCAGTTGAAAATACTGCACTAGAATGTACCAAATGAGGCTTTGTCTGTTGTTTAGATGTCTGAATACTCAGATGCCTTGTGAATCTTTGAATAGCTTTGTTCATGAAGGGAAGTAGGTCCTGTTATAAATTTCTCATAAAACTGTTCCTTCAGGTTGAGATGCTTTATTACCTTTTCAGTTACATGAAGACAGAATGTAGTTAACCCTGTGGGACCACGGAGCTGTAGATGCTGCAATTAATGTAGCATGGTATTGATTATTCGTAGTGAGTCAAAATAATTCTGCTGCTGTTAGCATTTGTAATTCTGTGTGTGCAAGGCTGTGATTTGTTTTGATCATATTGTCTATAACAGCACATATTCAGCATATACAATGACTTCCAAGCCATAAACTATTAACTTGCACATTTGATGATGGTGACATAAACCAGCTGCTGTTCAGGCCAGAGAAGGTGAAGGTTCCCCCTTTACTTAACAAGCTGGTGTTTAAATATACATGCAGATAGAAGGAGAGATGGGTT
Organism: Piaya cayana; assembly: GCA_013389865.1. Lineage (NCBI taxonomy): Eukaryota > Metazoa > Chordata > Aves > Cuculiformes > Coccyzidae > Piaya > Piaya cayana. The sequence goes on along the minus strand of WAAB01003421.1, from coordinate 1,601 downwards.
ATGTTCCTTGATGTTGTAAAGAGTACAGCATAAGTTTATCAGTGCTAAGCTGCTGGTCAGCTGCATGCTATTTATTTCTTTGGCATGTACCAGCAAAAGCCTGAGAGAAAAAATTATAATCCTTCAGACAGCTCCATATATCATGGGTAAAGCCGAATCCTCTTTAATCAGAGCCCCTAAAACTAGCTAGTGGTTTAAAATTATCTGCTTTCTTTCTAGCTGAAATAAGGAAAACAGCTTCTACAGCAATGTGTCCAAGGACCCAAATCATCTAAAACTATGGTATTAAAGATTATGGCAGTTTTACATAATACCCTGGAGAAAAGACAGTTAACAATGGTAGATAGAGAACTGTAGTTGTTCATGCCTAATGTATTCATAAAAGATTAAAACAGTGAACAATTAAATATAAACATTATGTGATCAGTCAAGTTTATACTATCCAATCATAAAGTAGTAACAATTAAGATAACTTAGTCTGTATAAACAAAAATACAGCTCCTCCAACTACTTATGCTTTTTTAAAAAAGAAAAAAAAAAGAGACTCTTTATTCCTCCTTTAAAAACTTGCATATTGCTTACAGAATATAAATAGAATTGGTGTAGACAATTGGCATGAAATAGATTTTTACAGTCTTGGAAACATGGAGGGGGAAATAAAATATGTTTTGATTTGTGTAATCTGTCTAACAATCTGGTTTTCAAAATGGCCATTATCATAGTATCCAAACTCATTCAGAAAATGAGAGCACTGCATGTACAATAGCACTAATGCTCATATGTCTTTCCTTATTCTGTGATTACAGAAACACAAATGAACTCATATTACAGTTGAATTTAAATCTGCTAAAACCATGAATACAGATACCATGAGCTTTCTCTGGCTGCTTGATTTTGGGGCATTGTGTTCAGGTCTCATGCTCTCTGAATATGAACCCAATGCAGTGCCACAACATTTGTTCCTATGGTAATGCTGTCATTGGCTCAGCAGATAATCTCTCTCAGCTCAATTTATAAAGTCAAAACTGGGACTTCATTTTCACACCACCACCACAACCGCTATGGCTTCCTGTTTTTCTTTTTCTCATCTTTTTTTTGTTTTCTTTTTTCTTTTTAGTTTATTTTTTCTTTCTCTTTGTTTCTTTCTCATTCTAATTTTAGTCACTTTGCAGTTCTATATGCAAGAAATGGGCAGGGTTGTGCTCTCACTATAGTAACATTGCATGAAAAACATTAAGGGAATTTTGAAAGTATAGCTACAGCAAAATGTCAAATTCTAAGAGACATGAAACCATTTTGGAATGGAAAAGGAAACAACATAGTACCTAGATTTCACTAAATCCATTTTCTTTTGAGATCTGCAGAAAGACATAATTGATCCCTTGAATTCCTTAGAGATAAAGGTAAGAAAGTAATAGCAATTTTATATTGAATATCCTTAACTTTCTTGCAGAGAGATAACCTTAGTTGTTTTTTATTGAACTCAAAACCTGTTTGAGTTTGAACTCAATACCTATTTGAAATAGCAAAATATCTCATGCAAGGCTGCTGGCTTGTTTTATAAATTCTCAAATTTAATTCTGGGAAAACAAACAAACAAA